>CM060959.1:62286332-62410348 GCA_030765055.1 Mantis religiosa
GAGGCATTATCCATCATCAGAAGCAGTGGTGAAGGGTGCAGCGGCGAGTTTGAAGAATCTCCGAAAAATGGTTTCCAGCATGTCTTTGAAGACTGGCAGAAACGCTGGGATAAGTGCATAGCATTCAGGGGAGACTATTTTGAGAAGGACCATCAAAATTATGAGGATGAGTAAAGGTACATTGTAAAAAAATTGTGATCATTCTTCATTTCATTCTTCACTATGTTTTAAGAGTTTCCTTTCCATCTTCCGTTGGCATGTTTGTAGCTTCAGAGTCTGTACAGACATGAAACAATAATAAAAATAATTACGCAGTAAGTACAATCAACAGTTTCTCAACATAATCCATGCCAAAACAGTCCGAAATGTAAATGTAATTACCCTTCGTAGGTGCACGAGCTAGTAGTGCTTGCTGCGAAATGGTACGAGCATTTTTTCGTATTTTAGGCATATGTATATGCAAAAACAAGATGTTTTGTGGAATAGTCTAAAGCACTAGTCTAAAGCTGTCATGGAATTTTTTCTCAAATTTACATTGTAGAAGTTATCTCTTTATTCAAAACTCCCATAAATGATATAACAGTTTCTGTTAATCTGGAGCGTGTGTCTTTTATTTTTAGCTCAAGCAGAGCCTTTAACCTTTTGTGTTCCTATATGCACGTTGGTGTAGATTAAAGCAAGACAAAGGAATCGTTATGAAGTCAGGGCATTTTAAATATTTTCTCCAGAGGTGTGTGCTGTAGATAAGAACTTTCCACACTCTGAAGCTTCCTAAAATTTATAATGGCTTTGTTTATGAGTTTTGCTACTAAGATTACCTCGGAGATTAAAAGAAGCCTTGCCTTCAAAAGTTTCCGCTTTTTATGGGCGAGGGGAAATACGTTCTTACATCGCTCCTAAAGTATTTGGAATGTTTATATACGAGGATATTGCAAAATAAATTAAAGACTTTTAAAATTCGCAATATTTAACATATTTACAAAAACATTAGAGAGTGTTTCTGAAGTATTATATACCTCTATACCTATAAAAATAATAAGTCAGCAATTATTGCTCTCAAGAGACCTATTAATACTATGAATTTCATTTATTAAAAACAGTTATCTATAAATAGCTTAACAGTTCTATTATATTCACGACTAAATCGTCAAAATTCAAGAAGGAAAGATATTTATTTCAAGATAATTAAATTAGCTTTGTATACATTAACTTACCAGATCTTTTGTTGGTAATTTGAGTCTATAGTCAGAGAAGCTTCACAGATTCTTAAATGTGAAGTAAATATCTCTGTATGTTAATCTTTCAGCGTGAAGTACGAGGTCTCTGTATTTATAAGAGGCGGATTTATTAAATAAGTTAAATAACTACACAAAATGAAGCATCAGAGTACTTTTGGATGCTGTTAAAAGATCATATACATAATTACCACAAACACATACACCAAATTCCAAGCTTCATAAGCACCCTGCTAGCTGTCCCGGTTACTTGGCTATAGGTCAACTCCTCCCTTTTATAGCCGGTTTGTTAAATACTGTGTGGGAGTGGAAGGTATGGAAACTCTAGCAACTGGCTGGGTTACCTTACTATGCTGTTATCAATAGCCAGCTTGAAATCAACATGCACTATATTCGATGCATGAATGTCTATGTAATTGTAATTTATATGTACTTCTAATGCAATCAGAGTGATTTATGCTTCAGTAATGTCACAAACTTGTATCAGGGTTATTATTATTTACTATGGTTTTCAATTGTTACTACCATGATTCTGATACACAATTAAGCGAGACATCGCTTGTTCTGTTGTATTTCATGCCACCCAAATTTGAAAACCACTATTTTGCTCAATGCACATCAACTACAAAGTATTTATTAAATCGTGACTTTCTGAGTTCGTAGAATTAAAAGTCCAGCTTGCAGAAATTCCATATGTCTTTATTTCCGTAGAAATACACTTTGGTCAACCCTTACAGTATCAGTATTACGTAACATACACAAATACAATGTTAGTCACTTCTGCACACGTAAACAAACAAGGGTTCACTTTCAAAACACATCTGCAGGCACACGAATCAGTTCCGATTACGACTCTGTCTCGATAAACTGGCCACGGCTTCTTTTATTTACCCGCTCTAATGTTAAAGTAGGATTAGAATTTTCATCAATTAAATAAAAAATACGAAGAGAAGGTAAGGCAATGAAAATTAAAACTAGCTGTTCGAGAAATTGCCGGTATTTTCTGTAACAAACAAGACGGCACTAGAACCTTCCAGTTATCTAGCTTTATCTGTTTCGGCAAGCTTTTTGTTTCGGTGCTGCACCTTCCAGTTATCTGTCTTCATCTGTTTCGGCTAGCCTTTCATCTCCGCGTTGCACTAACTAACCCTTTGCGCACGCCTGCCGCGCATTGTTGCAACAATGGGTTCACGACAATATCTAAAAAAATCTGTCAGCACGTTGGCCATAGTAGCTCAGTTGGTTAGGCAACTGCACGGAGAGCGGAAGATCCATACTTCAAATCCCGGCTATGGCATTGAATTATTCAGTCTGGCTCTACTCATTCAAATCTTAGCCTACACACTGCTAGTGTGAAAGAAATAATTATTTCCAAAATCTTTATTCTCATAACATGTAACACATTTTGGTACACAGAGTATTCAAAACGAAGAAGCACACATAATTTATTCCCAATCCAGTCCACCAGAGAGACAAAAGCTGAGTATATTTTTTATTTATCAGGAGTGCCATTTCTTGTATGAAAACCGAAACTCGATTCCTTGTCCAGCAAGTAAACTTATGCCTATAAATCACACTTTTTATCCAAATGTAAATTATGCTGAAGTGACTTGTACTTTAATAACGAAACTACAGCAAACGTCAACGCACATCTTCGTATAATCCCGTTTTTCTGTAATAGCCAGGACTACCTTGTGTCACTGATTTTCTAAATAATTATTTGAAGTCTTGAATTTCTCTATATGCATTAATATATGGAATCCGTTTAAGAAGTATATATGTTTCTTTGAAATGAAATATAAATATACTCATTCTTTCTAAATAATCCCACATATGTGGGATATGTTCTAAGACAATGGTAATTAGATTTTTCAATTGTGATTATATTTACAGAAAATAAACTCCAGTTCCGGAAAGTTTTGCTTATGTCCTAGAGCCTCCGAAACGAAATAAGGATGATTATCAACAATTGAAGCATACACACCGCTAGTAAATGTTACATTTACTAATTAACAATTGCTTGCCAATGGTTCTGCACGATGTTATGTGATGCACCTATACTTAAAGCTATTGGTAGCATTCATGAAGTTGTTTTATTTAGCAATTTCATACCTTAGAGTATTAATTTCTGTGGCTATCCTCAAATCGGAATAAACAATGACATTCTATACACAGGTACATATGTTTCTCGTCTACATGGTAACCCACAAAAAATGCAAGGAAATGTTGTTGGTTCTATCAGTAACGTCACCCCAACAGGTATCACAAAGCCCACACCATGTTCTCAAGATTGCAGAGATGTTTAAGTGAAACACCTCTTGTGTACGTCTTGGTCACCCTTACATCAGTGATCAGACAATGCATGAAGCTTATCGGCGGTAGCTATATTTAATACCTATTTTACTTGATTAAAATTATATCTGTTTAGCTGTGTAATTTCCATTTTATTTTTACCTCTTTTCTATATTGATCCATAGTACAAGCATCTTGCTCAGCATTTTGGAGAACCTAGCACTAAACAGCACACTTCTATTCATGATTTATTAGCTAAATATGATCACATCGTTCTCGTAGGTACCTACTGTAAAACGTATAGCATACGGCATATATATTTATTCACTTCCTGTTGTTTCTATTGTTCAGTCCATTCTTTTGTTTCCGTTACCTTGTCTCTCTGAATAACAGAGCTGCGCGTGAAAAAAGCCAGTTACATCCATGGAAACCGAAATATCTAGAAAACGATGATAATTATGAAACTTGAGTGGCCTTCTTTCAGAACTCGCACAAAGGCTCTTATATTCCTTTGTGCCCCTTAACTTCGACATTTGATCCATTCTGAGGGCTCCGATAAGACAGGTCTATATTTGATAACTCTCCTTCTTACTGTATTTCCCCAGGTTACATAGAAAAGGAGTGTGCGTTACATTTTAAGAGTCAGAACTTAATCATGACTATTAATTATTTATATTGCTCTTCACTATACGGCAAGTATTGCAAACATTTAAGATGAATAAAGATGTTGAACCTTGAAAAGGTATACGACAATGACCCCAGAAAATTACTGTAGAAAGCATTAGAAATGGCAGGAATAAGGAAGTCTGTCATACTTGTAATTAAAGAAATATACAGCACCTGTTAAGTAAAACAAAGAACAAAATTGACAAAACCATTTTATATAAGCAAAAGACTTTTTACAAGGGTTCTGCTTATCACCCTAATTATTTAAAATTTTCATTGATGTAAGTTTAAGAGACTGGACAAAAAATGTGGAAGAATGGGCTACCAAATAAGGGATAATATATTTATCTCTAATCCGCCGATTACATGTGTAGGAAATTACAAGAAGTATATGGGAAGTGGGGATTGAAAATAAATTTGAAGAAAACTGAACATCTGACAGCTGGTATTGAAGACATATAAGTTGAAGAGCAAAACATTAAGATAGTCAAAAGTTTCAAGTATTTGGGATCGTTACTACAATAAGAAGGATCATCAAAATTAGAAATAGACAGAAGAATATGTTTAGGAAAAAGAGCTATTGGAATGCTAAATTCAATCTTATGGAGTAGTAATATTTTGGCCAAAATTGTAAAATTAATTTATAAAGCATTGGTGGAAAGTGTGATGCTCTATGGAACAGAAACTTGGACAATCAGCAGAATACAAGAAGATAAATGCCCGCCTCGGTAGCGTGGGGGTAGCATGTCTGCCTCACGTTCAAGAGGTCCCGAGTTTGAATCTCGGTCAGGGTGAGTTACCTGGATAAGGTTTTTTCCAGAGTTTTCCCTTATCCTGAAAGACGAATGTCGGGTAACTCTAAGCTCTATGGACCCTGGACTCATTTGAGCATCATTTCACCCATTCCATTCATCGTCCGATATGACAACGTTGGAGGACGTAAATTACAACGACAAGAGGATAAATTAAGAGTAATGGCTATGGACTTCCGGAGAAGATCTGCCAGGAAATCAAGAAGGGATAGGATAAGGAATGAAATAATAAGAGAGTTGTTGAATGTGGAAAGAGATGTTATAGAAGTCTTAAATGAGAAACGACTACAATGATATGGACACATATTAAGGATGGATGACGACAGATTACCAACGCAAGTGCTCAAATGGATGCCAGAAGGAAGAAATAGGAAGGGAGGACCTAATAATCAGTGGATGGACAAAGTGAAAAACTGTATGAGACAGAAAGGACTAGCTGATGCAATAGCATTGTCGAAAGCCCTTAATTAAAAGAAAAAAGTATTGCTTGATTGGAGCCATTGTTTGAGATAATAATAAAATAATTTGTTCATAAACGTTCTACTCTTGAAGGGGAATATGGAATACTTCATGTTTTAAAATAATTAGTTTAAAGACAGTAATATTCATTTGATTTTGTTTATACATGTACAGTGCCGGGTAATTAGACATTCCCTTCCTTTTTTAGTGAGTCCCATTACTTAAAGGTGTTGTGGTCGTAAGACAAGAAAAAGATACAACCCTCTGAGCTTAGATATAGATAGATTCAGAAATCTTGCTCTGTATACTACCTGGTCCCAAAATAGGATCACAGGTGCCTTTGACAGTATTTTGTTTACTCCAAAACTCGAGATGAGCCCTTAAGCATGGATTATCTCATACTCGACATTTCAGGGAGGCACGCCACAGATGGGCTTTGGTCTACACAATTCAGCCCTTATCCCTCTTGCAAGCACCTCTGATATCTCATTACCTCTAATACCAGAAAGTCCAGAAACCCAAACAAGAGTTACCAAGCAGGTGGCACAGACTCTAATGTATTTAGCATTGCCACACCAGTTTGAATGTACTTATGTTGCCATAAGGGCATTCGAAGATTGTAATAAGTTCATTCTCCTCGGTTTTTTTTTTAACATGGTTTATTCCATGTATCGCTTAGAGGGGAATCTTTTAGAAGCTCTTGTTGAAAATAATACACCTAAGAAGAAAATTCTCTTCAGAAAATGGTTCGTAACAAGAAGTTGTATTCTAAAAGGCTGAAGCATCCTGTGAAAACTCATTACCGGCGGATTACGCTTCATCTTGCGTGAAAGGAAGAGTGGGAAGGAGTGCTATGGATACTTGCCAGAACAGATTACACTTTATGCGAGTAATTTCTCCTAGCGGTTTCTTATATCCAAAGAGGCAATGAGGATCCAGCTATTAAGGTGCGGTTTCGTGTTGTGGCTCAAGCACTGCATCACATAATGCTATAGCATTAAAAACTGGAAATAAAGGCGTTTTTGTTGTTCATTCGAGGGATGCCTGATTTTATTCGTGATACAGACAAGTTGTTTGGCGTTTGATTTACTTTAATTCAAAAGTCTCATTCACTTAATACTGATTTTTTGTATTTTCCTTTCCTCTTAAACGTTTTCATTGCATCCTTCTCTGCTTTTTATTTATCTTAATTAGTTACCTTTTTAAGTTCTTTAGCACTATCTAAAAGTAGAGGAAATAATAATTAAAATATTGAAAGTGATTTCAATAAGTGTACATCATTTAAGGTCCTCTGATTAAAAGGACACATTTGGAATAATGGAGACAGAGAAAAAAGGGAGGAAATTTAAGATTCTGTAGGTACACATATAATTTCCTACGATTTTCAGCATCTATTCTATATTTGGCATAAAAGAAGTGATTAACTTTGTTCAGAAATCCCTTTACGAGACCTCGTATCAATCTATAGGTTTTTTAAAAGCTGTAAATTTGTCACATGGGACTATCGTCTTTACTTCCCTTCTGATGGAACACAAGATAAGCTCAAAAAATATAGATCTGGTTTGAATCTTCAACCTCAAATTATTTATTTTTTGTTTTAATTTTATACGAGGGCTGTTCAATAAAGAATGATCATAATTTTTTACGGCCATAATTTTTCGCACTAAAATTCAATCTTATTCTATTCTGTTAGCTTAATGCGAAACAAACACGCCATAGTAGTTTAATTGTTGGTACTCCTGGTTCCCGCCTGTGAGAAACAGGCAAGTTCAGACATGTTCAGTATCGCCTACCGCTGCAATGGAAGTAACGTGCAATTAAAGTTGATGTTAGAGGAAGATCCGGAGTTTCTGTCAAACGTAATCACTGCTGATGAAACTTGGTCACATCATTTTGATCATGAGAACAAACAGCAGAGCTCATTGTGGAAATCTCCTTCATCACCAACCCCCAAAAAAGCAAAAGTGGTCGCTTCTGCTGAGAAAGTTATGGTCATCTCATTCTTTGACCTTCATGGAATGGTTTATCAGCATGTTGTACCTGCACACACATGTCAGTAACTGGACAATACTACAGGGATGTCCTGAAAACATTGCAAGTTCATATCAGGCGCAAAAGAGCACATTTCCATGAAGCAGGCTGGATGCTGCACCACGATAATGCGCGACTGCATATTGCCGATGTTGTTGCTCAATATCTTGCAAAAATCAACATGAAGTGCATCCCTCAGCCTTCCTAAAGTCCGGATTTAGCCCCATGTGACGTTTTTCTATTCCCTAACTTAAAGAAACGCCTTCGTGAGAGGCGTTATCCATCATCAGAAGCAGTGGTTTAGGCTGCGGAGGCGATTTTGAAGGAGCTCTCAAAAAATGCCTTCCATTATGCCTTTGAAGACTGGCAGAAACGCTGGGAAAAGTGCATCGCATTCAGGGGAGACTATTTTGAGAAGTACCATCAAAATTATGGGGATGAGTAAAGGGACGTTGTAAAAAAAATGTGATCATTCTTTATTGAACAGCCCTCGCATTTTATTTATTATTTTTGTAATAGACTCACTTCAGCGACCCTGGTGAAACAGCCTGAGGTTACTGAACTTCTATAATGCATATTGTCGCGGCAATGCACATAAAAGTTTGCGCGTAGGATTACGCGGCTTGTTTACATAAAGATAACAGGCGGACAGTGCCTGTATAAGCAGATAAACATAGCGCAGATAAAGGTCTGTCGAAATAAACAAACTGAGATAAATGGAAATTTCTGGACAGCTACAGATTGTTCGGGTTCTGGTTTATTTCGGAATCATCTAGAAATTATCAGCGAGGTATTTAAGAGATTGTAACACGCTAGCAGTGTTAGTAGATTTGTGAAGTGTGTAACGAGAGTAAGCAGAGAACAGCTGAGTGTGCTGTAACGAGAGCTTTTTTTTTTTTTTTTTTTTTTTTGTAAATTACGTACTCCAACGTTAAGTCATATCGGACAATGAATGCAATAGGTGAAATGGTCATCGAATGAGCCCAGGGTCCATAGAGCTTAGAGTTACCCGACATTCGTCTTTCAGGAAAAGGGACAACCCTGGAAGAAACCTTATCCAGGTAACTCACCCTGACCGAGATTCCAACTCGGGAGCTCTTGAACGTCAGGCAGACATGCTACCACCACGCTACCGAGGCGGGCTATTTGTTATTTTCGCTGACCTTGGAAGATTGTGTTGTGATATGTGATGTAATCCTGCTGCTACGGAGTGTATTGTTTTCTACGCAAATAAAGAACATTTAGAATTTCGGGTAATTGCACAATATTCTATTTCTAGTGTATTGCGATGTCATTCTGTAAAATTGTTTTAATTTGTGTTGATTTCGTAGATTATTTGCTTTAAATTCGCGTATTTTTGTTCTGATTAGTTCACGCTACGATTAATAAATTCCAAAGACTTTCTCCTAGCTTCTTTGGTTCCCTAGCTTCTTTGGCAGGTTCTAACTGCCTCTTATTGAAATGCGCATCTGCTGAAGATCTGGAATTTTCCAGCGTCCGACTCTTTTGTTTGAAAGCTACTTTTTGCAGCCACAGAAACCGCCCGTTTCCATCAAACATACGAAGTGCTGTAGTTTCTTATGAGCAGCACTTTAACAGATGAAGGTTTCGCCAGCACTGTACCTAGGCGTGAAGTTAAGGTCTCATTTCGGTAATGAATCATGGAGGCGCCACCTTTTGTCACTTCGTCTACTACTCTACAGACTTTTTCTTAATTAAAACGAGAGTCGTCAGACGGCATTCCGTAATTTTCAGTAAACCCGCTTCGCTCTTTCTTAAACACCGTCATTTTTCTCTCTTGTCACTACTACTTCTCACTTCAAGAGTACAAGTTACCGGGGTTGCTGAAGGCAAATTTCATTTAAATGTGGTACTTAATAACAATTAAGATGTATGCACTTCCACTGCATATGTGAAGTCTCTTTTAATCTTTCTTTTTCGTTTAATTTTGCGAGGGCAGTTTTTGTTAGTGCTCTTGGTTTAGCTTAGCTTTATTTTCACGTAAATATCAAAAGCCCAGTAAACTACTTTAGACTTAAAAAGAGGTTCTCTCTGTAAAAGATAATTCAAGCAAAATCGCGTTAAGTGAATATGTAAATACTAAAATACTTCTCTACGTAAGGGGAAAGTTTAATAAATAAGGCAGCTTGATAAGAATTCTAGTTTACCACTTTAATATCGACGTTATTACGAGTAACATTTTAATTTTTATACAGATATAACACGAAGATGAATAAATAATTGCAGTAAATTATGTTCATATCTAACATTTATTCATAATTTACACAGCAAGCTCAGTAATATCATCAGAGAACCTCTTAGTTTCAATATTAGGTAAAAACAATGTTTGGGCCACTGCAAACCATTAGCTCAAGGTACATCTACAAATAAGATGTACGTAGTGCGTTACAGTTCTAAAGCACTTATGGTAGAATTCTGAAAAGTAGAATAATAAAACGACATTTCTGGAATCTCAATAACGTAACCCAGGGTGCGACAGCCCATGTAGGGCCAGGACCTGCCAACCCGACTGCCGGCCTCGCGCCCACATTAGCAAGGTAGAGAGCTACGCGATCATCCAACTGATACGGTGAGATGTGGTCAGCATCTCGGCATCCCCCAGCCGGAATGTTGGCTTCTATGAGCAGGTTGGAATCTTAATAAGTCGAAATAATAGTTGTCTCAGACATGAATTACTATACAGTGGTAACAATATATGAAGGAATGTTAGAGGGAATAGTGGCTATTCGCGGGTCTTCAGACCCTAAGAGAGAGTATTTTATTAAAATTGCCGTCAGTTTACAGCCTTAGACATGTGTCCATTATGATCAATTATCGGAAGTTCTCAGCGCTTAAAAACCACCTTGGAGTTATGTAGTTATGCTGTAATTTGAGCTTAACATTTCTATGATTTACAGCAACATATTGTGACTTTGTGGGTTTGTAGAATTAAAAGTCCTGTTTGCAGAAATTTAAAATTTATTTCAGTAAAAAGACGCTTTGTACAACCCCGGCAGCAGCAAACATTACGTAACATCACAACGCAATCTTCAAGGTCGTCTCTTTATTCTCTCCACACGTAAACAAATGAAAGAATTCACTGCGGTACACTTCAGATTACTAGACAGCTGCACACACAATTAACAAGTCACTAGCAACTGACTAACAACTAGCACTTTGCCAGCTTTTATATCTCCAGTCACCGTTATACAAAGCCGCCGATAGTTCGATAACAATTACGATGGCAGCGGAAAATTCCAGAATATTTCTGTCTCTTTCTCTCTATCTCTCGGCAAGCGTCCCAATCACGCACCACTAGCTGTCTTTCTTTCCTGTCCACGCATGCCCGGCGCTGGCTTTGCGACGGCTCCAACCAGCAATGCGATCGGCGACAATGTACTGTAAATTATTATCGCCAAAGCAGTTTTTTAAACCGTAAAATCTGGATATAGACTGGCAGTTATATGCCATTTCAAATTACCATTTCGAGCGATAAGATTTAGAAACAACTTAACTCAACATCAGCAACCCGCTTCAAATAAATCATTATTAGCTTTCATTAAATTTATCTTCGATTTAAGTGATGTTATTTATCCTCACTCCCACCCATGCGCTCAAGCATATTCGGAGATAAAATTATCATATTTTTCTTACCGGAGCAGCAGATAAATGGAGAGCGAGATTGGTAATAGCACCACATGGCTCTTAGATCAACGTACTTAAATCTCCAGAACTTTAGTTTAGCCGTGTTAAGGTGAATTATTTTCCCTGCATATGTTTGTTCGCTCTTCGCTCTTCCTCCTATTCGTGTGCCGACTAATCTGTTTATACGTTGTGAGAGCACTTGTTTCAGTGTTACATTTAAGTCTGTAATAATGCTAAAATTCCCATATAACAGCAAACAGAATGTATGATTTCTATGTGACAACAAACTCCTTTACAATTGTGAGATGAAAATCTATAGACGGATTCATTGTTGTTTGTGAGAATCAATGAGAATTGTTTCGTATACCTGTGAACATATTTACGGAAAAGGTGTTTATTCTTGTAAAGAAACAGAAAGTAAATAGCCGCCTTCTTGCAGAGGAGACTTCATGACCTGCACAGCAGCCAGGAACTTCCCAACCTCAACTGGGAATGACCGTAGACCTTCAAAATGAAAACGTCTTTAATATTGGTTCATAAATTGCCAGTAAGAAATAATATGAATATAGGTTTCACAATTGGATGTTGGAAGATCGCTCTCTTAAAGCCCATTTACTTGTTTTTATTTTAATGGTAATGAAGAATGAGTTAATGTTAGTGCAAGTTTTCTTAGAAACTATGAAAAATACATGACAACACAGGAGCATCTTTTCCAGCATCCCTATAACGAATGTAGATGGTGTTCATTTTTATTCGTTATTTTCCGGCCTCCGATTGAGCAAGAAGGACGTCATAGCTGGCTGGTAAATCTATCTTTAAATCATAGCGCCCTCTACGGAGAAGAAGCGGTAATTTTTGCGGAAAAGTAAGCAAATTACAGCGCTCTCAGTGTGGTTGCTCTAATGAGAATACAACCAGCTTCCCCTGGACATGAACACAGACCACCGCGTCTTCATAGTTGAATGCTACTTTCGTACCGGCATTAAATGGAGCGACATATAAATATAGTTTAAACCGCTGCATAGAGGAGTTTTTGCAGCGCTATCCAGCATTCAGACAAGTCCCTCGGAGCGTAATGTGTCCAGGTACCGTCAAATTGACATACTTTTATTTGCAACATAAACGTCTAACGTTTTATCAGTATACGATATAAATTTTTTGTCATTTTCACGCTTAATTAAAATGTATATTAATGTTGGTATCCATATGTATTTTAAAACCAATAGATGCATCAAACATTTCCAAGATACAGGATCATTTATCCGCAAAAAGAGAGACACTGGACGCTATAAAGTGACTGGTTCCAATCTAGAAGCAATAAATAATGTTATGACAGAAAGACCTCAAGCATACCTTCTCGCAGTACAGTGTTTAAGGGGAAGAGAGAAAGGAAATATAAGAAAATGGACACATAAGACTATGTACTAGAGATATTTTCTTGTTTACACTTGGATAAAAGTTTGTACATATTGCAACACTAATTTATTTTTCATTCCTAGAACATGTTCTGCTAATTTTCTGGTTTGTAATGAAGTTACATTGTGAGGAAACTGTGGGTGATAGAAAAGAATTGAGATCAAATTAAAATATTTTTATTTTATGTGACAGGTTTACAATATGCATATATGTCTACTAAAACAGGAAAACAGATGTTCATTGTGAAATAAGTGTTCATTGACTTAACAGTTCGTATATACTTCATGGTCTTTTATGGCTGCATAATTAGCTTTGAAGTGCATTGCATTGCAGTATATAGTTTTTTAAAAGCAGTTATCGTATCTACGTACCAGGCGAAATTACGCACCTTTATATTACGTGAGCAGAACCACCTCTCAAATAATATATTTACCTGCAGGTAGAGGGAGGCCTAAAAGCTGTTGTCAACACATCTAATACGATCGCAAGCCGCTAGGGGAATCGTATATAAACTCGCTCCATCAGCAATGGTATTGATGACGTCAGTTTTGCGTGGTAACATTACAGATAAAAATAAACACCGTCTATATGGTTATTGTACTTATGCATAATAAATCTGTGTGCTGAACTTAAGCGGCTATGAATATCGGATCCGTCAGCAAACAGCGTGCTTCCTGATGCCGTGAAAGTACCGGTTAAGCCGGCTACTCGTTCAAACAAAGGGTCCATTTATATTAATTAGTCAGTCAAGGAGTGAAAAAGGTGAATGCATTTTGTAATTAAATTAACTATAATATTTATTGCATGGTAATAGAAAGTAAAAATTCATTTTAACAAATTTGAATACACTTTCAATCCACAAATAATACACATTAACATAAAATGGAAATAAAGTACTGACAAGGGAACTTGTTCATACCGACATTCCCTTGAGAGTTTGATTGCATTGTCTCTATAATATTTATTGCATGGTAATAGAAAGTAAAAATTCATTTTAACAAATTTGAATACACTTTCAATCCACAAATAATAGACACATTAACATAAAATGGAAATAAAGTACTGACAAGGGAACTTGTTCATACCGACATTCCCTTGAGAGTTTGATTGCATTGTCTGTGCTCTATGTGGGGTCTGTATGCCAAATATCAGTTGCGGAGTATAGCTGAAAGAACCTGAAAATGAGTCCAAAATTCATAAGAACATATTACAACATTGTATAGGAGGGATTGTTTACACCTGCGGGCAGCATCTACACAGGACATACGTAAGGACCGCTGGCGCAGAACCCAGTCCGGCATACCTTACCTTGAGGACGTTGTGCGTGAACGAACATATATGTCAAGGTCACGCATCACCCTAATCAGTTGGTAAACACACTGGGTCAATATGACCAACGGCTCCCCAGAAGACGAATGAGCTACCACCTCCCCAAGGATGCCCTTGGGAGGTAAAGGCCTCGTCTCCTCCTACCACAGACATCGTCAGGCTATGCCGCACCGCACTCGGTCGCAGCTGGAGGAGTGACACCTTCAGCAGCACCCGGGGGCGTGCGGGCTACCTGGACACACCCACATACCCTAACCCCTATTCCATCAGGCCTCTCGCTTCTGCCCCCTGTACTTGACGGTTCGCAAGCGACAGACCCAACTGAGGCGGACTCGGGCATTGTCTTCCATCATCGAAGGTACACCCCGGCACCAGAAGCATCGCCGTCGTATTACAAGGACACAAAAGCTTGCGCATAAACTTTATTAAACCTCACGGGTAAATCCGCACAGCGGATAGGTACCATGGCGTGTTATCCCCCGTCCGGGAGAACCCGGGCAACGTGTTCTTGGTTCTTGGCTCACGAGATATGTCCAAGAGCTACTGTCCAGCAACGCAAAGAAGGTGCCTGAAAGGAATGTGCTGTCTTACACAGTGGGACAAGGACAGCGAATATGTGTGGCAGAAAACGCCTGCTACAAAAGGACCAGAACCGTTAAAAAAACATGTACCCTATTCACTCTATACACTAAAACCTTGGAGATTCATTCACAAAAGTTGAAGCCGTTAGAATGTTTTTGAATGGCCTGTAACTGTACTGACATGGGGTGTCATAAACCTGTCCAGGGAGAGTGTGGGAACCTTTACCAACCCCCCTGCGTCTCAGGCCTCGGAGACTTACTCTCCTGTGGAGGACAGTACTTACAAGCGGTCACGAGCGACACATTTCAGGCCTCAGTTTTGGGCGTTGCGGTTCTACTCCGCAGCAGATTTTGGTACATAGAGCAGAGATGATGCCATCAAACTCTCAAGCGAATATAGTTCCCTGTTAATCGCAAAACAATGTGGTATGTTTTTTTATATGTCGAAGCTAACGGCTGTGTGTGTTGATTTAGAAATCTTGCATTTTTTCTAGAATTATAAGACTTGATTGTAACATTATAAAGTTAACGAAAAACATAGTACGGTTTGAACTTTAGTTAAATAAATAAAGCCTAAAGGCACTTAGGACATCACTTATAAATGTAAAAATAGCAACAAACATCTTTATGTGATTTGAAGTCAACGGGATCTTTTATGAGGGGAGATGATTTTTAATAACGCCTGTAGCCAAACAGTTTAAAATACAAATTCTTTGAACATAATAACAAAACATAACTGCCAGATGAACGACGCCTTACGGCTTGCGAAGTCAGTATATTTTGTTTGTTTGATCGGCCTTTTAGGTACAAATATATGTTGATAAACATTCATGTAAAAATTAAGTTTCCATAGGGTTACTTCTGCAATAACAATAATATATCGGAAAAGATGTCTCTCTTATTTATATTAGAGTCCTTAATTTGTAGTCATAAAGAATACAAAATTATTTTAACAAGCTCCAACGAGAAATGTTAATAAGATTTTAAAAGTCTTAAGAGTTGTTAGCTAGACGGGAGAACTGGGAAAGCACTTCAATCTGCCACGCAGAACTTATTTACTGAATTAGATTATTACGTTAAGGAGTTCTGAAAACAGTATGCATAATGCTTTCCTTTTGAGATGTAAAATACAGAAGCTTCTCTTAACATTTCATTCCTTGAAGGTAGGTAAAACTTTTAGTTTTACGCGAGTCAAAATGTATTTATTTTAAAGCTGCAATCAGTAGTGAAGATGAAGTTATATGTTCAGTAATATGGATGTCAAATACAATAGTGTAGTATTTCAGATAGAACGCTTCAAAGTAATAAAAGATAAATGTGATTTTATTAATTCATATTACTTTCTTTATTAATGGATGTTCACATATATGAATTATAAGTGATATTTATATAGAAAGCGTTCTTATAAACACCTTGTGTCAGGCCGCACCGTGGTCGAGTGGTTAGATCGCTCGAGTCTGACCAAAGCGGCCCGGGTTCCCTCCCAGGCTATCACAAAGTGAGATTTGTGGAGGACAACACGGCGTTGGATCGGATTTTCTCAGGAATTTCTGGTTTCTCCCGCCATCTCTTTTCACCGGTGCTCCATCCTAATTTCATATAACATCAATGTCACCTCCTGCGGTATTTAAAGCGGGTGTTATACACTACACATCATTCACACAAACGTTGTGTCACCATACGATATCTTATTTCAAATTATGGGAATGTTCAGAATCCTATCCCATCAGCATTCAATTCGCTAAACTCACTGTCCATTATCTCAGAAGCATTGAGATATTAGGTTTAAAAGTTCACAGAAAGTTGTGCATGAATTTTAAGCTCGCCGATATACGTTTATATAATAATTGTTTTATTAAGATAGGTTTTCTTATTTGTGCATCTGTTGATTAAGTTTCTTCGGTAATCAATTTTTAATATATTTTTAAAATATATTTGAATATATTATATCAATACTATATCAATAATGGCTTTCATATTCTGTTTTTGTTTTATCAGGACCTCATTATGTATCTGCAGTTGTTCTTGAGAAAAAGGATCATTAATATCGGAAAATGTTAACCGAAAGGCTGTAACGATATGTTTTAGTTAGAACTTTTCATATGAATATTGTTTTCTGATATGACTTAGTAGGCCATGTAATGACAGTATTAAAAACAAATATATGTGTAATTTTGTGATTGGCCGTAGTAATATTGTATTAGGTAATGCGGTGACGTAGCAGTACATCGGCCAATCACAAAATTAATAGAGGAGTAACGATAGTTACGGAAAAATCAATAATCTTGAGAGATATATATGTTCTTTAGTCTTGCTTCATGACGATGGAAAAATGTCGCGGTGAATATAAAAGTTTTGTAACTGAAAAACCATGATCGTGAAAAAGAGTTATTCGGTATTCGTAATAGTGACGAGTGGACCTTAGATTATACAATCAATTTAAATAATATATCAAACTCAATCATCAAGAATCAATTCGACCTGCAATGATTAAGAGGGACGGTCACAAAGATCGCTCCCAACTTTAGGGCTGATTAATCATCGAGAAACGAGACGACCTGTTATATCGCCACAAATATTAACTTAAAAATAAGGATTTATCAATGTCTTGGAGGTAATTTACAGTGACTGATTAAGAAAGAAAGTTCGAGTGAATTGTAATCCAGGTTATACAATTAAATAATATATTACGAAATCGGAGTCATATAAAGTTTTATCTCTGTCACTGATTAAGATGGATGGTCACAAGGCAAAGTTGTTCAAAATAGAAAATAGACAAAACAGTGTTTGGACACGAAGTTGCTATATTTAGAAGCAAAAATTTATAAAGAAATTTTCCTCTATTTTCCTCTATTCTACTCCAGCGAGTATAGAAGTTATTATGTTCTTTGAAGAGGTACAAAATTCATGGTAGGGATTATAGATGCACTTCAAAGTGGGAGTTGGGAGAATTGTGTAATGCCAATTAAATTAAGTAGGTGCACTTGTTTAATGAGGCAAAACTTAAAACTATAGATGCTATTATTTTAGACTCTACATTAGACATTTAAGAGCAAAACAGTACAATTTTATAATTTTTTTTTAAAAAGACTAGCATTTTCATTCTTTCGGGGTTAAATCTTACTCCTTTTTCTGTCACATATAAGTTCCGTTATGCTAAATAATCTTTCAGAAAAATGTTGCAGGTGGGATATACAAATATTTAGCAGCTAATATTTTATTTTGTTTAATTTCTGGAAAATTTTAATTTATTTTCCAGTAATTAAGTGCACTAGAAAGAGGTGACAAATCCTCTTTGAGATATGCAGTAATATCGCTTGGGAACTGTTACCTAGCACTGAATTTGAAGACGATTATTTTCTTGCATCATGTTACTGAGTAGGTAGCACATTCTTGGCAATTTCTCGGATTTTTCAATGTTATGCTGCGGCAATAATATTTTTTTGAATACAAATTGCAGAATCACCACCTAAGTGTTGAAAAGGTACCGAGCAAAATTTCGTTCTTTGTTGATGCCATGCAAGTATCGTATCGCAGTGAACATCGCAATTATCGAGAAACCATTACTTCAAATAATTCTATCCCAGACCACCCTTACTTTGGATTGCTTTTCCTTAATTTATTTATTAAAAAATTACTAACTATTCTGATTGAAATATTTTAAGGTATTTATATTTCAATAAAATTGATATACATATAAAATCGACTTCAGTTTTTCACTCTGTTTCTCGTAAATATTGTCATTTCGTGTTTCATCATTGTTAGCTCCTTGTATGCATTGTTAGGAAGCACTGCCTTTAAACTCTCTTCATAAATGGATTCTCTGTAATACGTTTTGAAATCCTTTTCTTAACAATGAATGTTGTATAATTTAATATGATGAAACAGTAAGAGATGGAAAAGTTTCGAACAAAATTTGTGCCAAATATTTCCTGTAGTGTTAAGAATTTCCTAAATATATATTATTCGTATACATTTTCAAATACTTCATCTTTCTTCAAGAGATGAGTTGATTTTCCTGTGTTTTATATTTATTTTTGTATGGTGGTAATAAGACTGGTTTGAAATCTGCCTCATAATAAACCTTCTGTTAAATATTTGATGTTCACTTGAATCCACCGCATGCCACTTGTACGTGAAAGGAAATGTATGATAAAAGAACGTCTGCAGTGTATTATATTAGCTAGGAAAATTTGAATAATAAGCTTTGTTTACTTAATGAAAATTGATAGAAAAACTCCTGTGAAAGTTATACATAGTTACAATTTATACATATTACATTAATGAATATTACAGTTTCTTCCCTGGAGGGAAATTGAAATACGCAACTGACTACAAGGACTGTTAGAATTCTTCCAAGCCTGCGCAATGTTCTGCTGCTCATAAGAAACAATATTCGAAAAACACAAACGTTCACATATTGTTATTGCAACTAATATTATAATATACAGGATGTCCATAAAGTCTTTCCAACATTACAACTTTCTAGTAACTGAAAGCTACTCAGTGTGGCATATGAAAAACAAATTCTCAAGGTTTGTAAAACATACTGTAGGTACACTTCCACATGTGCGCCGTTTGTCGCCCAGAAAACATCTAAGCGATATTCAGTTTCTCGCCATACATTCTGCAGCATTTCGTGGGTGACGCAGCATCAGTTATCCTTCTTAACCATGACCATGACGTGCTGGCTGACTGTATATAGCTAGAAGGTTTTTGCTGCGTGCCCACCCGTTAAGGGTTTAACCGCAGGTAAGGTATTCGAACGGGATTTTGTAGGATGGATATGGTGTAGGTTTCGAGGTTGATGAATTTCGTGAGGTTACAATTATTGTACCTTCGGGGTGAAGGGACAGGATGCAATACCCAGCACCCTGGTGTGTTAATTTTAGTTTAGGTTGAGGAGAATTTTGTTGCCAAACAACTTAGGAGATTATGTGCAGCTCAGCTTTAGCTGCTGTTAGGATTAGCTCCTGGGTTATCTTGGATGCCCGCATGCCATGCGGGGGACCCAATGTTGTCTAGATCGGCGTCTAGTGGGGTCATAATCTCCCAGTGATCTAACAAGGGTGCTTCTATGAGTTGGTAAAGTTGTGTAGAATGTTGATGCCCAGCGCCTAACTTCGTCCTCCACATATGGAAGTCCCGAGGCTTCGTGAAGCAACCTGGTAGGAAAATAGCGACCCACAGAATAGATAGACCGTAACCCTCTATTTTGTGCACGTTGAAGCCATGCCAACCAGCTATCTGCGGCCATGCTCCAGATCTCGCAGACATATAGCATCACGGGGATTACCAGCGCTCGGAAGAGGTATAACCCCAGGCCAAGCGGCATCGAGCTCGACCCCAGCATAGGATACAGGGACGTGATAGCTCCCTGTACCCTTGCCGCTAGGTCTCAGATGTGTTGGCGAAAGGTAAGGCCTCTATCCAATGTTACTCCAAGGTATCGGACAGAGTTAGTCCACTCTATCCTTCGACCTCGGAAGCTGAAGTTGGGGCAGTCTGCGGGGGTGTGGTGCTTTGTGAAAAGTATGGGCTGGCTTTTGTCCGGATTTACGGACATCCGCCAGCGCCGACCCCACTGCTCTGTGAGACGGAGGTGTCTCTGTATGGGGTTGAAGGCTCTGAGTATGTGACTTATCCTTCTTATCACAGTGTTCACATCTAGTACACGTATTGCATATATTCTGTCCTTTACATAATTCCAAAGAAAAGGGTATAGTAGGGTTATGTCTGGGGATTGCGGTGGCCAGAGTGTTGGACCATTGCGTCCAATCCATCCGTTAGGAAATGTATTATTCAGCAGTTCCTGGTGTTTAATCCCCAATGTGCTGGTGCTCAATCCTGTTTGAATATTACCATGCATGTCATTAATTTTGGGTACCACTTAAAGCTCTAACATGTCCAGGTAAATGTTTGCTGTTACTGAGTTTTCAATAAAGAATAAGGGCCCAATGACCCTATCATGCATTAAGCCACAGCAGACATTCACTTTTGAGCTATTGTCCGCTTGTTCCATGACGATGTGAGGATTTTGTGAGCCCCATATTCTCACATTGTGTCCGGTTGACCTATCCAAAATTACGGTAGGTAGACTCGTTTAAGTAGCAGACATGCCGCAGGTACTCATTATGAACCTTAATCCAGTGCAAAAGCAGTACAGCGAGGGTGGTCATAGCTTGTGTTTTCCAAACTTTATAAGTATAAAGATGAGGACACTTCATCCATTGTGGACCGTGGAATTCTGGATTCACGAGATGCACGAGTAGACCTGGAAGGGTTTCTTTGAAATGCTTTCTGCACAATCTCAACTCTCGCTTTTAGGGACGTCCTGCTCATAGACGGCATGTTACACTTTCAGTCTCCTCAAACTTTGTGCAACAAACAACGATAGATTTATAATCGGTTGGCGCCCGGCCATATTCTTTTCTAAACCTCTGAACAGTAATAAATAGGTGACCCTGTCTCTTGGTACCATAAAAACATTGCACTTTCTCTTGGTTTGACGGCGTATTAGATTATACTAGAAACAGACAAATAAAAATAAAAATAAAAACTTTAAGAGCATGTCTATCATCTGCCAAAAGCCACACAAATCTATTCGTAATACTTTTCATTATATAGAAAGTTGTAATGTTGGCAAGACTTTATGGACGCCCTATATGCTTTCTTGGTATAAGTATTCGAATTCGTGATCTGCTAATTCTTCTTCTATTTTTGCTTTTTTGGATTCACTATTCCTTATTTTCTTCCAGTCTTTCTTCTTTGACCTTTAAGCCGTCATAAAAAGCCGGGAGGAATCCACAGATATAATGATATATGGCACCATATGGCAGCAATTTCAAAATACGCAGACTTTATTAAAATCCCAAATCAAGTTCACTGAACATCTGTCAGTTTGTTCGACGTGTGTGTTATTAATGATCGCAGAGGCTCTTGGAACGAAACCTCGTATGTTAGTTGGGCAAGTATAGTTGTGAAGACAAACAGCTAGTGTGACTATGTTTACGTGCGCGTGTGTTTCTGACGTCATGGTCGTAGAGTGAAATTGCTGTTGTGCCTCCGGCCCTTGCCGTCTGCATCCGATCAAAACTTAATTAGTTTCAGCCTGCTTGCTCCTATTTCTTCTGACGTCACGAGTGACAAGAGCATACCTTACAGCTTCCGCTGAATTTGTAACCATGTAGTAAACAATAGACATTATTACAGATTTTAACAACACCGGACATGATTTATACAGGGGTGAGTGAAGATATTTGTAACTTGTTATAGTTTTGTGAACTGGTATTTTTTTTTAGTAAACCTGCAAGTTATCAACATGATTTCATATTGTTATGATTGTAAATAGAGCGTTACTCTTTGTAATGGCAACATTTTCTTCTTTTTTGGTCCTGAGGTCTCGGAACGTATAGGTAGATGATCTTTTGAACTGTAACTTAAATTTATTAAGACCTATGATATTTAAACCAAGCAAGCGCACTCGTAACAAAAGTAGTGATGCTCTGTTGTAGCATATGATGAATTCACTTCAAACGGTGCTCAAAATGCTGCTTTAAATTATATGCTAAAATAGTTGCAAGACGAATAAGTACAATAACGAAAGCACAGCTTCATGAGGTTCAAAACGGATTTGGAAAAGGAAGATCATGCACGGATAGTATATTTATAATTTAACAACTAATTGAAAAACACAAATACTTTAATTTTGACACATTTATGCTTTTTGTTGACCATGTTAGAGCCTTCGATTCGGTTTTAAGGGATAAACATTGGATAGCTAAGAGAAATTGTGGAATACCAACAGATGTAATAGGGACTGTACAAGGTATGTATAAAAGCACTACACTAGCAATAATAAAGAATGGAAGGAGAGAGAAGCATTGGACATAAATAAAGGAGTACGACAAGGATGCCCTCTATCGCCTATACCCTTTAATATCTATATTGATAATATGGTACAAGAATGGCACCAAAGTATAAAACAAAATGTACTGAATGGAAACATAATTTTAAATACAGTATTATTTGCTGATGTTCAAGTGATAATATCCCACTCAGAAGATGACATGCAAAGAGCAATATATACTTTAAACAACATAGCGGAAACATATAACCTTTCAATCTCAGAACACAAAATTAAAGTAATGGCTTTTAGAGGAAAGAACAACATAAGAGCAAACAGGTTAACAGTTTTACCTATCTAGGCTACACAGTAGCAGTAGCAAATAACAAGCATATGAAGGTAAAATGTGGGGGACTATAGTAAGAACGCTGAACAGGAGAACATGAAAGGAAACACAGATGAAATTTTATAAGATAATGGCAGTCCCAACGTTAACATACGGTTCCGAAATATGGACACTGGCTAAGAACCAGCACAAACAGCTAGAATCGGCAGAGATAAAATTTTTGAGAAGCGTGGCAGGTTATAAAAGAAAAGACCACGTAAGAAACGAAAAAATAATAGAAGAGCTTCGGATTTTCAATTTAAACAGGAAAATAATAAAGAACAAATATGAGTGGAAAAATCATATTTTAAGAATGGACGCGGAACGACTTCCAAGAAGAGTTTTAGATTATATGCCGAAGGGAAAGAGAGATGTGTGACGCCCAGCATTACGCTGGAAGGATCAGTAAACTCTTGAAGAGAACGGAACGGGTCACAGGGCCCAATCCTTGAAGTGATGATGATGATGATGATGATGATGATGATGATGATGATGATGATGATGATGATGATGATGATGATGATGATGATGATGATGATGATGATGATGATGATGATGATGATGATGATGATGATGATGATGATGATGATGATGATGATGATGATGATGATGATGATGATGATGGTGGTACTCAAAATGGCCTCCATTTACTGCCAAATAATGCCAAAATCTGTCTTTGAAATTAATGTTTTCAGCAACATTGGAGCACCATGAGCCATGACTAATTTCCTTTAGGAAGATTTTGCAGTAAGCATCGTTGAACTTATCAACTTAGCTTTGTCTGTATTTGTTCAATCCAAAGCCACATACTGAAGTGGCCTACTTTATTATTTAATTCTAAACCTACTCAAAATGAAGTAATGATGCGTTTTCCTTTGCTCAGTTTTTTAATGGAATTTACGTCCTTCAACGTTAAGTCATATCGGACGATGAATGGAATGGATGAAATGATGCTCCAATGAGCCCAGGGTCCATAGAGCTTAGAGTTACGTGACATTCGTCTTTCAGGATAAGGCAAAACCCCGGAAAAACTTATCCAGGTAACTCACCCTGACCGAGATTGGAACTCGGGACCTCACGACTCAAAATTGCTATGAAACGTATTGGCTTTACTCATAGCTTTCACTTAAAACACGCTGTATCACTAATCTTTGCCCAAAGTTACTGTTTTATGCAGTGAAAAAGCCAAAAAAAAAAAATTTAATTTATTTTTGAGATTTGTGAAAAATGTTATATGGCAACATTTTATAAGCATGTATAGGGAAAAATACTATCTTTGAAATAATAATTTATGTAGTAGCAGTAGCAGTAGTAGATGGACGAGATACCACGTTCAGGCCCTTTTAAAAATAATTTTAACTATTCTAAATATATCCATAGTACTAAGGACTTTGGGAAAGGTGTCAATAACATAATGTAAGAGCCACGGTAGAGGAGTTCGTGCGCAAGTGGTTGTAGATACATCCGTCTCCTCTTAGCACGGTATCTCAACTCCTTTCTGCCCGCTGGCAGAAGTGTATTCCATTAGTGGCAGACTCTTAAGAAATTATTTACCTAGTTCTATAAGTCTTCTGTATATATAAAGGGTGTGTTTAAATTATGTAGCTGTTTTAATGTAAATACTAATGAAAAGACTTGCAAACATCAGTTTTGAACTAAATAAAGCTGCAAATATGGCTTAAGAATATTAGAAAAGGAAGCTAAAGTAATGGCTCGCAATTTAGGGTATCGTGTACCAGAGATATTAATATAAAACGAAACCTAATTTTAACTGCAAGGGACATCCAGAAAGTAACGGCTATTTAGCTTTAATATACGTAGGAGAAAAAACACGATAAAATATGCCAATTTCAGATTTGAAGCGTATTGTCACGGCAACAGGCATAAAAGTTTCGTCACAAATAAGAAAACAGTCGACGGATAAAGTTTCATGGTAATAATGAGTCTTGCTAAGCAGTTAATGATAGCGCAGCTATTGTAAACAAGCGCCGGCAAGCAAGATAACTGAGGTAAAGGCCTCGCCGGCATGTGATAAAATATTCGGATTACGTCATTAGATGCCTTGTTTTACAAAAACATCTAGTGATTGACAGAACGGTCTGGTAATCATGAATGGGTGTATAAAAAGAAGCCATGGCTATTGATGAGACAGTTGTAAACAAGAGTGAGTAAGCAGAGTTAGTTGTGTAACAAGATTGTTGTTGTAATGAGAGCGGAACTGGACGCAGTTATGATCGACCTTGGAAGATTGTATTGTTGTGTGATGTGGCGTTGTTACGTGAGATTTTTAATTCCTGCAACTTGGCCTTTTAATTCTACGAACCCATGAAGTCACAGTATTTTATTACTTCGCGTGATGGAAATTAGTTGTTTCTTCATACTAGCTGTGCATAGACGAAGTTTTGGATAGTTAGAGTTACGGATCTTTCGGTCTCCGTCTGGTTGCTCTAACCATTGAGCTCCATGGCAACGAGGCAGCATTGAGCTCCATGGCAACCAGCCAGTATGACGTCAAACTCTCCAACCTACTCGTATTTTTTTCCCGGTAAACCACTAGGAGTTCAAATAACGCATTTCATCTTCGAGAGATAAACTTGCCGAAATGATCCCCACTTCTAGAGAAAAGTTGTATTGTGCTACACTGAAATCTCAAATCTCGTGAAATCAAACGCACTGTGGAACATTGTGAGACAGTATGAATCTGTTGCGCTTTTGTATTACATCCCTAAATAATGTTTCGTCTTTCCATTTACAAGTTATGTTTTCTCTCTCGCTTTCTCTGACTTATTCTTCATCGACACTAATGTACAGAAATGCAGTGAATGTTAGCTACAAATAAAGCATATGAATTTATATCATAACCAAGAAAAATAACACACCTTATGAGGCCTTCAGAGCAGTTACTTAAAAATAAGAGGGAACCTTCTCTCCGTCATTCCATGTCATATACATGTTTTTTTTTTTAATTTACGTCCTCCAACATTTAGTCATATCGGGGTCCATGGGTCCATGGAGCTTAGAGTTACCCAACACTCGTCTTTTAGGATAAGGGAAAACCCCGAAAAAAGCCTTATCCAGGTAACTCACCCTGACCGAGATTCGAACTCGGTACCTCTTGTGCGTGTTATATACACGGTGTTCATTTTTATCCGTAATTTTAGCGCGCAAAATTTGACGTCATCAATAGAATCGCTGATGGAGCGAGTTTATGTGCGATTCCCCTAGCGCCTTGCGATCGTGTTTGATGTGTTGACAGCAGCTTTGAGGACTCCCTCTACCGGCAGGTAAATTATTATTTGAGAGTTCGATCTGCCCGTGTAATATAAAGGTGCGTAATTTTGCACGGTCCATAGATATGGTAACTGTTTTAAAAAAACTATATACTGCAATGAAAAGCACTGCAAAGCTAATTATGCAGCCATAAAAGTATACCATGAAGAATATACGAAATGATAAGTCAATGAGCATTTATTTCACAATGGACATGTTTTTCTCCTGTAGTAGACACATATGCATATTGTAAACCTGTAACATAAAACAGAAATATTTCAATTTTATCTCAATTCTTTTCTGTCATCCACGTTTCCTCACAATGTAACTTCATTACAAACCATAAAATTAGCTAAATGTGTTTCAGGGATGAAAAATAAATTAGTATTACAATATGTACAAACTTTTTATCCAAGTCTAAATAAAAAAATATCTCTACATAGTCTTATGTGTCCATTTTCTTATACACATTTCCTTTATCTCTTCCCCTTAAACACTGTCTGTATTGCGAGAAGTTATGCTTGAGGCATTTCTGTCGTAACAGATTGGAAACCAGTCACTTTATGGCATCCATGTCTCTCTTTTTGCGAGTAATTGATCCTGTATCTTGGAAATGTTTGATGCACCTGTTGGTTTTAAAAGACATAAGGATACCAACATTAATAGACATTTTAATTAAGCGTGAGACTGGCCAAAAAGTGTATACCTATCGTATAAAACCTATGACGTTTATGTTGCAAACAAAAGTATGTCGATCTGAGGGTACCTGGACACTTTTGACATCATTACGCTCAGAGGGACTTGTCTGAATGCTGGATAACGTTGCATAAACTCCTCTACGCAGTGGTTTAAATTATATTTATATGTCACACTAATTTTAATGCCAGTAGGAAGAAAGCATTGAAGACGCGTTGCTCTGTGTTCATATCCAGGGGAAGCGGTTGTATTAGTTATCAGTACAACCACACACAGCGCGCTGTAATTTGCTTACTGATCCGGAAGTATATCGCTTCTTCCCCGTAGAGGGCGCTATGATTTCAAGATAGACTCACCAGTCAACTATGACGTCATTGCTCAATCGGAGGGCGGGAAATAACGAATAGAAATGAACACCGTGTATAGTAATATTCGATGCAACCGAGCGGGATTGCTTTGGCAATTTCGCCCGTGGCTAGAATTTGAGATGTCCGGGTTCAATTCCTGCAGCCGGCCTACCTGAGTCATGGGCTTTTTCTGTGGACTTTTCCAGATCGCCAGTTGAATGCTGGGCAGGTTAATTACACCCCCCGAATTGACTGTCTCTCCATTTCACCTCCATTATCATTTCATTCTCATCTGGTGGTTTCTTTCGGGGTAGAAATGTCAGCGGGAGTCTCGGCGCTGCATGGCAGGATGATATGCTCTTGATAAATACTTCCTCTTCCGGTAGGAGGACCACGCTGTGTGGGGTGCCAACTATACTGGCCTGCCGGGGAGTTTCCAACTCGCCAGTGGTAGAGACCATGCCCTCTGCATTATCATGACTCTTAGGTCGGCCGCCCTCTGTCTACTCTCACCTCATCCTTCATCCCGAGGATGCCAAACTTGGGGCATGGGCATAATAGATAAGACTGGTCACAGTGGCGAATCCCCTCCATGAGAATCTATCCTATCCTAATACTTGGGTGGAATTACTTCCTCTATCTTAAAGACGGAGAAGGCAAAAACGTTATTTCCATAAAATAGTTTTTCAACTATTGTAGATTGCTGTTTAACTCCCCACTCTCTCAGTGAAATGATTTTCTTATTTAATATTTTACCAAAGGGACAATTTTCCAAACACTGCTTCTGCGGTTGAGTGGTAAGCTCAACCGTGAGATCCGTGTTCGATTCCTAGCTGTAACGAGTAAGTAATGTTTATTTAATTGCACTCATTTCATATACCCCTGGAATCTGAAAATATTAGTGTTGGAGTGAATGTAAGTGTATTTAATTGCAAAACCAAGTTTAGGTGACATACCTTTTGGTAATGAGTAATTTCTAACCAAACCTAAGTTACGAGAACCTGATTGTGAGAAAAGAGAAAATGAAGTTCTTGGTGTAATCAACAGGTGGCGCCATACGTAGTGTTGATGATGTTGCCATAGAAACCCACAGTGCCAATATGTACCTATGGCTCATCTGGTGCGCAATGACCCGAGGCGAAATGTATGTTACATGTCACAGGTGCTAGCAGATTAATGGATATGGTTTGAAAACGACACACAGTCTTCCTCGGAGTGGTGCAGAGAATCGAACCTCAGAGCGCTGATGCATGAACGGAAGTGTCAGCAAATGGCTTGTCGCCAGCGTTTTACCATGGTCGGTAAACCACCACAGAAAGTTGTTCCTGAACTTGGCATCTCCCACCCGCACCGTGTAAAATTAGTAAACAATTTCAAGGCTGCAAGCCAATCATGTATACATTTATCCTTAGAGATTGCTGTCATGTAAATGCGGGAGAAGAGCTAACTTGTAATCATGTGTGTTCTGCATGGCAATTTAGACTCTCCACCACTTGTCTATTGTTAGAGGCTGTATTATATTCCCCTAAAAAATACATTATAGAGAGATCTGAAGGCAAGTAACCAAATGTGGAGTGAATACCAAGTTTGCTTCTAAGTTCAGTGTATTCCACCTAGATCACTGTAGGAATTATCCATAACGCTCTCCTTTGTAAGGTGTTTGCCTCACATTTAAGAGGTCTCGAGTTCGAATCTCTCAGGATGTGTTATCTCAATAAGGGTTTTACGGATTTTTCCCTTATGAGTTTCAGATAATTGTAATCCCTATGGACCCTCGGCTCATTTGAGCATCATTTTATTCACTGTCCGAAGTGACAACGTACCAGAACGTCAATTAATAAAATTACTATCAATAACAACTAAACAATTTGAAAACTGGCTGCTGTAGCTTCATAAATACGGCATGAAGAATAGTTTACACAAGATAATGCTTGTAGAGAAAGTTATGTAAATTTAACACATCAGCTTTAATTTGTTTTCAATGAACTTACTCTTTAATACAGTGCGATCCATATAAATCTGAACCATTTCAATAGACCATACTTTCCCTTTGAAATTTGTTTTAATGATCTCAGGGCTCTGGAAGAATTGACAAAACTGATAATTGTTGACAGTTGACAGCCTTAAAGGTCTTAATTTTCTTTGATACGACTGTAGACACTGAAGTTTTTATGGGCATCTTCAAGATATTTGTGGAGTAGCTGTATGATATTGAATTGAGAGAAGGTTATTTCCAGCAAGATTTAGCAACGTGCTATACATCTAATGACACCACGATAACCACCATAGAGCCAATTTTCGGCAGACGAGCATCTTGGCAAAATGCAACAGTTACTGGGAGCGAAGTAATGTGACTTTGTGGGTTCGTGAAATGAAAAATCCAATTACACCACTTAAAAATATTCTTTATTTCCACCGAATTACAATCGGAACACTTGCTGATTAAACAGAATTACGTAATGCACACAATTACAATTCACCAGTTCGTCTGTCACAGGTTCACTACACGCAGTTACGTTCCCTCACTGGGCGCTCCTCACGCTGCTCGCCAAGAACTGAACTAAATTGAACTGAACTGAACTGAACTGAACTCACGGTCGCCTCGTCCCTCTATTTATAGGTGGCTAAATGTTTCTAGAGAATTCTTTACCATGGAGGGGGAAAACATTCTCGAGGTTTCGCGTTCTTTCAGGCGGCAGGAGGAGGTGGAAACGAAGATTCAGCTACCCCTGTGGTTTCCCCTCCCTCCACTCTGTCACGCCTCTGCAGGCGGTACCAATGCCACATGCCCCCCTCCACCGGCCTTCCCCTGCATTTATTGATCGGTATCGTAGTATTAAGGAGGCTTTGGCGGTTTCCTCTGAAAGGAGCACGCTTAGTCGTGATGCTGGATTTCAGTTCAGCTCCTCTTGGCAACCGGCCTTAACAATGGAAATCCGTCGATTTAAGAAGCAAAGATCAATACAGCTTGATAATCAAGTTAAGTAGTTACGTTTCTTTGACACAATTTTCTTTACTCACGCCATCTCCTGACCTGGCATTTAATTGAAAATAGTCTTTTGTTCAGTAATGCGAATTTTGATAGTGTTTTGTCTCTGTTTATGTTGGTGTTATATCCAGTGTTTCATTTGTGGTTAAAACATTTTATAAATATCCTGATGATGGGAGCGATGCATACTCCCGAAACGTCGATATCTAATCGTCTGTTCGCCTGGCTAGCTGCCCGAGAAGAAAGTGAGCATGGAACTTGTAACCAGTTTCTTTGATAATCGAATAATCTCAAAAGCTCTTTGGCTCCCCAGTCCCCTAACCTGACCTCGGCGGAGTTTTTCTTGTGGGGTATCTAAAAAATAGAGTGTACAAGAATAGGCCATGGACAATTGATGTTCTCAAGGAATCCATTTGAACCAAAATAAATAACATTGTCGAAGATACTCTCCGTAAAACTTAAGAGAATATGGTGAGACGAGTGCAAATTCCCTTGGTCCGGGTAGGACGGTACAACCAGACCAGGTCACCTAGCTGGAACCCTTGGCTGTTGGCTTGCCTGTGGTATCCGGTCTTCATGCGGTCGCTTGCCTTCTGGAGTTCTGACGAGCCATCTCATGCATGTTGTGAAGATGGTCACCAGGTTCTCCACATACACGGTTGCTGGCTGTTTTGCGTCCGGGGGGCTCCCAAAAGCCAGATAACAGGGGAGGCGTAACTCTCGGCCGAACATTAAGCACGCTGGCGTCATCCCAGTTGAGACGTGTGTTGTCGAGTGGTAGGCCAGCAAGAACAGTGGAATCTTGACGTGCCAGCCGCGCTGATGGCTGGCCACGACCCTCCTGTAATTGTGTCTTGATGTACCTTTCGACCATGCCATCGGACGGGGATGTAGAGGTGTTGTGCAGGTCTTGTGCACCCCAAGTCATTCTAGTGCCTCCTTCATCAGGCTGGAATCAAAATTGGTAACCTGGTCGCTGTGGACCTCTAACGGCAGCCCAAATAGGCAGAACACTTGCTCCACGAGGCAGTCTGTGATTGTCTTCGCCTCCTGGTTCGGGATGGCATATCCCTCCGGCCACTTGGTGAAGTAGTCCACGACCACCATCAGGTACTTGTTGCCTCGGTCGGACACTGGGAATAGCCCAGCAATGTCGAAGGCGATCCGTTCGAATGGCGCCCCGACGTTGTACTGCTGCATGCGACCCCGGCTCCTAGTTTGGGTGCCGCGACTCGCTGCGCACACGTGATATTGACGGCACCATCTCTCAGCGTCTGCTCGGAGCTCAGTCAGTAGCAGCGCTGTCGGAGTTTGTCGATTGTTTGGTTCGCTCCCAGGTGTCCTCCTGAAGTACCTTGTGCAATTTCTCCAAGACCTCCGGGACCTTCGAGGAAGTACCAACTGTTGTCTCTGCGTCTTCCCATCGGGCGATTCCCATACCCGGAACAGCACGCCCTTTCTTATCTTCAGTGAGTCCCATTCGGGCCCGATACGACTATTATGTGGCACTTCTTGGTGCGATGTCCTCTCAGGTTGCTCTTTTCCCTGTCTCCACTTCTCTCAAGTGAAGTCATACTCCTGCAGCCTCTGTACCCAACGGACTGTCTGACCTTCCAGGTTCCTAAAGCTCAGTAGCCAGGTTAGGGCGGAGTGGTCAGTTCTCAGGTGGAATGGCTGACCGTAAAGGTATATGAGGATGTGCTCCAAGGTCTTTACTACCGCCAGTAGCCCTCGCCGGTGACGCGGTAGTTCTTCCCTGTCTTGGCTAAGGTGCGCTGGTATCGTATCAGCAGTTGTCGAACCTTCTCAAACTATTCTGCAGTCAGGTGGTCGGCCGCCCTCTCCAGTAAGCCTTCCAGCCGGGGTTCCAGGTGTTGCGTCGGCTCCGGCTCCTGTGTCTTGTCGATTGCGGTTACGCTGACCACGGGCTCGCACGTCCCCAACTCCGTTCCGGTCTGGACGTCGTGATTGGTTTCCGCTAGTTTAAGCAGCCTCACTGGCACCTCCTTTTGACACGGCAACAATGTTCTGGCTACACATAGTCCGTGCACCTGCGTTTTCTGGTCCAGCATCATGTTCTTCGTTCGCTGTCCTTCCAGTGGAGCCGTCACCACCACCTCCTTTCTCGCGGGGACAACTACGTCTCCCTTTCAGATGATCCTGCAGATTACAGGGCATTCTTCGGGTTGCCAGAGCATTATCTCTTTTCCATTGAGCCGCAGGAACTTCTTGCCGAGGTCGACCGTCGAGCCTCCTTCTCCACAGGCAAGGTGTCACCCGTTGCCGTCACTAGGTAGTATGGTCGGCTCGGTTTTTCTCCATAGGCTGGCTGACGGTGCGCAGTGTCACTCGAGAGGATGGTGGTCATGGCGCCGACGTGCTCCTCACCACGCCGGGCCTTACTCGTTCTTCCGACTGCTCTTCTTGGTGTACGTCTTCTTCGCGGTCATCGTCGCGGCCAAGTTGCTATTTGCAGCTTTCTTCTTCGTTGTTAATTCGGCCTTCATTTCTTCCATCTTCTCGGTGATGTAGTCGTTAGACCCACTCCTGACACCACTCCTGCTTTGTGGGTTCGTAGAATTAAAAGTCCAATTTGCAGAAATTCCAAATGTTCTTTATTTGCGTAGAAATACACTTCGTAGCAGCAGAATTACATCACATACATAACACTATCTACCAAGGTCAATGTCCACACAAACAGTGTTCTGATCACATCAGTTCTCGTTACAACAACACTCTACAATTGTTTACTCCTTACTGTGTTTACTACTGTTAACGACTGACTCATTGATAAATTCGAGAGAGATCAGTAACAATCTCTAGATATTTCTGGAATAAACAATACATCGGAAGTTCTATAAAACAATCAAGATGTCACCAGAATGTTCCAATTACCTCACTTATCTGTGTCGGTAAGTCTTATCTCAGTGATACACTATCCGACTGTTATCTTTATCTGCAGGCTCTTTGTGTACACAAGCCGCGCTTATCTCTCGGCACCGAGCTTTCTGTGCTTGTCGCCGCGACAGCATTTTTTAATTTTGTATTTATTGTTATCTGAAAAGGTTCCTAGAGCCGTAGCTCATGCTAGGGAACAGTACAAAAATATATAAAATAGTGACAAACAGCCCTTAACAGTATTTATATTATATTTTTGTATTAGGAATGAATTACCGTACAAAAATAACATATATAGAACAAACGGAGATGCAAACATTCACTATAACTCAAGAAATAATAGTAGCAAAGAACAATACAGAAAAAACAAATGAATGATAAAATGATGGCTGGGAATGAATATTTACTTTTAAATTTACATGATTTGGATAAAATAAGTTATTTTAATTAAAAGGCATAAAAAAATAAGCAAACCCAGTATTTCAGGGAATCTATTATTTACTCTATTAATTAGTCTATTAAATACTAACACTTGTTGAACATGATGGTTCGGGTACCAAAAAACTAAAATGAATCTGGTTTGTTGATCTTTGATAAATCGATACATCGCTTCTTAGTTTAGTTGTTGTTGAATTAAGCAATCAGTAAATATTAATAAAGTGAGAGTAAATAGTTGTGAAGATATTTGATTATATACTGTGTCTGCAAAAATAGTATATCAAACTTTAAAAGATTTAATTACAGTTCATGCATGTATCTGCAACAAAAGTGGGACGTAGATTAGCAACACTGAATGCAGGAAGTTCAACTTGCTACTGTGTAAGGATGAACGGATATAGATAAAAAAACATTACCGTCGAGAAATGCTTGCTAACTCGTCAGGACCTCAATTGATCTCTCGTTTTCTCTCTTTCTCCTTTAATGAATTACCACCCTTCACGTGGTATAATTTATACAGGAGACAAAGAATACAGAAAGCGCTGCTTATGAAAAGCGTCTGAGGTAAAACCGGGGATGTGAATGCAGGGCACATAAAGAAAACCGGATGAGGATCGCAGGCGTAATCATAGTGTTCCCGGAAAATGGCGACAACGTATTGGACATTATCTTCAAACAGACGTGATAATAGGCCAGTCTCTGGAGACGAACACCCCGCCAAAGTGTCGCCAACAGGCAATCTCGCTTGAAGGGTGTATTTCGATTAAAACGCTCGCTTTGTAGCCCATAACCGCAACATTGTGAGCGGCTAGACAGGCGAGTGCGGATGATCGCGTAGCGATGGACAGCCGCGGCTTGTAAATGCGTTCTTTTAATACCCAGTCTTAACTGTGTAATGCTAACTTGTTCTCTAATCTGCACTGGTATTGAATCTTATGACATACAAATAATGGCGCTTGATGTAACTGAATCGAATTGTTACAGGAAAAACATAACCGTTGTTGAAGCCATGGGACTTCTTTCTGGTACACCGATGGAAGAGAAGTAATTTAATTTAAACGCGCTCTGGACCTTATTTGGAAGTGCATTAGTTTTATTAACATCTATTTTAGGCTTTTCGAGAAACAGAAATTAAATATGTTGACAACGTCGCTGAGGTTGCTGGTCTAGATATGCGTAGGTACCACTTTCAGTTTCAAAACTCTTGGAGGACACCGCTTCAATATGTTTCTATTTCGATTTCTAATCGGCATGTATCTCATGAGCACAGTCTTGATGGCTGCTTCCTCATAATAATTCCATCTGAATCTTTCAACGAGTCATTTGTAAACTAAACTTACGGAGTTTTGTTATCAAATCTTACATTATTATATCTAAATACGTTTTGCATTTGATACTTGCAGTAGTGTCATGAACCAGATCATCTTTCTGACATGTAAATACAAAACATAAGTTTTCGTTAGGCCCTTCTTTGATGTTGAAGGAATAGAAACTATTTTCACTATTACATTACGGGCCAATACCTAACCAATTCCACTTATTTTCCTCAAAGAATTAAATAAATCTAACATCGTGTTTATTTAGCTCAAGGGCGTGTGAAGAACAAAACCTCTAGTCACTCTTTGGAATAAATCAAAGGTTTGGGACAGACTAATGTTTCGTACATGTTCAGAAGCCAGTTAAAATTCTTGAATTAGTTTCATCTGATTGCAATGTTGACGATTGCTGCAACCACATAATTTCTGGCAAAAGGTATTTAAATATCCTTTTAAGACTTAATTTTTTCCAAATCCTCAGTTTTATAAAGTAGCTACTATTTAAACTATGGCAGAAATCGGTTACTCTCCACAACGTATCAATTGTAAACCATTATCCATCTGTCCATCTGTCCCTCCGTGAAATTCCATACATCCATGCACTCGATTCTATCCATGCAACCGTCCATCCGTCCATCGGTGCATCCATCCATTAAATAAATCATGTACTTTTTAACAACTATTTGTTTCTTCGAAAATAACTATTTCAAACTCAAAATGCTAGTATCTTTTTGTTCTTTTGTTTGCAATACACGTATAAGTACAGATTAGAAGTAAGTTCCGGCCGCGCCGTGGCTCAGTGATTAGACCGCTTGGCTCTCACCAAGGTGGCCCGGGTTCGATTCCAGGGACCGCAAAGTGAGAATGGTGGTGCACAACACGGTGCTGGGGCGGGTTTTCTCCGGGATCTCCGGTTTCCCCCGCCATCTCATTCCACCGGTGCTCCATCTTCATCTCATATATCATCAGTGTCATCGCCTGCGGTGCCGTATGTAGTAAAATCGGGCGTTAAACACTACACAATAGTAAGTTCCGCTCCATTCCTTCGTATACAGTTTTAACAATTTCTTCAAATTCTTCTGACCGAAAGAACTCATTTTACCACGTAGCTAGTAGGGAAGGAAGTATGCTATTTCACCCAAAAATGCGATATCCAGATTTAAACAATATTTTGATGTTCCCTGAATCCAAAGTAAAAAGTATTTTCTTTCTCTTTTGGCTATCTAAAGTATAAGAAAAGGAAATGGTGCATCCCATCGAAAAAAAGAAAAAATTCTATAGGGAGGTTTCTATAGAAAGCCTCACACATTAGCATCAGTAATATAGATCGATGTATTCGATTTTCAAAACTCCTTTTTAGTGTCGAGAATCCTAATGTGGGCATATAATTTATCTCATTTTTAGTATAGCATGGATTCATGCCTTTATTGTGGAATATGCAGCTTAAATGACTGAAATAACCGCTTTCAGTACATTATGTTTCTCAAAACCTGAAGCAATTCTATCCACTTTCACGCTCAATACATTCTTCTGTTTCTCCTCCTCGCAGTTCTGGCTTTATTGGTCATGTGGTCCTTTGCTTGGACGTTCTAGATGTATTTTATTTTCTTTTAGGGATCCTATTGCCCTCCATTCTTTCAATATATTCCTTAGTTTCATTCGATTTTATCCGCTATTGCGCAAGTTTTAGCCCTCCTAAGAATCTTAATTCAGCTACACCGTAAGTTCGGGTGTGCCGCAAGGCTCAGTACTAGGACCTTTACTGTTTCTCATTTTTGTTAATGACACTGTTGTTAATATTAACTGCCAGATAAGGTTGTTTGCAGACGATTGTATCATTTATAATAAGATTCGGAATACAGTGCATGAAACCGCTCTTCAGGATGATTAAAATGAAATCTGTAATTGGGCTGCGGCTAACAAAATGTCAATTAATGCCAAGAAAAGTAAGTCCATTGTTTTTAGTAGAACTAAGGGCAAAATTATTGTTAACTATCACATGGGAGGGATGCAAATTCCACAGGTGGACAGCTGCAAATACTTGGGAGTGTACCTGGCAAGTAATGCTGGATGGGAAGAACAAGTAAATTCCACATCTAGGAATGCGTGGAAGGCATTACATTTCGTAGTGAGAATATTGAAAAAGTGGAGCGCTAGGTCCAGGGAAATTGCCTACAAGGCCTTAGTGCGGCCGGTTATGGAATATGCAGTAGCATGCTGGGACCCGTATAGAGCTAACCAAATCGATCCATTAGAAAAAATACAGAAGAGGGCAATAAAATTCATAAAAAGAGGCAAGTATTTTGGGCCTATAAAAGGAGATGAGACTAAATGGGAGGAATTAAGAATTAGGCGTAAAAAACATAGGTTGGTAGCATTATTCAAAGCTAATGCTGGTGTAAAGGCATGGGTGGACGTTAGTGTAAGGTTAGATAATCCGGATTATTATGGACGAAACGATCATAGGTATAAAATTAAGGGTAGAAGATACAGAACCGACGTAGGAAAATTTTCTTTTATTAATAGAACCATTGAACAATGGAATGAATTGCCTGTAGCAGTCTTTCAGGGCTGTCCCCTGTCGCTGAAGAAATTTAGAAAAAATCTAGATAGTTTAAGGTTTAACTTTTAAATTATAATGGTATATAATATGTAAATAGATATGTTTTAAGTGACTAAAGTAAAATAATATCATGTTTGTATTGTTTATTGTGTTATTGTTGTAAATCTAGTATTTGTAATTTGATCTGTATTCTTGACTATGCCACCGGGTAGTACCCAATTGCAGTTAATAAATACATACATACATACATACATACATACATACATACATACATACATACATACATACATACATACATACATACATACATACATACATACATACATACATACATACATACATACATACATACATACATACATACATACATACATACATACATACATACATACATACATACATACATACATACATACATACATACATACATACATACATACATACATACATACATACATACATACATACATACATACATACATACATACATACATACATACATACATACATACATACATACATACATACATACATACATACATACATACATACATACATACATACATACATACATACATACATACATACATACATACATACATACATACATACATACATACATACATACATACATACATACATACATACATACATACATACATACATACATACATACATACATACATACATACATACATACATACATACATACATACATACATACATACATACATACATACATACATACATACATACATACATACATACATACATACATACATCATGTTTTCGCAGATGAGAGAACGTTTCACTCGGCAGCAGGAAGTGTTGGGTCGGCGGAAGAACGGAAGAGGTATGCGGCGTTAACTGGTTTACTCACGGGCCTTGCAATGTAATTTATACTTTGTTCTTCATCTTCTTCACTTCAGGGATTAGACATTTCCGCCTGTTCCGTCTTCGCATTCCATCAGCTATTTCCATCTTCTCCTAGGGCGTCCTACATATCTTCTTCCACGAGGATCGTACCTTCTTATTAAAACCAGTACTCTTTCTTCGTCCATTCTATTCATATGTTCTTTCCAGTTCTATATATTTTCTTCTATTTTGTCCTGTAATTTATATATGCCTAGGTCCTCTCGAATAGCTTCATTTCTTATTAAATCTCGTCTAGTACATTGTTTAAGTCTTTTTAAGAAAATCATTTCTGCTGAAATTTGTTTATTTTGTTTTCTATGTCTGTAACTAAATCAAAGCTTACATTACAGCCCAAATAGCTGAAATTCGAAAGCTGTTCCAGACATTTATTTTCAATGCTTAGTTTTGATCTTACAGGATATTTTCTTCGTTCTTACAAGATATGTTATAGTTTTTATCTAGGTTATATGGAGCCATACATGAAATGAAAGTAATGGCAACACTAATATAAGTATTTTGTTGCATATCGAGTATTTTTTATGATAATGCTCTAGAGAATCCATTCCTGCTGTCGTGAGATTATGTGAAGTCGGTGCCTAATACCTTTGGAGGTTATTAAAACATAAAATGTATAAAACACTCCCGATAAATCTAAAGAGAACTAAAAATGGGTAATTTGATAAGAATATTTGGGACTGAGGTAATAACAAAGGCAATAAAATTGACACTTCCCTTTGGTAATATGACTTTGAAAGTACATTTGAATTTACTAGGCAATTATTCCATTTTATTTCATTCTCAATTAGAACCCAACTTGCTGATCCATATAAAACACGTGAACTACTATATCCTTATACAGTGTTATCTTTGTATCAGCGTTTTTTTTTTTTTCAGAATGTATTTATTGTGCCGCATATTACGTAGACAGCCAGCAATTTTATTTCGTAGGGCGCTACGTATATCTAACTTACGTCATGTCTGAAGGATATATCCCGTTTTATCGTCATTTAAGATAAGACGGCTGCTAAATAATATAGGAGAGTGAACTTCTGAAAATGAAGCAAAATGTCATTTTATAAATAATCCAGTGTTGATATTAAGGAGTTGTAAGAAGCGGATAGAATCTAAACTATTACGTGGGAGGAAATTGAAGCTGTCACCAGCATTTCCTATACTCAAATTCTCTGTATACACAGGATATTGAAATTCAAAGGCCTTGTTGCTTCAACACAAAGGATGAATAAGGAAATCACTGTACCATTTTTATAACAGGATCCAATGTCATACTCAGAATATTTCATCCACCATTTAGTTTTACATCATCCTCTATATATGTGACTTTTGAGTCAGTCTCGTGCGGCTATTGACACCTTAGTTTAGAGTAAGATTAATTAATATAGTTACTGGAAACCAACATATATCTAGGCCAGCGAAAAAAAGAAAACTGTATCCCAGAACTTTATGACTTAGATTTAACTTTTTTTAACAGATGTTTTCCAGCATTTAGAAACGTTAAACATATCTTTAGAAAGAGAAAAACATATATCTGAGTTGGCTTAGAGTGTAGTTTGCTTTCATAGCAAATTAAAGCTTCAGAATAAAACACTTGCTAATTTAAAATGATTTAAGATCACTTAAGATCACTTCCTGAAAAATCATTTTGTTGTGTATGTTGTGGCCGTTTCATCACCAATAACAAAGGATACAGCAGCTGTAAGGTTGGAGCTACTAGAACTGCAAGAGGACGAAGGACTAAAAGGACACAAATGAAGTAGCGCTTCTACCAAAAGGTTTTGGAAGGTCTTCAGGATGTTTGAATCACCGTACTCAAGGCTTAATTCATAAATTCTAAATATCGATCCGAACTGATAAACATTTAGGTGAACTTGTGGGAACAGCGCTTACCAATTATAAGTCAGGTTTCTAAAAATTAACAACAAGAATGAGCACTCGAAAAACTATTCTCAGAAAAAGAATCTCATTCCTTCATGTGTACCTAACAATAATGTTCTGTGTGGTACAAAAAAACATTCCTTCAATTCCTATAAAAGAAGAATGTGTCTTCATTTTATAATCCATTTTTACAATGTCGCTCGCTTCGAATTAGCTTCATAAATTTACGGCTCCGAAAATTAGGGTTAGTGGCCACCCTTGATCTATAATAAATTAATATATGAATATTGTCGCCATGCATTGTTTTGCTGCTGCCGGCCCGCGCGTAGGCAAACGCCGAGAGAAAGAGAGAGAGAGAGAGAAACAGGGAAGCGGGGAGAGAAAGAGACAGAGTATGTCTGGATAACTCTTTTCCCTTACCGTCGTGAAAGGCCGTGAAACTTCGGTAACTTTTGAGAAACAATGGCAAGGTGTGTTACGAGGCGTTGTTAATGGAGTTGCTAGTTAATTGTGTGTGTGTGCGGCTGTGTAGTGCTTTCATTCCTTTGTTTACGTGTGATGAAGCAACGAGAGACTGCGTTTGCGTGTGATACGTCATTTTTAGAGCCTGTAAGGGGTGTATAAAGCGTCTTTCTACTGAAATAAAAAGCATTTTAAATTTCATCAAACAAGGCGTTTAATTCTAAGATCCCACAAAGTCACAGTATTACAAAGATAGAAAGTCTGATTGCGTGTGCGTGTCTGTAGTAATCAACCGCGTCCAATAATTCTTTTATCATTACTGACAGATAAGTAACAAAAACAGCATTTTAATTTCATTTATCAAAATATAAAAAGAGCTTACAGAGCACTTCTACTTGAATATAAACACATTCCTCCGAAATATTCGATTCTGAATTAAATTGGAAATAAATGTTTTAGTCCTCTAAACATAAAAAAATGATATTTCTAGAAACTGCGTATGTGGGTTTCAACAGAATAAATAACAAAAATCGTTTCAATATCAAACGAATATTTTGGAGAAAATCCCCCCCCCCCCACAAACTAGGATTACGATTTCATTATGGACAGCATTGAGTACATAGGCAACCATGTTGGGCCCATTGTTCCTATACCCCCAAGTGGGACAACACCAGGAGGAAGGATGATACAAAGCAGACAGAGGCGGCCGACTCACGGAGCCACGACAGTACAGAGTCCCTACAGTTTACTTGGATGGAGACTTCCCCGAAAGTCCAGGACACAGAACACGCTCACCTACAGCGGACCGGCAACGAGCACAGCAGCCGAGCCCCAAAGGCCCCAGGCTGATGGTCCCGAAATGGTCCCAGCAGAGGCGCAGTGACCGGCAACCGATCTACTGGAGGAGGAAGTAGTTTTCCTCAGTGCATATCACCCTTCCATGCACCGTCGAGACATCCTCCGACACTTCTACCCTGAAAGAGACCATCAGATGAGAAATGATGTGAAATGATAATGGAGATGAAATGAAGAGACAGGAAATTCGAGGGAGGTCATTAACCTACCCACCATTCGCCTAGCGACCTGGGAAAACCCCCGAAAAAACACATGAGTCAGGTGGGTCGGCCAAGGAAATCGAACCGGGCCACAGATGAAACCGCCTGAGCCATCCCGCTCGATCCCACCACAAAGTAGTCTTTACGTGAAAGAGTTTCTGAATTATTTATTTTTTCTGACAATTATAATTACAATACCGCAGTTTTTAAAGTCGTTTATGGTAAATTAAATCCATAGCTTTAATCTCTAAGAATGTAAAGCCACTTCATTTGAATAAACTTTGCATAAGTATTAAACCTAAAGAATAGACACAAAATTTTTAAAAATTTTAGACCCGTTAAAGGGCAGAAATAATGTTAAATATATTTTCGTAGTGTTAACCATTATCGAGATATTTTTTGTTGTTGAATTCGATGCTCCAATTCATATACCTTATACTTGTATAGGAAGTTATTTCCCTCCTACTGGTTAAAATAATATTTCTTACTTTAGGGACTTCTCCACTTTTCAGCGGTTACCCTTAATTCCCATTCTGCATCTGTATTTCTCCTTTTATCTATTTCAACCAACTCCCTTTCGCCAATATCCGCACTATTCCCGATGTCTACGAAGTTCTAGACCGTTTACTTCTACTACCTGGAGACCACTGTAGTATCATATTTGACCATCTCTCTTCTTGCATCCTTCTCACGTGACCATACCACTGTAGTGCTCGATTCTCAATTGTTCAGTCACTGATTCTTTCATTAATTATTACTTCGAAACCATTATATGGCGACATATATCTTAAGATATTTGACCATTTCTCAAGCCTACTGCATTCCCCTATTCTTGTTGTCGGTTGGTAATAAAGGCATTTCTATAAATGTTCATATAAATTAACTTGAAGCAGATAAAATATGATTTAGTAATAACAGTTTGTTTAAGAACATACAAGAGGAAATCGCAGTTCTATGTAAGATGTTGTTCAGGTGGTTTCATAGTAGTAGAACCAGTCGTGGAGTGCTGTGACCTCGTTGTGTGTATGGCTGTCTCAACAATATTAGACACGTGAATTGTTGATTCAAAGCTACCGAGTTACGTGCAACATACTCGAGAAAAGAATTGCATACGGTAATACTTTTGCAGTAAAGATGTCAGAAGTCGGTGCTCCAAACCTATCGCTTTTTGATAAATACACAATAATTTGAGTTACAAAACCAATGTCAAATATAATGGTTAGTTTTATCTGTAGTATTATATACTCGATAGATCACTGTCATTAGCAATGAAATAAGAAACGAAATTAATTGAATCGAAAAGTGACGTAAGGTTTCAGGGTTTATGACGTGACTTGCAGCATGTTCACATGCTAATGTCTTCGACTTTTCTGTATTTCCTTCCTTTACTCGTTAACAATTCATTAACAGCCATTTATTTTTAAACATCACTGAACTTATGTATATTGTGCACACAGACGTTACATTCATTCATATTCATTATGATTATACAATTCTGTCTGGAGAGATAAATGACTTCCAGTCTAACACTGAAGCTTAAGAAAAATCACTGAATCAACATATTTGCATAATAATATACTGTAGATACTTGGCTATGTTTAAAAATGCTAAGAATAATGACAATATTACCATGAAATTAATTGAAATTTGCCATTTCTTCTGCACTAAACGTGTGTAGGCTAAGGTTTCAATGAGTAGAGCCAGAGTGAAAAATTCAGTGGAAGAATTCCAGCTAGTATGGAAGAAATGATTAATTTCCATCAATTTACCTAAAAAAATAGTGGTTTAACTATGAAGCCAGGGACTTAAGTACTTACAGCATAGTAATTCGCCACAAAAAGTTGTGTATCTCATTGTATATGAGCTTCCCTAGTGGTCTACCGGGAAACATAAGAGTCAGTTGGAGAATTTAATGTCATGTTGGCATGTCGGCCATAGTAGCTCAGTGGTTTAGAGCAACCGCAGGGAGACCGGGAGATCCGTGGTTCAAATCACGGCTATGGCATTGCATTTTTCAGTCTGGCTCTATTCATGAAATTAATTGTTCTTTCACGCTAGCCATGTGTAGGCCAAAAGTATGGAAAGATCACAGTGAAAAATTCAATGCCGCAGCCGGAATTTGAACCACGGATCTTCTAGTTTCTGTTCGACTGCTCTTAACCATTGTTAACAAAGAATTATACACTCCCGATTCCAAAGCTTTTTCTTTCTACAAAAGTGTTTTATGGCACGCGAAACCATATGTTGCCAAATGATTAATTTATATTTTATGTCTTGAGTCAGTTACAATGTCAATTAATGGAAATAAATTTTAACTAATAGTGGTCTGAACTATAAAGCTCGGCCCTTAAAGAAACCAGTTTTCAGTTCACACTATTAATTTTACCTAATAGTAGTATGAACTATAAAGCCCGGGCCTTAAAGTAATGAATTGTCCTCTCACACTATTAATTTACCTAATAGTTGTATGAACTATAAAAACCCGGGCTTTAAAGTACTTACAGCACAGTACGTAAGTCGCTCTTAAGGCAGTATCTCATGTATTTATGAAAATTCCTAGTAATTTACCGGCAAAAACATAGTCAGTTGGAGAATTTACATAATATGCTGGCAGGTTGGCCATGGTAGCTCAGTGGTTAAGAGCAGCGTGAAATAGAACGGAAGATCCGTGGTTCTTCTACGATTCTATGATATTGAATTTTCAGCCTGGCTACCTTTCCAATGATGATAATACATTTATCTCGATTAACGTGTAGTATATGCCGGTTTTTTGGGTGCTCCCCTATTAATCCAAAGGTCGCGTGTTCAACCCGACCAAACCAATCTGTGGGACAACATTACGGCACACCGGTGGCCTCGATATGTTAACAGCGTCGTTAATAAACAGAATATTTATAGAAAAATGGTCTTTTGTAAGAATTCTGTGCAAAACTCCTGTAAGCGGAGTATGCAGGATTTTTCTTCCTCGTCGTTCGAAATTGGTTCTTTGTAGATTGGCAGCAGTGTTCATGGAAACCACGGAGTCTTTCAGTGTAACCATCATTTTACTTGCGGTGGTTGCATTAAAACGCATAACAGTAATAAACGCCACGAGTCAGAGAAAAAAATGGTTGTGACCTTTGCGGAGTGAGCGAGGGTACTGGAATCTGTGTGACGTCAATGTGGACCTCGGCGGATGAACGTCACTCGACCTTGGTATCCGGCGGCATCCGGCCAGGGTGCTCTGCTGAGGACCGCTTCGGAAAATCTCGTACTATCTATCGTTTGTTTCCTTTGATTACGTGTTGTGCAACCAGTTGCACCAGAGAAACCACAGCATTGTTTATGAACTGCTGCTTCTATGAATGGACCAGGAAGAAGCATAAGAAATGAAAATAAATCTAGGAACTATACTTCATTCATATGCTTAAACAAGATTTTCCTGCTCGAAGTACTGTATAATAATCCGTTGTTTTATAGTAGTTATTTATAATACATAAGAGAAAGTCACTTCAGAAGACTCTAACCTTGGAATCTTTAAGTACTGTTTAAGTATTGCATTCCATTCAGAAATTGACACCGAACGTTTAGGGAAAATTCACATTTTGAGGTTCCTGGAATAAAAAAAAATAAAAAAAGGTCTCTGTGTGCACAGTGATACGATATAAGTAGTTATTTTACGTTTATTTATTATTATTATTATTATTATTATTATTATTATTATTATTATTATTATTATTATTATTATTATTATTATTATTATTATTATTATTATTATTATTATTATTATTATTATTATTATTATTATTATTATTATTATTATTGTTGTTGTTGTTGTTGTTGTTGTTGTTGTTGTTGTTGTTGTTGTTGTTGTTGTTGTTGTTGTTGTTGTTGTTGTTTTTGTTGTTGTTGTTGTTATTGTTGTTTTTGTTGTTGTTGTTGTTATTGTTGTTTTTGTTGTTATTGTTATTGTTGTTATTGTTGTTATTGTTGTTATTGTTGTTGTTATTGTTGTTGTTATTGTTGTTGTTATTGTTGTTGTTATTGTTGTTGTTATTGTTGTTGTTATTGTTGTTGTTATTGTTGTTGTTATTGTTGTTGTTATTGTTGTTATTGTTGTTGTTATTATTGTTATTGTTGTTGTTGCTATTGTTGTTGTTGTTGCTATTGTTGTTGTTGCTATTGTTGTTGTTGTTGCTATTGTTGTTGTTGTTGTTATTGTTGTTATTGTTGTTATTGTTATTGTTGTTATTGTTATTATTATTTATTTATTTTATTATTTATTTAATAATATTCGTCTACTTGAAATAGATAATCGAATAACTTTACCAATAAATACTTTGACACGAATTCTAATTACATCTGAAGATGTAATTCATTCAACTATTCCTAAAATTGGAGTTAAAGTTGACTTAGAAAAAACATATTAATTTAAAATAATTTAAAAACTAACCCAGTGACTTAAAAATTTCTTTAAATGTAAAAAAACTGCTCTTAAAAAAAGAATAGAATCGAAAAATTGGGCAACAAAAAATGTTTGGGAGACAGGCTTTTTACTCGTTTTACTTAATTTTGTAAATTGTTTTAGAATTTAAAGTATTTTTTAATTTGGTCTCTTTTTTCAAAGCATTGGTTTTATTTTTGATTGATCCATGAAGTTGAAATAAAGATAAATGTTCATCCTTTATTATTTTTTTTACCAATTAATAGTTTAAATTCTGAGGAATAATTATATTTATTGTATCATATTTAGATGTTAAAATTACGTTAAGAAAAGTGTATTTAAAAAGAATGATGAGGTAATGTAGAAAAGTTGAAAGATGCTTTAGTTGTCGTTATGGCAACGGCGGGGCTAAAAGCTTATGAACTTGAAGCCAATCTTTCTTCTGGAAATGGACGTGAGAGTGTAAAGACGTATTTTGCGTATGTCTGCATTTCTGCAGAATTTGTGCTTCAGTATCTTGCATTGGAAAGTGGAAAGTTATAAAAGATTGTACAAGCTATAATATACTATCAACGTATATAAAGCACTGTAAAGTGTAACTAATTGTTGGAAAAGTTTCATTTTAATTAAAATACCAATTTTATAGAAGAAAGGAGAAACTACAATTTTATTTTATTTATAACCAAATTATTACTTCTCATCTGAGACCGCCCCTGGAAATAAGAGCTTATGCGAATACCAGAACAGCCGTGGAACTAGTAGAATCCAGCAACTAAATCTTCAACGAAGTTTATCATCGTCATCTTTTCCTCCACAACTTACAACTCCAAGTCGTTAAAACAGTATAACTCAGATGGATAAAAACCAAATTTGGTATTTATATTCAGCACCGTCCATATATGTGACACAACATTTTCTAGACTTACTTTCCCCCAAGACTTACTCTTTACATGGAATGTTATTCCAATATTTTGATTTTATCAAAAATGTCTCTGACGATTTTTATTAAAACACCATTTACTTTAAGACACTTTCATGACAAACGTTAAAATAGACGTAGAACTAGCAATGCCTCAACCGATATATCTAAATACAATTCAAGAGGAGTTTAGTGCATAAATACAAAATATTGTTGAGAGCGGTATTAATCAAAGCGATATGCAGTGTTAGATCTTTTCTACCACGATGTTATTTCGTGACTGTTCTGTAGCTGGCCTACGTGACATAAGGCATAAATGTCAGTCTTTTTCCGGTAGTATTGAATTTAAACTGACGACTGTTCAAATATGGCATTGTCTTGATTTTTATCGATGCACAGGAGTTTGTTCTGAATCACTGTTATGTTTGTTTGTGAATGTTTTCAATACCAGCTGTCCTGCCTATGAGAAACGCAAGCTACAGCACCGTACGTTATTACGTTTCTGTGTTTTTTATAATAATTTCTAGTAACTTTTGAAACTTACCTTCACAGTCCTGTTCTTTTCGGATATCACCTTGGCTACAGCACAATGACTTCTCAAATGCTTTGAGGAACAGTGAGTGATATGGACATAGGCGGTCTAGACTCCAAGTCTAGTGCTGTACCTGTACACCAGAAAGTTGATACAGCAACTCTGATACTGCAGCTCTTTCAAATCCAAAATTAGGAGACCGCGAAGTGTATCAGGTAAAGAGAGGCCGCGCTGTGGCTCAGTGGTTAGACCGCTTGGCTCTCACCAAGGCGGCCCGGGTTCGATCCCAGGCGACCGCAAAGTGAGATTTGTGGTGGACAACACGGCGCTGGGGCGGGTTTTCTCCGGGACCTCCGGTTTCCCCCGCCATCTTATTCCATCGGTGCTCCATCTTCATCTCATGTATCATCAGTGTCACCGCCTGCGGTGCCGTATGTAGTAAAAGCGGGCGTTAAACACTACACATTCATTCATTTTTTTATCAGGTAAAGTTGGAACAAAATGGTTAAACAACAAAGCTGTTTCAACAAAACTTGCACGTCAGAATATTTTAACTCAGCTTTCAGAAATAAAAAGTGTAGGAAAGAATAGAAAGTCAGTTTTTTTGTTCCGTCTATATCTCGCCTTTTACTCCATTGGTCATATCGGCGGCCGTTCTCCTTTAAAACATACTGTCGCGGACCCATTATTTACGATAACGCGGCGACGCGCACAAACAGATAGTGCAAGGCAGAGATAAAGAGCATGCATATAAAGATAGCATGGAGATAAAAGGCCTGCCGGCACAGATAAAATTAGACGTCTAGAACGTTCATGTTTTATCCGGTGACGTGTTAGAAAACATTCTATAACAGTCTGGAATCATGAATGGTCGGTGGCTAGTGATAGTTGTAAACAGAGTCGTAACAGGGGTTGTAATTGAAGCTGGTATGTGATAAAAGTGAGCGCTTTTGTTTGTGGTCAACGACCTTGGTAGCTTGTAATTGTGTATGTGACGTAATTCTGCTACTGAAAGAATTGAGCAGAATGTATTTCTACGGAAATAAAGAACATACTGAATTTCTGCAATTTGGACTTTTAAATCTACGAACCCACAAAACATAATATTGAAGGTATTAACTCGTATTCGTTTGGTTTTAATCATTAAATCACTCACACATTCACACTCTCGTTCATACTTTCAGACTTTGGGGAAGATGGGGAATCATTTTGGTCGGAGAAAAATCCCCACCCCCACTGCCGGGAATCGGACTCGGGACCCTCGCACGGCAGGCAGGCGCTCTACCGACTGAGCTACGGGGCCAGCCGAAAGTCAATTCTTGATTGTTGGAAATTATGCTTTTCTGACAATGTAAATTGCTGGCATTGTGGTTTGAACAGATCATAAATTAGAAAAAAATGGCCCAGTGTTATTCATGTAGTAAAAGAGAATGTCCTTAAGGTGAGAAGGTACTTCACTTGGGGTTATAATTAAGTTTTTTATTTTTATATTTTATTATAATACCATCCCTCTAGATTACATATATATAATTAAAAATTTCATTGGGGCAATATTTTATACCTAATTTGCTAATTATATTAGTGGGTGTCGAGTTGTTACCACGCCCCTTTTCGTAAACTTTCAGAAAATCGATCATAACTGCAGTAATACTGAACAGATATTTCTGAACTAAGCCTTGTTTTTTAAGGGATCTTTCAAGCTTTCTGCTGATACCACTGTAACTCCAATGATGCTAGTTTTTCTTTTGAACAGTACTGAATAATATTTTGTACTAGTTATTGGTGAATATATGATATGGGTATGTCAAAAAGAGAAAGGGAAGAGAAAGAGAAAGTTTACAGGCAATGGTTTTACTGAAAACAGAACAGTGAAAATGGAAAAATAAATAGAATATTCAATGAAACTACATGTAATATTGAGGTTAGTAGACACAGTTCACACAATACATGTGCTAATCATGATAGTAGTCATATACAGAAATTGATGAACTGCGAGTCCTGAAAGCAGATAAAATGATTGAAGAACTGGCCAAGAAGGCAAGAAAAACGAAGAGGAACTTGAAAAGAACAAGTGAGAATACAGAGGGTCAAGACTAGGCGTCAGGAATGTTCATGTGAGAAGTCAGTAATCAATATATAAACTTTAAAGCAGTTTTTCTCAGTTTCACATTTTTTGTGGTTCCGGTACACTTTTTTAAGAACTAATGAACCCAAACATATGATCTTCTGTGTGCATTAGGCAGACTCATAAGAATAATAATAAGTGATTTTTCTCTGAGATTCATAATACTTGTTTAAAAAAATAAAATTATCTGAAATTTCGGTGCTTTTTTACAAAAACTAAAAAAAAAAAATATAACAGATTATAAGTATAAAATTTTCAAATAAAAATAGATTTTATTAAAGATACAAGTTTTAAGAACATGCTTGAAAATTTTCACGTACATATCGATAACAATTTCTTAGTTATGTGCACCCAAAAATCATGGAAATGGCATTGTGGAGATGGACAGTATCTTCTCACCTAAGCAGATTTTGAACAAACGTCAGCCATCTTTAATGTTCCTATGCCGCATATTTTATAGATATATCTTTGGCTCATAGTAGCTTAAACATAGAGCATTGCCCATGTAACTCATATGTTAACTGCAAAGATACGTACTAAACACTCATTTTGTTAAAAAAATCTAACACGGAAGTGATCTCTTGACAAGTGACACGAGCGATTACAAGTTAACAAGGATGTCCTCAGAACTGCTCTTCAATCTGAATGACTTTTACATAACTGATATACTGTAAAACAAAGACACATTCTTACTACACAAAAATGTACACCTCGTTACAATATGCAATTTATGAAATAAATTCCTACTCTTTCTTGTGGAGTAAACCATTTCGGAAATACTCTTTATTATTTTTTCTGAAATCTCCAATACTTAACGATTTTCTAAGAGAAAGTCGTAATCTATTTTTATCTCTTGGCCAACGAAGGAGAGCGAAATTTGAAAGCCATCACTTAAACGACCAGCCCTAAAAGATTTTACTGTCGCGTAAAACCTAATATATGTCCATATTCCCTTGCACCAATAAGAAAAGTGGCAGTATGATAATTTATGCAAAGGGTTTTATCTGGAATAACGTGAAGTAGATAGAGGACTAAGCATTTATAAGAACAGAGAATGTCATGTGAATATAACACATCATATCTTTTAATGTAGCAACAATATGCTAATGCTTTGACCATATGGATTTGGGAATAATATATGTTTCTAATTACATATAGTTCTATTGATATACATTACTTAATGCTATCGGAGAAAAATATATTTATAATTATAGTAAATATAATTTATATGCATAAACTTATGCTTAATTTATTTCTTTAAAAGCCCACGATAAAATTATTACAAAAATGTAATGAATAATTGTTGAAATTTTCAATGCTACTCTAGAATTTGAGAGAAGCTACACTATGTATTAAAAGTCTTGTGAGTTATGGAAAAAATGTCTATAAAGTTTTCAGAGCAATTCTGGTCCATAAGCTGGGTCATAGTGATCTTTTGTTTCTAACCCACTCTATTCACAACTGTTACATAACCCATTATTTAAATATATTTGGGACAACATTTCCATTCAGTTACTTCATTCGTATTCACATCTTATGCAGTTATTTTAATAGAGTATTATTTGTCATATTTATGTTTCATAAATGGGGTAATTGAGCTTATCTGAGTTGGTGTAAATTGGAGGTTAAAACATGCGTTATTTGCTGAGGCAGCTATTTTGGACTTGCTAACATTCTTGCTCTTTTAAAACGCTTTGAAACTGCTTCTTCTAAGCATGTTAAGAATTATTAATATAAAGAAGATTAAATTTAGCTAATTAATTATAATCCAACAAGTGGTAGCATTCTGGAGGTTCAGGGTTCTATCTTGGTGACCTCCTAATCGATCATGAGATTTTCCGGGATAGGCAAGAGAATGCTGGAGTGATGTGTTTTACGTCGGCTTTCCTCTTATTTCGTCTGCATCTTTCATCTTACAGGACAAATCCGGACAGATGGCACACAGCTTGCGCTTTGAAACTTCTGCGCTTCACCAGAGGGTAGCAATCTTAGCCTCCAAAGCTAAGAGGGCATATTCCAGTGACAGAGGTATACAGCCACGTGTTCCTCTCAGCCGTGTGGTCAAGCCAGTAAGCTCATACATCTAATGTTCCTTCATCTCATCTCCAAGGGGTGCACGCACAAAAGATCTCATTCTGGGTCGAGGTGCTAGGTGTTCTCCTACACTACCAAGTTCTTCCATTGTTTTCCAGGTCATACTACATTTTTGTCTTTAAGGAAAGCAGATCTTCTGCATCTCAAATAAACTTTACACCTTTTCCGTCTTCGCATTCTTTCTATTTACAACTTTTTCTAGGACGTTCGATGTCTCTTTCCCTATTGGAATCATGCGATTCTTATTAAGTCCAGGCTAGTATACCCTATAATTCTTATTTAAAATCTCCTTTATGCTCTCTGAATTGTCCTTTTCCTTTTCTTTCATTATCCACGATACACTGCCACACATAAGCATAGGAACCGTCATGGCCTTATAAAACTTTGGTTTCTTACCTTCTTTTGTTTTGTAAAGTTCTTGCTATAGTCCTACGTGTGTTGAAACCTATTTACCTTATTTTCTATGTCTCTGTCGACGTCGAAAGTTACCTCACAAACCAAATAACTAGTTTATCACTTGCTCTAGACAATTATTTCCAATAGATATTTTTGTTCTAACTGGATTTTTCCTTGATGTGTCATTACTTCTTTTTTTTTCAAGAAACTTTTAAATTATTTTCTCTGCACAGATGATATAATTTATAGACAAAGCGCTGTAGGTTCTCTTCGCTATTTTGTAATATTAGGATATCATCTCCTTATAACTTTGTTTATATATGTATTCATATTCAGTTGAATTTCTGGATGCATCTCTTCTTTTTTCCAAGAAAAGAGTAGTAGATTGAAAGTAAGAATACTTGTGATTCAGTAAGCTTCCAGCTTTCGTGGTGCTGGACACGTAGTAAGGATACTCAAAGAAAAGAACACTCGTGGACATTATGTATCTAAAGGGACCTCTCACGAAAACATCTTTTGGATAAGACCCCGGCATTGTGCTTTTGGATGGGAATGCCCCTTTCTCTTCCGTTGGAGCATTAGAGAAAGTAAAGAGGTAAGAAAAAGATAAATGAATTAAAATTCCTTCTCCTCTCTGGAAACGTTTTTAACTAATGGAGCTCTCCATTGGAATATCCTGTCACAGCGAGAATATAACGTGTGAAAGAAATGCAACCATTAATTTAACGGTTTCACGCAGAGTGGCGCTAGACATTTATTTCGTCCTGAGTGGCTGGGATTATCAGAAGGAACGCCAGATAATATAATATTAATGTAAATATAATGTAAATTATTAAAATATTTGATTGCTTGAGCTATCCTACTGCTAAGATATTATCAAATTCACCACATGAGATTGAATGGCGACAAGGTAGGTTTCTACAGCCTCTCTTTTATAAGATATATGGAGGTTATCTGTGTTTGCACGTCGGGAGCTGCAATGTTGCCGAGAAGCAGTTAGCAATTTATGCTATCCCCCTGTTTACCTTCTCAATACTTAAAACATATAAACAAGCGTTCGAGTATAAACAGGCACGTTTAATATACTTCAGCCAACTTTAAGAACAAAAATAAGTTATTAATACACATTCAAACAGTTTCAATCAAATGTGTGGGACTATATTAAGAACGCTGAACAGGAAAACACGAAAGGAAACACAGAGGAAGATAATGGCAGTCCCAACGTTAACTTATGGCTCCGAAATATGGACACTGGCAAAGAACCAACGCAAACAGCTAGAATCGGCAGAGATGAGATTTTTGAGAAGCGTGGCAGGTTATAAAAGAATAGACCACGTAAGAATAGAAAAAATAAGAGAAGAGCTTGGGATTTTTAATTTAAACAGTAAAATAAAAAACAACAAAAATGAATGGAAAAATTATATTTTAAGAGTAGACGCGGAACGACGTCCAAGAAGAGTTTTAGATTATATGCCGAAGGGAAAGAGAGATATGGGACGCCCAGCTCTACGCTGGACCAGTAGGCTCTTGAAGAGAACGGAACGAGTCACAGGGCCCAATCCTTGAAGATGATGATGATGATGATGATGATGATGATGATGATACACATTCACTGCGTTGTAGTGTCTTCAAAGGCCAGAGTATTTTAAAAATAATTTATTATGGAAACCTCCACTACTATCCTCCACCTGAGAGTCTCCGAGGCCTGAGACGAAGGCCTGGTTGACGAAGGTTCCCACACCCTCCCTGGACAGGTTTATGAGACCACATATGTCCGTAAAGTTACAGACCATTCAAAAACATTATGACGGCTTCTACTTTTGTGAATGAATTTTCTCGGTTTTAGTATACAGAGTGAATAGGGCCTATGGTTTAAACGATCTGCTCCTTGTGTAGCAGGCATTCTCTTCCACACACATTCGTTGTCCTTGTCCCACTGTGTAAGGCAGCACATACCTTACAGGGACCTTCTTTGTGTTGCTGGACAGTAGTAGGACAGGCAACGTACAGCCCCCCGCCTACTGTGATTCGGAAACAGTCTCACTACGAGACCTGGATTTATATCATCCCGCCACGCACCCTCGAGACACCCGCCAACCCTTCTAACCTAAAGAGACCACCAGATGAGAGATGATATGAAATGACAATGGAGATGAAATGGAGGGACATTATAAGTCAGAGGTTCTACTTCCATTAGTCCTGGACCCGCAGGACCAGAATCTGCCCCGCCCCCGCTGCACACGGCAGACAGGACGGAAGTGGATACGCCACTTACGCGCCAATCCAAAATGGACCGGCTACCAAATAACCTTGGTAGGGCCGCCGGTGATCTAGCACACCAGCTAAAGTCTGTTTAGCCAACGTGTGTGCAGTTCCCAGTCAAAGGGACCTCAAAGGACGGGACCTCCCCGCCCACTAATGACCGTCATAAATCTATCTCCACACTTCAGAAATGGAACGCTGACGTTGTGGACCAATAGCAGCCCCCATTTGTTGAAAATGACAGTTGCATGTCTACTCCGCGTGGAGTCTCAGTTGCCAAATTTCCAACTTCCAGTTGTTCTGTTTCATTAGGTGCAAGACGGTGATGTTAAAATGTTGCAACATTGTAGAAAGGACCGTCAGGAGGAGGGTCAATGTTGTAAAACGATTATGAGGGTTTGTCAAAGAAAGTGGCCGCCGTGCACTTGCGTTGGGTAGACAGACTTTACTAGCTCTGCAGGCTAGTACCCGGGACATGTTAGGCAACCCTCTACTCCCTCCGGGCGGCCGTAGCCTGGCCGGAGGTACCCAATTTCCCGTGGGTAGCGGGAACACACTGCCCACTCGAGACCAACCCAATCCGAACAACTCCCAGAGGGAGGGGTGCGAATGTTTGCCCAAGGTTCCTCTAGTAACGTCAGAGGTACAACGAGTACAAAGGGTCCGCAGCGCCCACACCATGGCAGTTGAAGGGGACCGATCCCCTCCCATACGGGAGAAATGGATAGACAGGAAATTCGGGTGCATGTAATTAATTCAAGCATTCGCCTGGTAACCCAGTAGAACCCGCTGAAAAAAGCCCATGTGTCTGGTAGGTCGGCCACGGGAATGGGACCCGAGCCTCCGTAATGTGGGCTACATAGAAAACCGCTTGAACCCCTCTCGGTAGGGTGTGTGGATTTGTCTTATATACTTTGTTTTAGGTTACAACAGAAATAAATGGGAAAAACATGGTCAAAAGATTGATAGCTCAATACCTAAAATAGCCATAAACTATAAACCCAAGAGTAGAAGGATGGGCAGATCAAACTGAAGCCGGAACGGATTGAAAAGTCCAAAGCCGTGAAATAGAAAAAGAAGAGTTTCATCAGATATATGCATGAATTTATAAATCAGCTTCTACAAACTGCAGTAAGCTTTACTTAAACAATTATAACCTGAGTTAAAAGATTTACTTCTTGCTATTCAAATGTGATGTTCCTTTTTTTCAAAACATTTGTATTTACATCTAGGAACTTTACACCAATTAATAAATGTGAACTTAAGTTTCAAAAAGAATTTCAAGGTTTTAGGAGCGTTCGTTTTTTAGAAACATGTTCCTAATGAATATGAAGGGAATATGAATTTAGGAAAACTAATATGAATATTGTCATCGATGCTGGTGTTGTGCTGCCGCGACAAGCGGGAGCCGGGCGCGTGGGCAGCAGAAAAAGACAGAGGTTCGAGAGCGCTGGGTCTATTGTTGTTGCCGAGAAATTTCTCGGAAGTTCTACGGCATTCTAGAAACAATGACTGGAGGTATTGTCGTGAGGCATTGTTTTATATTGGGCCGCGGCCGGAACATGCGAAAGGGACATATAGTGCAGCGTGGAGCTGAACCCTTGCCGAAAGAGAGAAAAAAAGAGACAGTTGGAAGTTTCGTCTTTTCTGATGACATCTCGATTGTTATCGAGTGTTCCACTAATTTCTGGAAATAGAGACTGGAGATATAAAAGCACCGCGGCTGTCAAAGCGAGTTCAGTTGCGATTTGAGAACTGTTAATTGTGTATGTGTAGCTGTGTAGTGGACCTTTGAAGTATACCGCAAGTGCATTATTTCGTTTGTTAACGTGTGGTGAAGCAACGAGAGACTACTTTGTGTATGGCACGTCACTTTTAGAGCCTGTAAGAGGTGTACAAAGTGTGTTATTTACTTTAAATTTCTTCAAACAAGGATTTTAACTCTACGAACCCACGAAGTCACAGTGTGAGTACCAACAAAGTGATAGAAGCGGCATTTCTGTGATGGATATTGAGACAGTTGGCGTTTGAAGTATATCGCAGTGATATCTTTCATTTGTTTTCGTGCGGCGGAGCACCGAGTAGGCCTTGAAGACAGCTGATTGTGAATTTCACGTCTTTTTACTACAGCAAAAGTTTTTGTTTTTTTTATTTGTTGCATTTATACCCTACCTTTAACTCAAATGGTCATATCGAAGGCCGTTCTCCTTTGGAACATATCGAAGGCGTTAACTCGTATTCGTTGGGTTATAATCATTAGATCACGCGCACACTCTCATTCATACTTCCAGACTTTGGAGAAGATGAATTATCTTGGTCGAAAAAGATCCCCACCCCACTGCCGGGAATCGAACCCGGGACACCTAGCACGGCAGGCAGGTGCTCTACCGACTGAGCTACGGGACCAGCCCAGCAAAAGCTGTTTTATATTTATGTGAGCAGATTTTCGAATCTACGTAACACAGGCAGTCACAGTATATGCATATTTATATATCATATAACTCAAATCGGATAATAAAACTCACTGAACAGTATTTAAAAATTGCAGTTTGTATCTTTATACTCCTGACAAATATTATTTTATTTAATGTGTTTGATTAAATAATGACTGACGTCGTGTTCCAATGACACTTCTAATGAGTACAAAGCATATGAAAATTCAAACTGCTAAAGACGAATACCTAGGAAACGCTAAGTGCTTTAACGTATCTACGTTTTTCTTGCAACAAGGTCTCCTTGATCTTTAGTGACTTAACGTTTATGTAACAAAATTATGCAGATACAAATCAGAATAAAGAGGATTTCATAAGCTATTAAAAATACATTATTTTAATAAAATCTTCAGAGCCATTAAAATAACAAAATATTTATCATGTACATTTTTTTAATATCTTTATGTTGAAGCCTAGTAAAATGTGGAAATTAAATACTAGGTATTGGCAATTAAAATTCGTTTATTTTTAATCATACCATTCGCACAAACGTGCTCGCTCTCACATACTGGCCCTTTTACATACTTATTTTGGATTCGGGGAGCATCAACGTATACATTTCCAATAAAATATGGATATCAACCTTTTGGACTGTTCACACATTCTCTGCATAAGCAAGAAAAATGATAAAATAAGAGTCCAATGCTGGTATTCGATGTTAAAATGGCTCACTGTTACTGCCAAGCGCTGCAGAACGGAACTGTATTTGCTTTGCATAGTTGTCAATATGCTAAAGAACCATGAGATGACGTAACACACTTCTGTGATATATTATGGTATTGTGTTTGGGTTGAAATTGGTTGAACGGAACTTCAAAGGACAGCGGATTAATCAATCCATCTGCCATATTGAACTCACGTTCATACTGCGTATCAACACAGTTTATAATAATGACGTCATATCCATATTAATGAAAGTGATGTTATCAATGTGTAAACTAGGGTGAAAATAGTAAACAGTTTAACAAACTAGCTTATTGCCTACTGCCTGACTGGCTTACTGACATTTCAAATGCTTGCTTTGAAATGAAGTGAAATGATGATAATCATTGTAGTAAAGGCTAGGTTTTGAATCACTGGCAGATAGCAAATAAATAAATCTAATATTTTAGTTAATTGATGGAAATTAATCATTTCTCCACACTAGCCCTCTATAGATATCCATCAAATAAATCTAAGTTAATTGATGGAAATTATTCATTTCTTCACACTAGCCGTATACAGGCTAAGGTATTGGATTTATAGTAGATCCGTGGTTCAAATCCCGGCCGTGGCATTGCATTTTTCAATCCGATACCTTGGCCTGTATACGGCTATCGTGAAGAAATGAATAATTTCCATCAATTAACTTAAATAATACGAGTGAAATGATGAAGCCTGGGACTTAAGTACTTAAGTAAGTCTGGGACTTGAGTAAATACCACAAACGGTGTATCTCGGATGCGAGAGCCCCTAGTGGTTTACCGGGAAAATGTATGAGTAAATTGGAGAATTTAATGTCAGGACGGCAAGTTGGCCATGGTAGCTCAATGGGTAAGAGTGACTGGACGGAAACCAGTAGATCCGTGGTTCAAATCCCGGCCGTGGCATTGCATTTTTCATGTTGACTCTATCAATCCGATACCTTAGCCTGTATACGGCTAGCGTGAAGAAATGAATAATTTCCATCATTTAACTTAAATAATAAGACTTAAATGATGAAGCCTGGGACTTAAGTACTTAAGCAAGTCTGGGACTTAAACAAGTCCCACAAACGGTGTATCTCGGATGCGAGAGCCCCTAGTGGTTTACCGGGGAAATGTATGAGTCAAATGGAGAATTTAATGTCAGGATGGCAAATTGACCATGGTAGCTCAATGGGTAAGAGTGACTGGACGGAAACCAGTAGATCCGTGGTTCAAATCCCGGCCGGGGCATTGAATTTTTCATGTCGACTCTATCAGAGAAATCTATTTCTTACTCCATGATCCTTCTCACGTCATCTGGACACATCTACCTTAGAAGGGACCGGGTAATTTGTTTCTCCTGAATTGGATATATGTGAAGGTTCTTTTTGATGTTGTTTCTTATTAAGGTTTTCTGTAACTTTCTTTTTTGTGATTTTCAAATATGTATTGTGACTGTGAGTTCGTAGAATTAAAAATCCTGCTTGCAGAAATTTAAAGTGCAGGTAAAAACACGCTTTGTACAACCCTGAAAGCAGCATAATGACGTAACATATACAAACGCAGTCCTGAAGGTCGTCGCCCATACGTCCACACAGCTGCACACTCAATTAATAACTGCTCACTAGCAACTTGCGAGGCTTTTTATAACCCAACTATTGTTTGTAGAAAGGCGCCAAAGTTTCAAGGCCTTTCACGGCGGCAAGAGAAGGAAAGAATTACCCAGACATCACTCTGTCTCTCCCCGCTTCTGTTGCTCTCTCGGCAAGCGCCCGGCGCTCATATACTGCGGGCCACAGCTTGCGCTAGCGGTACAACAATGCCTCGGCGACAGTATAAAGTGTATTATGATCAAATGAGTTTCATCGCAATGTTATTTAGCTTGCTACTCCGGCGTAATTGTCTTTATTTGAACCCTTAAATTACACCGCTAATGAATCTAATTCAACGACTACTAATTCAGCTTAGTACATGATGTATTCGATATAGAATTGCAATTATAAATGAATCTATCAGTTCGTAATAAATTTAGAAATCTTACCTGACAATAATTCTGTTCTCGTAACTCTAATCGGATAAAGATAAGAGAGTATCACTGGAAGTAATGGATCCTTTCAGGTAGAGTGTTACCAATTCAAATTTTATTAAGAATACGATCTTTTCCTCAACACCATCGTACTGCTGGTGCAGAAGAGTGCACGTTACCAAAATAACGGAACAACAATATTTGCGCGTGAATATCATTTCATGCGACTATGCCAGCCCTTAGCGTCGTCAATTTCAGCAACGTAAATATTTTAGCTCCCAAAATTACAGGCAAAAGGAGCGGAGTTACTGAGTAAAGCTTTTTCTCAATCAGGCTCAAACCCAGTGACATACCTCCCGCACTTTCTAGGGACAAATAACTGAGTTTCTCTTCAATGATGCGAATTATTTTCCGTTGTTTCCCTTTAGATAACTATAGATGTCCCATTTGAGGGAGGTCGAAATATTGTCTCGTCATTGCGTAAATATTTCGTCAATGCGACAAAATTTGGTTCGAGGACAATCCTTTCCTTGTAAAGAACATTGTTGTGGTAACACATTCTGAGGAGGTATGGTTATCAACTTGCACAAATAAAAGTAAGAAAGAGACATATAGATCTAATTTTAATCATATTGCAAAACCACACCTCAGCATATTACAAGCATCGCACCTTAAAATATCTCATTCTGTGAAAAGGCATTTATTTATTATATCACATATTTATTTATTTATTTATTTATTTATTTATTTATTTATTTATTTATTTATTTATTTATTTATTTATTTATTTATTTATTTATGTATGTATGTATGTATGTATGTATGTATGTATGTATGTATGTATGTATGTATGTATGTATGTATGTATGTATGTATGTATGTATGTATGTATGTATGTATGTATGTATGTATGTATGTATGTATGTATGTATGTATGTATGTATGTATGTATGTATGTATGTATGTATGTATGTATGTATGTATGTATGTATGTATGTATGTATGTATGTATGTATGTATGTATGTATGTATGTATGTATGTATGTATGTATGTATGTATGTATGTATGTATGTATGTATGTATGTATGTAGGTATGTAGGTATGTAGGTATGTAGGTATGTAGGTATGTAGGTATGTAGGTAGGTATGTAGGTAGGTATGTAGGTAGGTATGTAGGTAGGTATGTAGGTAGGTATGTAGGTAGGTATGTAGGTATGTAGGTATGTAGGTATGTAGGTATGTAGGTATGTAGGTATGTAGGTATGTAGGTATGTAGGTATGTAGGTATGTAGGTATGTAGGTATGTAGGTATGTAGGTATGTAGGTATGTAGGTATGTAGGTATGTAGGTATGTAGGTATGTAGGTATGTAGGTATGTAGGTAGGTATGTAGGTAGGTATGTAGGTAGGTATGTAGGTAGGTATGTAGGTAGGTATTTATCTATGTATCTATGTATCTATGTATCTATGTATCTATGTATCTATGTATCTATGTATCTATGTATCTATTTATCTATTTATCTATTTATTTATCAGTGTAATTAAATTGCATTATACTCTTAATTTACCATCCTAGGTTTTCACGTCCGGCCTTAATCCAGTAGAAGGAAGTTCCTGGGTTTGTAGACAGGTCAATCGATAAGATATCGTCTAAAGAATACATAAAATCTGATGATATTAACAGTGGAGCAAACAGATATATACAAATATAACAATTTTTAACTTAAAACTTCACTTACCTTATAAGAAATGATGATACTTTTCTTTTAAATTGTCCGGGATCGCGATTTCATGTAAAACTTTTACACAACAAAGCTGTCGCTATCGTTACGAACGCTAGATGTTAATATGTTCTTGTTAGTACTACCAAAATCTGAAAATAAAACAAATTTAAAAACAATATCGACTGCCAGTATTTCAAAATTCACAACACGATATTTGTTTTAAAAATAAATATTATATTTTCCCAAACCAAAAAATCTATCTGACAATTTAACTGTTTTAATAATTTAACTTCTGAACAACAATACAATAACAATAATATCGTGAAACCGCTATCTATGATCGCGCGTTTTGTTTACAAACAGCCGGCAAGTAAACAGACCGTTAGTGTATTACATAGATAAAGGACTTGCCGGCCCAGATAGGGTTTCACGCTTCTGGGAGGTGATAGAGTGTTCGGATTACCTCATTAGATGCCTTGTTTATTCTAGAAACATCTAGTGATTGTACAGAACAGTCTCGAATTATGAATGAGGTATTTAAGGAAGTGATGAGTTGTGAAACAAGAGTGAGTAAGCAGAGAACAGCTGAAAGTGTTGAGAACTGATCAGAACGTTGTTTGTTATTGTCATCGATCTTGGTAGACTGTGTGTATGTGACGTAATGTTGTTACATGAGAATTGAACAGTGTATTTCCACGCAAATAAAGAACGATTTTTAATTGCTGCAAATTGGATTTTTAATTCTACGAACCCACAAAGTCACAATGGCAATACAATTTAACACAATACTTCTGCCGTAGCAGATCATTTTTGGTCATTTAACCATGAAATAAATCCTGAAGTTAAATTATTAAAACAATTAAATGGTCCGATAGATTAACTGGTTTGGAAAAATATATTAATTTAAAAAAACAAACATCGCGTATTGAATTTTGAAATACCGGCAGGCGATTCTGTTTTTAAATTTGTTTTATTTTCAGATTTTGGTAGTACTATCAAGAACATATTAACATCTAGCGTTCGTAACGATAGCGACAGCTTTGTTGTGTAAAAGTTTTACATGAAATCGCGATCCTGGACAATTTCTAAGAAAAGTATCATCATTTCTTATACGGTAAGTGAAGTTTTAAGTTAAAAACTGTTATATTTGTATATATCACCTAAAGTTTTGCCCGTAACTCCGTCGATCATCCTCAAATTGATTCCTGGTGTAGGCAGTGGTTCAAATGACGCGATGTCACTTGAAGTTATGCCCGTAACTCCGCCTAGAATCAGAGTGAGGCGCTGGTCGGGTCGATGAGATATTGCTTGTGATCTGACGTATAGCCCATAACCACGTTTGCGTGAAAGAGTAACTTAGCCTGAAGATGCCTATGAGCGAAGAGTCAGGTCATATCAATTGGACTACGACCTACAAGATTAGAAACTACACTCTTCTACATTAAATTCTGTCATCTGAATATGATTACTCACTGTATGCATTTGTCAACAAAATGCGCTTCTTTCTTGTTAATTTCATCTTATTTTTAAACTATTTACATGAAACAAATAAAGCCTACAGTCACAGAAAGGAATCTTTTTTGCTTCCGTTATCCTGTCACACATTACTTCTTATTTATTAAACGATTATTTCTGTTTTGTATTTGATTCTGGTACGCTAATACAGATAACTACCTTAAATTGTTTGCCTACATTTTACTTCTTGTTAAAGCAGTAATTTCCTATTGTGCCCAACTGCATTGATGACTGCATTGATAAAGAAGAAGAAGCAATAACTTTATCTTTTGAAATTAAATTTTCACACAATAGCTATACCTAAAATAACATCTCCTACCTGATTTAAGTTACTGTCCGTACGTCCGTCCGACCGAGGTGCTGGCTGGCTGTATATAGCCAGAAGGTTTTTGCTGCGTGCCCACCCGTTAAGGGTTTTACCGCAGATAAGGTATTCGAAACAGGACTTCGTAGGATGGATATGGTGCAGGTTTTGAGGTTGATGAATTTTGTGACGTTACAATTATTGTACCTTCGGGATGAAGGGACAGGATGCAATACCCAGCACCCTGGTGTTTTTAGTTTAGTTTAGGTTGGGGAGAATTTTGTTGCCAAACAACTTAGGAGATTATGTGGAGCTCAGCTTTAGCTGCTGTTAGGATTAGCTCCTGGGTTATCTTGGGTGCCCGCATGCCATTCGGGGGACCCGATGTTATCTAGAACGGCGTCTAGTGGGGTCATAATCTCCCAGTGATCTAACAAAGGCGCTTCTATGAGTTGGTAAAGTTGCGTAGAATTTTGATGCCCGGCGCCTAACTTCATCCTTCACATATGGAAGTCCCGAGGCTTCGTGAAGCAACCTGGTAGGAAAATAGCGACCCACAGAATAGATAGACCGTAGCCCTCTATTCTGTGCACGTTGAAGCCATGCCAACCAGCTATCTGCGGCCATGCCACAGATCTCGCAGGCATATAGCATCATGGGGATCACCAGCGCTCGGAAGAGGTATAACCTCAGGCCAAGAGGCATCGAGCTCGACCCCAGCATAGGATACAGGGAAGCGATAGCTCCCTGTACCCTTGCCGCTAGGTCTCTGATGTGTTGGCGAAAGGTTAGGCCTCTATCCAATGTTACTCCAAGGTATCGGACAGAGTTAGTCCACTCTATCCTTCGACCTCGGAAGCTGAATTTGGGGCAGTCTGCGGGGGTGTGGCGCTGGCGTGGCTTTTGTCCGAATTTACGGACATCCGCGAACGCCGGCACCACTGTCGTGCGAGACGGAGGCGTCTCTGTATGGGGTTGAAGGCTCTGAGTATGTGTCTGTCTTTGCAGAACAGAAGCACTTCGTCAGAGTATTGTGCCATTACGACTCGTAGTGCTGTGGGGAAATCTGTCATAAACACGTTGAATAAAGTGGGAGATAGAACAGAGCCTCGCGAACCCATTATTTAAGATAGCGCGGCTTGTGTACAGAAAGAGCCTGCAGATAAAGCTAGCGCGGAGATAAAAGGCTGGCGGACACAGATAAAGGTAGACGTCTGGAACGTTCGTGTTTTGTCTAGCGTCTTCTTACAGAACATTCGATTTCTTGTTTATTACAGAACAGTATAGAATTATCAATGTGGGTGGTGTATACAAGAGATCGTGACACGGCAGCGCAGCGGTAGTAGCTGTAAAGAGTCGTAACAAGAGTTGTAATTGAAACTGGTGTGTTTTGAAAGTGAGCTCATCGTTGTGGTCAACGACCTTGGTAGATTGTAATTGTGTATGTGATGTAATTCTGCTACTGTAATGATTGACCAGAGTGAATTTCTACGGAAATAAAGAACATTTTGAATTTCTGCAAATTGGACTTTTAATCCTACAAACCCACAAAGTCACATTATTAAAATATGATCAGAATTTTATTGGTTACCAATCGATTTGGCTGCAGTTTCGAGTCGAATAATATTACTGATTGCTTTACTGGTACAATCCAACGGCACGTCTCCTGGTTAATGTAAGAAACAAATAAATGTTTAATATACTTCCTCAGTGTTTATGGTGACGTATCACTGCCATTATTCATGTTTAATTAACAGTTGTTATAATGTAACTAATGAACAGTCTTCCGTAACATCTGCAACCACCTGCTACTTTCACACCTGCGTATTTGAAAAACAAAACGGAAGAACGGAAGGGAAGTGAAGCAAAGGCAGGAAGCTTGATGACGTCAAGGCAGAGAGCATAACGACATTCAGCGCACCCAATAGAGAATAATAAAGAAGTAGAGTTAATGAGCTGTTTGGGATAAGTGCTAAAAATACAAGAGCCTGAATTTAGATAATAGTTAAAGTTGAAATATACCATTTCCCTTTAAATGTTTTAATTTATGTCCTCAAACGTTACGTTACATCTGACGATGAATGAGATGGGTGTAAGTGACGTTCAAATGAACTCAGGGTTCATAAATCAGTTCGGTCCCAAAGTAATGTGGTGTGTCTGGTGGACTTTTGAAGGTTTGATTCACTGGGAGTTTGTTGCAAATGGGTGGGCAATTGATCCGGATCTTTATTCTCACCAATTGGAAGGAGTTGGTGAAATTTTGAGAGGGATATGCCCAGCATTAGTTAACCAAAGAGAGTTCCATTGCATCACCCCATACTGCAAGAACAACCATGGGAAATATTCAGGATTTGGGAGGAATCGAATTGCTACCACACCCAGCATACAGCCCTGAACTTGCATCATCAGATTATCATCTTTTTCGATCAATGGCCCATTTTCTACGTGGAAAATATTTTGACAAATTTGAAGAGTAATTATATAAGAAAAGCCTATCACATGGGGTGTGATCAAATAAAGAAATTCATCAATTGAAAATAAAACTATAACATGACAGAGTATAAATAAATTAACTAAATCCACAGATTTACGCCATATTAATTAGGATTAGATTCATAGTTAAAAGCCCATTAGCCTACGGAAAATGAACATTTAGAATGTATCTCATTTCTTTCCAATTACTTTCACCAAACTTCCCTGCATAATGCCCAATATCCGCCCCACATAACCAATGCGTTACTACTTTGAATAACTCTGCGCATCTAACTTTTGCACGAATACTGCTGCACAATTGTATTTCATTTTGTAGTAAAGTGGAATGCATCATGCGAACAAAACATCAAACTGGAGGAAGAAAAAGTGTAAATTCCTAAGTGTTTGCATGCCCTCAGTTCCACGAAAATGACTCTTGCTTCTAGGGAGCGGCGCACATAAAAATTATCGTGCCGTGTATTCGGGTACTTAAAGAGAAGAAAGGTTCCAGGCACAGATTCGAACCTTTCCCATTATGTTCTGTGATAGTCGAAGCAATCATGTCTTTCCTCACGAAACATGGGTCACCCTGAAATGTGTTAACTCTAGGTCATGTGGAGGAACCATATCAAATCCTCTTTAGTTAATCGTTTTTGTTGTTAAATTGGCTTATTTAAAGAAAAAGAAATTAATCCCAGAAAATATAGTTTGTAGGTTATACAATAAAGGGTAAACCTAGCACACCTTTCTCTACATAAATCTATTTTAGCTACCAACCACCAGGAGGAAAGGATGCAATGGAGACAAAAGGCGCAGGCAAGCAGAGTGCAGACACATCGAAGTCCAGACTTGAAAACCCACTCCATTGCTGGAACTGCCTAGGGATGACGAAAACCGACACTTCGACCTAGTAGCGCTCCAGCGTTCACCTTAAAGAATTCTTCATGGTTTTGGACTTTCCAATCCTTTCTGGCTCCTATTTGGTCTGTACAACTTTTCTTCAGCCTTCCCCGGGTTTCTTGTACCTTGGGATTTATAGTTTATGGCTATTTTAGGTATTCTGTTAATTTTAATCCTTTCTCCATTGATTAGTTGGCAATAATATGATTTACTTCTTCTACTTTTAGTTCTTTCATAATACCATGGCTACATTTTCTGTCTCTTTTAGTATACCCAGCTATTGCTCTTACAAATTTCATATCTGATGTCTTTATTCTAGTACTATTTCTTTTTATTAATGTGCATGTTTCTGATCCCTATATCAGAGTTGGTACTACCATTGATTTTTACAATTTTACTGTGACTTTATGGGTTCGTGAAACTATAAGTCCAATTGCACAAACTCAAAATGTTCTTTATTTCCACCGAATTATAGTTGGAACACTTGCCGATTACACAGAATTACGTAATGCACACAATTACAATTCGTCAGTTCGGCTGTCACAGGTCCACTGCACGCTCACATTTACGTACAACTCCTCTGATACACGTACACCGTCTTCCGGTCCGTTCGTTCACTTGGCGCTCCTCACGGCTGCTCGCCAAGAACTGACTCGCCAACTGCAGGCCTTATATAGGGAAGATCGCCGTTTCTGGAAGGTTCGCGGCGCGCACAATTATCCCGAGGTTTCCAGACGTCTGGTGGGAGGGGAAAGAGACGGTACGGGGCTCATGCCGCTCTCCTAATTATCCCTTCAGTTACAGGGACACTAGATAATTGGGTAGGCGTGGGCTGAATGCTTCCCGTATGGCCCTACTGCCGGCCGGTTCTATCGGGAGTTCCGACGTTCGGGTGACAATACTATGCAGTCTTTAGGGGCCGTATTCTTTAATGTTATTCTTTGATCTGCCTGTTATATAATTAAATTTATTTATTCTCGCTATTGTATCAGTTTTCCGCTGGTACGAGATATTTAATACCAAATACTTGAAATGTCACATCTGACCTTATATAGCCCGACACTATGTTTTATCTAACTGCGTTCTTTCCTATAAAAGCAATAGTTTTGCATTTATTTGCTGAAGTTTCATTCCATATTCAATATTAATTTTATTTATACAGTGCAACATTTTCTTTCTGCAGGTCATCTTCATTTGTGGCCATTCGTGTCTGAACTTCCAAAATTAAACAAGAAAACAAACAGAAAATAGAAGGAAGAGAACAGCATTCGCCTACCTAGCCGGAAGGAAGAACAAAAGAAGCCAGATTTAGCGTCAAAACCGGAACCTCCAACGTAGAAGATTTGTCGGCATTGTGTTGATTTGTATATAAGGGCATTCAACTGCTTGGTCATCAGGCCCTTACAATTTTAACCAGCTTATCAATTTACTGTTAGTCAACTGTGTTAATTACTGCCATGTTATGCCTTGTTAGGGTTTATTGTAAATAATAAACCATAAAATATTAAAAAGGTTTATAAATACTGCTCTGGAGTCCACATATTTATCAAGTTTGGCAAAGCCTCTTTAATAAATTAATCGATTGTTGCCTGAATTACGGCATCATTTATAATAATAAATATTTGTACAAACACGCATTCATCCATTACTTTGAATTATACTTACAAACAACAAAATCGACAAATGGTATAACTCTATATATCATGGGATACACTTGTCATTGTGTATAAAAAAATATATTTGTAAAAGATCCTGTGTGTAAACAATTGTTATCTTTCGGAACTATTACTTTTTCTATCCACTCTTGTACCAAATATTTTTACGAACACATATTCTTTTATCTAATTCACTTTAATTGAAATACACATTTGTAGAAATGTACTAAAGATGTCAGGAGTAGCACTCCAATATACGTCGTTTCGATGATGCAGGGATCTTACTTTCACAGCATAGAACATACCTTTCAAATAACAAAATAAATAAATAAAAACGAGGTCAAGGGGGCTCAAATCTGGATTTGTTGGAGGCCAATCCTCTGGCCCTCGTCGACCTTTCCAGTGTCCCGAAAATTGCGTGGTTAGTCAGTTGCGAACCTGCAGATAATAATCAGCTGGAGCAAAGTCCTGTTGAAAATAAGCAGAGTAATGGCCATCAGGGTTCAGGAATGCAGGGAAATCTTCCTCCTACAGCATCTTCATCAGGAGGTGCCGTCAAAGAAGTATGAGCCATTGTTCTATACGCCACACCGCATCATAAAGCTTTTGGGACGTTGTTCCCTTGATGCATCAAACCAGTTAGGATTGGTTGGTGACCTGCATCGCATGTTTTGCTTATTCCCTTCTCCATCAATGTAGAAATTGGTTCCCTTTGCTGTTAAGAAGATTGCGACTCCTCTTACAATGTTGTTCTGCCCATTTTCAGAATTCTTGTTTCCGATCCGGATCGTGCTCTATAAATTTCTGTAACATCTTCAGTTTGTATGGATGCAATTTTTGGGATGGATTCTGCTTTTCGAAATGTCTGTCTCTGCTGACGTTGTGCTCTCACAACTGAGTGTAGTTGGAGCTTGTTCTGGATGCAAAGCATTAAATTCACAGGCAACTGTTCACTTGAATACGCTTCTCTGTGTTCAAAGACATCAGCCAAGCAATCTGTGAACAAAGAATAGACATTGTCAGTAATTCGCCTATGGTTCCAGATTTACGGAATAACTTTTACAATACATTTCCTACTTATTTAAGTAGGGGAAGACAGTGTAATTCATACTATAGTGTACTTTGGATCATAATGCTGTTAGGAAAATGGACTCCGATTGCAGTATGAACCAGGCAGATTTCTGGAGCAGCATTTATTGTAAGAGTTCCCTCCAATTTTCTGCATTGCAGAGTCGGTGACCTTTGAGGGATGTTTGGATTGTTGTTGAGAGCTTTTTCGCTCTAATTTTGCTCTGCTTTTACTAAAGTGTATTTATTCATCTATGCTCTTTCTTTGGAAACACAAGAAAACACAGAATTTTTAGTATCTCTAGGTTAATTGATTAGGCTTATTTAATTAATCTAATTCAGGTTTATAAAGAATATGATTTTGACAAACTTCTGTCTTGCCGTATAATATGAACCGAAGGTCCGGACGAAATTACCTGGAACAGTTGATTTGTATAATAAATCTCAAATGAACATACATATTTGAAGTTATTTCTTCAACTTATTTTATCATCTATATATGTTTCCTGTCACATAAAACAGAAATTACGTGAATTTTCAGGTGGTAATAAGAAAATCTCGTATATCTAACCCCTTCTCTGTAAATGGACAGAGAAAAAATTGAGAAAGGCGCATGAAGCTACAAAGGAAGGTATGCTATAATAAAGAAGCGGCACCAGGTTTTATAATACCTCCAAACACATTAAAAAGATACAATAAACGACGACTATTGTGAGCATTGTGCTGCCCAGATAGAGTCCATGAAAAGCTAATATATAACCTAATAAACATGAAGACAATCTTCTCTGGCTTGTTATAGAATTACATCATCACCTACTTAATAATAAATGAGCATATTCAAACATGTCCAATCTAGTTCTTTTATTCCAGTTCTTTGCAACAATTGTATTAAATGCCTTTATTTTTTAGATTGTTACGAAAATTGGCATATAAAACTGCAAAGCAAAACGATATAACTACTTTTCTCTTGAACAAGAACACTGCTGGGAAGTAAACCCTCTCCAGTTTCATGCAAAGCCATCCTGAAATCAGCTTGATCAAACGTTTTTTCGACCTATTAGAAAAGGTTTTTGATGACCACACGATAACAATAATTAGAATTAATAAAATGAATGGCAAATTGCAATCTATTTTCCAGCATCCAGAAAAAGTACTGGAGAAAAGAGGAAGGTACCAGGTGGTAGGCATGATGATAACCTGTAAGCTATGACACAACCTGATTGGTGTGTATGCCCTTGGGATTTTGTATTCCAACATTGCTAACCCTTGTTAGGAAGCACATGGACAACTTAGTATTCGGAGCACTATTCTGATCAAGGAAAGGGTTGGGTGAATTCAGAATGGATACTGTGAATGGAAGCAACATTCCATATCTGCGGTGAAACCATCCGCTGAAGAGAAGGTGCTACTGATATTTATTTTATTTATTTATTTATTGTTATCTGAAAAGGTTCCCAGAGCCATAGCTCATGCTAGGGAACAGTACAAAAATATATAAAATGATGGCAAACAGCCCTTAACAATACTTATATTACATTTTCATAGTAGGAATGAATTACCGTACAAGAATTACATATATGAAACATACAAAGATACAGACATTCACTATAACTCAAGAAATAATAGTAACAAAGAACTTAACAGAAAAATAGAAGCTACTTGATGGAAATACCTCCCACACTCAGTCTCTCCGCAATAGAAATTTCGTGGAGGCATGAAGTTATTATTTTGTCACTCCCAGTTCACTGCACTCGACGAATGCAGCTCTTCGATAAGGGATTCATCCAACCTCTCAACAAATATGAGCTCACTGATTGTAGTAAGTCAGAGAGAAACCTAAAAAACCTCTGGTGACTGCACACACTACATTATTGTTTGGAATGGCATTTTTCATGTGCTACTATGATGTCAACAGCAAAGATTTTATTCAGGATCATAGGCATTTTTCTGCAAGATCTAAAGCTTCTGCTGAACGAAGCAAATTATCCAAATATTTCTCAGGTGGGACATGCAGAAAATGAGAGTTACGCTGAAATTAAATTTCAGTGAACACGTTGAATATATGCCTGCACAGCAGTTTAATCTCTTCTGTCCACATGGAAATCCTTCAAAGAGAAAAAGTAAATGAATTTCTGCTTCAGATGTGGCGCTGACCGTAACACACAATAAAGAAACGTTTCAGAGAATAATATTAACTCCGGAGTTAGAAATAAAAATAAAATTAATTTTTGTAAACAGGGAAACAAAAACTTTGAAGTGACATTTTGTGTAGCATATGAGGAGTCTTGCGAGGAAAATACGAGGGCTGTTCAATAAAGAATGATCACTTTTTTTTTTTTTTTTTTGACAACGTACCTTTACTCATCCTCATAATTTTGATGGTACTTCTCAAAATAGTCTCCCCTGAATGCGACGCAGTTGTCCCAGCGTTTCTGCCAGTCTTCAAAGATATGCTGGAAACCATTTTGAGAGAACCTTCAAAATCGCCTCCGCAGCCTTCACCACTGCTTCTGATGATGGATAATGTCTCCCACGAAGGCGTTTCTTCAAGTTAGAGAATAGAAAAAAGTTACATGGGGCTAAATCCGGACTATAGGGAGGGTGAGGGATGCACTTCATGTTGATTTTTGCAAGATATTCAGCAACAAAATTGACAATATGCAGCCGCGCATTATCGTGGTGCAGCGTCCAGCCTGCTTCACGGAAATGAGGCACCCAATGAAATGTTCAGTATTTCAGAAAGTGATCTTAAAGTAATTCATGCCGTGCCTTGGCTCAGTGGTTAGACTGCTTGGCTCTCACCAAGGCGGACCGGGTTCGATCCCAGGCGACCGCAAAGTGAGATTTGTGGTGGACAACACGTGGCTAGGGCAGGTTTTCTTCGGGATCTCCGGTTTCCCCCGCCATCTCATTCCACCGGTGCTCCATCTTCATCTCATGTATCATCAGTGTCATCGCCTGCGGTGCCGTATGTAGTAAAAGCGGGCGTTAAACACTACACATTTCATTTAAAGTAATTCGTCGATCATCTCTCACAATGGCAGCAGCAGTGTTGATGTTTTCTTCCGTAAGGACAGTAACTGGAGCACCGGATCCACCTTCCTTTGAAATTGATTGTCCTCCCTCTTTAAAGATTTTAAAGCTCCTTCGTGCTGTGCTGTAGGGAAGAACAGACTCTCCATAGGCCTCCTGTAACATTGTATAGGCCTCAACTGAAGATTTGTTGAGACGAAAGCAAAATTTCAAAGCCGCATATTGTTCCTCGCCTGTTATCTCCATTGCAGCGGTAGGTGATACTGAACATGTCTGAACTTGCCTGGTTCTCACAGACGGGAATCAGGAGTACCAACAATGAAACTACTACGGAGTTTTTGTTTCACATTAAGCTAACAGAATATAACAAGTTTGGACTTTAGTGCGAAAAATTATGACCGTAAAAAATTATGATCTTTCTTTATTGAACAGCCCTCGTACATTACAGTGCAATAAAGGAAAGGATGGACTCGTGAAGACTGCCATTATAAACGATTACGTCTATTACTTTTGTGATAGGTGAATTGTGGACTGAACAGTGAAGCCTTCCATTAGTAGTTTGGAACAAAAAAGTTAAATATTAAGGCGATATCGACATTTTGTATACATTTACTGCAAAATTATATTATTTTAGTGCTAATCTGCTCCACTGTGGTATTTTTAGTACGGATTATCGTTGAGGGATAAGTTATATTATAGGTTTCAGTAATTAAATGTATATTAAACCTCATGGATTTATTTAAAAAAATTAGGCGCTAATTTACAAATTTTTCTGACCAAATCACACACCTCTCCGAAATATTTCCCTTAGAGAAGAAGTTATAATTTGCAAAGGATATAGCTAGGTCTAAAAATTGACTTTTGCACTGTATAAGTTCTTATTATTGCTTTATATACGGATTGTTTCGAAACGACATCGAACGAATATAGCCGTTTCGTAGTTTATAAATTAACTGGTCCTAATTTCGGTGTCGCAGCTTCGAAGTTCTGTTAGGTATAATTTTATGCAGCATTAAATATTACATTATTTTGTAATTAGGCAGCGCAGGGACCATTGGTGTGCGAACCGCCAGAGTTACTGGGACGCACCGGCTATGAAAACAAAAGCATTGCTCCTTGCTCGTTATCAGTGACCCTAGCCTCGCATTCAGGTAATGGGGCAAAGGGCAGTTACTTGTGAAAAAGTCGATAATAACCCGGACAGTTCTAAGGTTACTCATTTTGCAATGATGTTAATTGCACAATGCTTTCAACCAGTTACTGTAAAATGAACAGCTTCTTTTTAAGTTATAAATGCTTTAATTAGTATTATTAAACACAGTGAACTAAAATGTTTGTCTCATTGCATAAGGCATTTAGTTTTGGTTAAATTTATCTACAATTCTTTGATGTTGTTCGCTGTGCTTTTTATTATTTAATGCTTCCAACCTCAATCTCACTAACATCAACTTCCCTCTAAAATTCTTAAGTTGCATTTATGTCCATCAGCCTATTAGCCGTCATCGACTGTTATAACGGAATGTTGGAACACTTTAAACACCCATAAACAAATAACTAAAGAATAGTTTCTTTATTGCGGTTTCATAAGCCAAAGAAATGCTTAATTGTAGCAAGCTACATTGGAGTATGTTGGTATGTTTAGAAACAGCTACACGAGACGTGCACTGTGTCACCTACCTGCAAACTAGGATAGCGTAAGGCACGCGCCGGTGTTCCTGTAACTGCCTTACCCACACCCATTCTGGAGCGTTTCTTTTTATGCGGATCTATTGGCGGTAAAAACTACCTATATGTGTCTCATAGAAGTTGAGCAACTACTTCTATATATTCGTTCGGTGTCGTTTCCAGACTCCCTGTATACATACTGCAGTCATATGTTCCTGTGTAATATTCAGCGTACTGTTTGTTATGAGTTGCAAATAGATGCTTACTATTATGTATAAGTAAAAATTATGTGTACAATGGCTCTTTTGGTTCTTCACTGTTTCATAGGTCAGTGCACTCCCAGAACGGTTGGGAGCAAAGCATTGTTCAGCGCCTGTCAAGGACATCGTAGTCGCACTCCCATGCACAACATACAATCCCTGTTGTAACAATGGTTGTGAATGATGGCCAGTGATAAACTGTCCGTGTTACACTGCAAGTTATTTTCATTTAAGGAGAGATTAAAAGCTCTGTCGACAATATTAAATTTGCTAAGTGTACAACTTAACTACTTAACATAGCAGATAGGTGTTTTTCACCGGATACTCTTGTCTGTTTCCTGTTTTTTTCTTATCCTGGAAGATAACTTATCGGGTAACTCATAATCTCCATGGACCCTGGGCTCATTTGAACATCATTTCGCCTATTTTCATCTTACGTGTTATGACTTACGTTAGAGGACTTGCCTAGATTTTCTGGAAGTACATGTTGTGACGTCCCCTGAATAAAAAGTATGTTTTGTAAAAGGCATATATAAAGCCTATAAGCATATATAAAACACACATAAAGCCTATATAAAACTTTAGGTGGCTGGCCCCGTAGCTCAGTCGGTAGAGCATCTGCCTGCCGTGCTAGGGGTCACGGGTTCGATTCCGGGCTAGCAGGATGGGGAGTTTTCTCCACCCAAGATGATTCCCCATCTTCCCCAGAGTCTGAAAGTATGAATGGGAGTGTGAATGTGAGCGTGATCTAATTATTAAAACCCAACGAATACGAGTTGACACCTTCGATATGTTCCGCCCGCCTCGGTAGCGTAGATGGTAGCGTGTCTGCCTCACGTTCAAGAGGCCCCGAGTTCGAATCTCGGTCAGGGTGAGTTACCAGTATAAGGGTTTTTCCGAGTTTTCACTTATCCTGAAAGACGAATGTCGGGAAAATCAAAGCTCTATGGACCCTGGGCTCACTTAAGCATAATTGCTTTTACCGTCGGATATGACTTACAACGTTTTTATTTTCTCAAAACTTGCTCTAGCGATTTTAATTAGTGTCTCATATTTATAAATCAAACAATTATCTTAATTTTTTGGAAATAGTCTCTCAAGTGCACTTTATTCAGAAAGACTTTAGCATGAACTGTAAACCATAAGAGATAATCAAAATTTTGCTACTCAGAAATTCTCGTCAAAGCACACAAAATAAAATGTGCACAATAAAACTTTTATGAAGGTAATCATTGTTGAGATTAACTTGTTCTTTGTTTTAATTTTCAAATACTGAAGTTTGACTCAGTTCCTCATGTAGGAATTAGTTGTTCGTATTTTTTGATCCTGACCATGTAAAGAAAATGGACTTTCAATATCATTACATAACGAGAGGCTCTTAAAATATTTAATTGTCATCTAACCCTACTCTGTTCATTCATTGGTAGCAATTTTTAGAGTAAATCTTCTTATAAATTACAAGCTAAAACTTACCTTTCTGCTGAGAACAGTATAGGAGTTCAGCATTGTTTTGGTGAGGTGATGCAGAGTTCATATTAAAAAATGAAAGATGCAGTACCATTTTTAAAATACATTAAAAATGTATTATTCTGCCTGTATAATAGTCGCCAACACGAACTTCCATTATATGGGACTATTTAAATTAAAAAAGTGAAAATTTTGGGGCAATTTTGGTCACTCAGTCTTCCTTACTTTGAAAATACTTTGGATTAAACATCGTGCTTCTTTTGAACGGAGGATGTGTTTAGAGAAGCTAGTAAATCATGGGGTAAAAAAGTGAAACAAATACTTAAGCACCAGCTTCCAACTTCCAGATTGCCGTCTGGGATACCGTTTAAAATGTAATTAGTGCTTACGAATGCTTTTGCTCGTAACGCTGCAAGAAGAGGTAGATTCGATTATCTCATTTCGAGTGCTGAAAATTAGAACTGAAGTTGGAAATAATGAATTACACTAATACAGTGACAAAAGAAACTTTAATCACAGAACAAACATTAAAATTGAACCTATGAATCTGTACCTTTAACAGAATGTGAGAACTTTTAAATATTTTCTATAAATGAATAAGTTAACTACCAGGGAGGTTCAATAAGTACCCCTGTTAGGAATAGAGACGCCAATTTTTTTGTAAATGCAAATTATTTATATCTCAACATCATCACCTTTTAGAGATATACCCTTCTCACAACGCTCTTGCCATTTTTAACTACTCCAAAAGATAATAATTTCCAAGCTCAGCAAAATACGCCTGTCTACATAATGACCTCATTTGATCTACATTTTGTTCCTGCGAGCCATTTCTTCATGTTTGGAAACAGGAGAATATGAGGGGTGTGACAGCAATTCATAACGCATTTCATGCAGTTTGGCGGCGGTAACTCCGAATGAATGTGCTGGGGCATTGTCGAGGTGAAACAGAACTCGCTTCTTCGCGTCTCCTTCAACTTCTTGTCGCATTGGGCCAATAACTCGCTGCAGTATGCTTAAATAATCCTTTCCCTTTTTCCAAGGAGTCAATATATGACACCCCTCGTATCCTAAAAATCGTCGCTATCACTTTCCCATCGCGTAGGACCGTCTTTGCGTTTTTATAGATTCTCCATTGTCCTAATTGTCGCTTAGTTGCCGGAGTACTAAATCCTGGTCTTATCAACTATCAACTGTCTTATCAACAACTCGACGCAGAGAGAGACCTTTGGATTGCGCTTAAACAGCTTCGAAGTTGAAAGGTGCACCCGCTTGTTGTCCACTGTGAATAAACGCGGCATCTATCGGGCAGACAGCTTTCTCATCTCCAAATTATCGTGCAAAATATTGTGAATTTTTGGGTTCGTAGAATTAAGTGTTGTTCGCAGAAATTTAAAATCCTCTTTACTGCAGTACACAGTAACTTTGTACACCCCTTGCAGCAGTAAAAAGACGTGACATACACAAGAGCAGTCTAAAAGGTCGTCTCGTTGCTTCACCACACTTAAACAAACGAAAGAAATCACTGTGTTACACTTCAAATGTCCACACACTCACAATTACTACACAACTAACAGCTCAATTAACAACTGACTACGCTCTAACGCTTTGCTGGTTATTGATACCTGCAGTCATTGTTTAGAATGCAGTCGATCGTTCGATAACAATCGCGACGTAGCGAGAGAAACACGGAACTATCCAGACATCACTGTCTCTACCTTTGTTTCTATCTCTCTCTCTCGGCAAACGTCTAATTCTGCGCGCCACTATCTGTCTCTTTACTTCCTGCCCACGCGTAACTCTGGCTTTGCGGCGGCTCCAACGAAACAATGCGATTGGTGACTATGAATTCCCCTTACCGTCGATGCACCTATGGCCTCTGACACTTAGCGAACTTTCATTCGACGGTCAGTTAGAATCATATCGTGGCCTTTTTCAATGACTTCCTCGGTAACTACATCTTAATGGTGTCCTTGATGCTCCTCGTCAAAAACAGTTTAAGTTCGTTATAGCAAAATCTAATTGTTGTCATAGAAGGTGAAAGGACTCCATAAACAGCATCCAATTTCGCTTTTATCTCCTCGCAAGTTTTCCCATCTAAAAGTAAAAAAGCGAATCACTGAACAATACTGCACATTTTCCATTTTAACAAAAGCACGTTGAACAATTTATTAAGATGTCTGCAAAATCCAAACTAATCTGTGAATCAACACCAAATTTGTTTTGACTCGTGTAACAAATGACACATCATCATAACACAACACCACCATATATTTTGAAACAGGGTACTTATTGAACTGCCCTGCTTGTTTCACACACATTTTTTTATCTTTTCATTACTTTACCCAAATGCATTCTAGCCGTCCGCTACTGTAGCATCTAAGAGCATAAGTGAGAATTACTACAACATTTCCATGTCTCGCTTATTCCACTTCTGTAGAAGGACTTAAAAAGTACATACTGTAGAAAAATTATAAAAACAATGGTCAGAGGCTAGAGAATTGGTGTGAATCTGACAAGTCAAAGTTTTATTAACAGTATACTTCCAAACGTGATTTCCAGAGAGCTCTTGATATTGATTCAAATACAAATTTACAACAAATTTCGCCTTAAAGCACTGTATATTCTTTTTATGTAGCACACCGTCACACCAACCTTGCTATCAGATGTATATTATTTAATAAAGGCTTACAGAAGAATTACAGCGTGAAACTCTACCTAGGCACGATGGAAGCGTTTTATTTTCTGCTGATCAATGGTGCGCTTCGCGAGGAACGGGTTTAGGGTGTGAGTAAATAGCAGTCATTTGTCAGATGGGAGCTGGAATACGTACACTGGAGTGACTACAGTAATAAATGTGCTGTGCTTTACCTCTCCCAGGTAACCTTATTAAGAATCTACCAGGGAAGTCAAACCAAAGTGGATCAAGAGGAACGAAATTTGGTAACGCTGCTGTAAATTGCCGTCTGCGAGTATTGTATAAATTAACATAATTGAGTTAATCTGTACAATGTCAACGAATTCTCCTACTAACCCTGCAAGATTATATTCTGCAGATAAATTGCAGAAGAATGCCTTGAAGTAATTGTCTTCTAACGGTAACACTTTTTATGTTACATTAGACTAATCAGTGGGTGTTAATTCAAACACAGTATTATGTGACGCACTATTACTCGACAGAACGTTGAGGTGTATCGACATTCAGATGACTAGCGTTTGCAATGGTTTCTTATCAGGTCTTATCTGGTCGATTAGAAGAGTGAAATATCAGTAAGTTGACGTAAAGTAAGTGTTTCTCGCCGTGTATGTGCGATAAGCTCAAGTTAACATCTCTGTGTTGTGAATTTTTGCCGATACACCTTCTCAGTAAGTTATGAAACACAAATGGAGCGATTGGAAGCTGCGTGTGTCTATATGATATGTTTTCTCGTGCCTGTCGATGTATGACACGTTGCTGTCCAGAAGACATGATTATATCTGAACAGAGTATGCACACACTGGACTTAAAGTGGCGCTGTTCGAACGGTTACCATGGATTTATCTTTGGTAATAGATACCTCTCAGATAACGCACTGATTACTCCACGTGGAGTGAAATATATTTGTCATTTGTGATTTCTGCGAATTCCATTGATTGAAGTGATGCGTTCATTCGTGCTTAGCACACGACCGGGAGGCGCGTCAGTACCCCTCTCACTCTGAGAGGTTTCTGTTAACGATAAATCCATGATAATCGTTCCACCAGCGTGACTATACCGTGTATGTGTGATAAGCTCAGGTAAACATTTCTGTGTTGCGAATGTTTTCCGATACGCCTTCTCGCTTTGCCATGTAGTAGTTTGCTGCTGTGAACACCAAGCAGATTAACTAATTGAAGGTCATCTTGCCTGTTTGCCTTCTTTACCTCCCACGTAAGTCCTATCGGACAATGAATGAAATGGGTGAAGTGATACTCAAATAAGCACAGGGTCCATATAGTTTAGAATTATCCAACAGTCATCTGTCAGGACGAGGGGGGACCCTGGAAGAACACCTTATGCATATAACTCATCCTGACCAAGATTCGAACTCGGTACTTCTTGAACGTGAGGCAGACACGCTGCCACCTACGCTATGCCACCCACCTATGCAGGTTTGTTTCAGTCCCTTATACCTTTCGAGATAAACGAGGGACTGCATGACAACAGTGGAAAGAACGTTTAGAAAGAAGATTGACTAAATAAATATCAGAATACAAAATTAGGTGGAGACACGTCAAATAGACCTAGGAAAAGACGGCTGGAAGATATTTAAAGTCGAAACAAGCAAGTTATTGCTCATGCCTTGTAGTGAAGAAGAACAAGAAGTACTTTGGTCTAACTACTTCCCCCAGGGGCCTACTGCTGTATGTACGGGAATTGGCGATCCCGGGTCCCGAGCCAAATCTCTCGATTGGGTGCCTCTGGGTGGTGAGAGAGCTAAAGTCAAACGACCAAAGAAGGTCCACATCCATGTTTGATCCTAATTTAAGTTAAATAAAAAAATTAAACTAAAGTCAAAGTAAAGCCAAAGCAAAGCCAGAGTGTAGCTTGAGTGAAGCCTTAGTAGAGCCACAGTGGAATCAGAGCAAAGCGAGAGCAAAACCAGAGCAAAGCGAGAGCAACGCCAGAGTAGGACCGGAGTGGTGACCGGAGCCTAGTCAGAGCGAAGGCAGAGCGAAACCAGAGCGAAGCTAGAATTAAGTTACAGAATGAAGTTAGTGTAAGGCCAAAGCGAAGCCTGAGTGAGACCGGAGGAGAGCCGGAACCTAGCCAGAGCTAAGCCAGAGTTAAATTAAAGAATGAAGTTAGAGTGAGACCTGAGCGAAGCCAGAGTGAGACCGAAGGTAGGCCGAAGCCTAGCCAGAGCAAAGTCAGAGCCAAGTTAGAATGACTTTAGAGTTGAGTTAGAGTGAGGTTAGGGTGAAGCCGTAGAGAAGCCAGAGCGGAACCAGAGCGGAGCCAGCCAAAACAAAGCCAAAGCAAAGTCAAAGTGGAGCCAGAGCAGAGCTATAGCAGAGAAAGAGCAACGTTAGAGTAAAGCCAAAGCAAAGCCAAAGTGGAGCTAGAGCAAAGGCAAAGCCAAAGCAAAGTTAAAGATAAGGTGAAGTCAAAGGAAGGATAGTAATGTGAAATACAGTTTTTGAAAGGGCGCTGCTGACCATGGAGTTGAGCGCCCTTAAATCATATCATCATGGTCTGACTACTGTCTAATAGGCTTATGACGGATCTAGGTGTATTAGCACTCGTGGTACCTCTGACGTTACTAGAGGAACCTCGGGCCGAACATTCGAGCCCCTCCCTGATAGAGAGTTGTTCGGATTGGGTTGGACTCGAGGGGGCCGATATCCATGGGAGGGGGGGCTTGTTAGTCTCTAGGTCTTGCCCTTTTGAAAGAGCCTCGGAGGCGCCGGGCGCCCTTTTGGGACCGCTCGGTAACTCCCTGGTAGGAGGAGGCCAGGTAGATCCTCTGGCATGAATTATATTTTCACTACCCTTGATTGGGAATGTTGAAATAGGGGCACGATGTCTTAACATGCGTGACCTGGTGAGAATCTAGTCTCTGAACTAGAGTTTGTGTGGGAAAAGAAATCAAGACTTCTATAAAGAGAAAGCAGTACTGGCCCTCTTGCTCTCACGGAGTGCTGTGACGAACCTTTCAGGGCGAAGGTGAAAAGAGGTCTACTCCGGAAGATGCACGCTTGAGGAAGTAGTGGCTGACCAAAGGTTAGATTTTGACCAGAAGAAACATCCCATTTCCATTGTAGTGAATGGAAGGTAGCTCAGGTCATCCTTCTTCTATTGCTCTCTCTCTCTCTCTCTCTCTCTCTCTCTCTCTCTCTCTCTGTCTCTCTCTGTCTGTCTTTCTGACAACTTAACCCAAACGTACTCTAGAACAATGGTTGTTGCCTTTCCAGAAGTACAGACCTTGTATACTGTACCGTGGTGTAAATTTTATGCACGGAACATATTGCCTTTATAATATCTATTAAATTTGTAGGACGCCTATTTGTGGTGGTGAGGCACTCCTCCAAAGATGTTTCAGTGGAGTTTTCATCATTTCACAATCTATCGTACAAATTCTGAGCTCTGCACCTAATTACATTATTCGCATATGTCTCGTAAATAGCCCCACTGTGAAGCGACGACTGAGAGAAGGTATTACTCGACAGAGCGTTGAGGCGTAATGAACTTCAGTAGACCAGCACTGTGATCGTCTCTTATCGGGTCTTATCTGGTCGATTAGAAGAGTGAAATTTTAGTAAGTTGATGTACAGTATGTTAGGAAATACAAATAGAGCAATTGGAAGCTGCGTGTGTCCATATGATATGTTTTCTCGCGCCTGCCGATGTATGACACGTTGCTGTCCAGAAGACATGATTATATCTGAGCAGAGTATACATAAACTGAACTCGCCGTGTATGTGCGTTAAGCTGAGGTAAACATCTCTGTGTTGCGAATTTTTTCCGCTACGCCTCCTCGCTTTATCATGTAGTATAGACAGCAGTGTTTTGTTCTAAATCCAATTACAAACAAACAAGCCATGGTTTATGTCCCAGATATATTGTAAAGACCGCATAAATATAGAACAATATGACTCATATACCTGTGTCAGAAACTGCGTTCAGGCAGGCGGTTGAACCACCGAATAATCCTTCGCGACAGTCCTGTACTCCATCGATCGAAATATAAACTGAATATTCAATAGTACCAGATTATATTTTGTTTTTGTTTCATGCCCTAATTTAATTGAAAATTACTATCTTTACAGTGAATGTAGTCCAACTTCTTTTGTTTTATAAATCTTTAAAAGAAAATGCCTGGGTTGATTTTGTTTTTTGAAACAAATTCAAATAAACTCCGTTCTAAAATATGTATGATTATCATGTGAATATAGTTAATATATAGAGATGCAATTCAATTCTTGTGTAAAATTGTTACAAGACTAAAAATGATTAATTTCGAGAGACTCTTAATAACTACAGAGTTTATTTAATACTTTCAGAAAATGCGCATAATAATGATATCGGTTATTATTAGATACTGTAAAAAACAAAAGCAATATCACTACTGAAATTTAACACTATGTATGTTATACGATGTTCTCACAACAAAGTATTTATTTCAATACAACTATTTTTTCTACACAAATTTTATTGCGAATGTAAATGTTTTTATGACGCGTTGCTAAAGACCTGGTATTTTGTAGAAGAAAGCACGTTTTACACTACATATTTCACGTGTGACCCTGGACCAAGCTGGAATGAATGTTATATAGCAGAACGACTCTTTGTTACAAATTTGCGGTTGACAGAAGAGTTATTTGCTGTTCCCGTTGTAAAATAAAACCAGCAATTCAGTACTGTATGACGCAGTCGGGAGTTAAAGTAATGACCTCGTAACATGCGCATAGGTATCGTAACACTGTGCTTCTGCCAGATTTCATTCACAGAACAAGTCACGATTATGAATTTTGACGACATTGTTTAAGAAAGTACTATCACAAATATATGCAGTTTATGGTAAATATGATGTATTAAAATGATTAAGAACTGTTAGAAAATATTGAAACATAAATTGATATCTACTCTTATTCTAAATATATGATTAGGAAAACTTGAATAATATCAATATGTTATTGGAAAAAACCTTAGACACTTAGTTGCAGTACTCCAGAAAATATTCGTCTCCACTAAAAAGAAATAATAACTCTATCAAACAAATTAACTGAAAGAAACCCTTCTTGTTTATACACAAGAACAAAAATTAAACAATTAACACTTTTTGACATATTTCAAGATGTTATCATTTGGAAGTTTAATCGTTCCTCCGCACTAGTCGTGTGTGGGCTAAGATTTGAATAGATAGAACTAGACTGAAAAATTCAAGCCATGCCCGGGATTTGAATCACGGATCTTCTGATCTCCGTCCGGTCGCTCTTAACCATTGAGCTACCATGGCCAACGTACCATTATGACATTATATTCTGCAGCTGACTCGTATGTTTCCCGTAAATCAAGTCCCGGGCTTTAGAGTTATCACCAGACATCGGAGCACGTACACATTTAAAGGGATATGAAGTTTACCCGAGGATATCACGCAGGGATAGTCTAGTTTCAACGCGTAGCTTTAGATTACAACTACTGCTCTCCAAGCAGGTAGATCTGCCTTCCAGGGAGTGCAAGGTCTTTGACATACTGTGTTAACAGCTTTAGTTTCACAATTATTGGAGAATCTCCATTTTATAAATCAAAAGTTTTGGGTATTATTAACAACCATTAAACAGCTTGAAGAATGTACTTTCGAGCTGTCTAAAATCAGCCCAGGAGGTGTCTACAAAATTTAACGATATAGAGAATGCACCATCTACAAAACGAACACAAAATGAATTGTATTCAACTATTCAACACAAAAATATTGGATTTTCAGTGCTGCGTAATATAAGAAATATACTAAGTCTCGAACAAACATATGAAAATGATTTGTACCACTCATATGCACCATTAACGTCATGTGACATTGAACGAACTTTCTCCCAATATTTTCATATTGTTTCAGTGAGAGGCGCAGAAAATTCACATCCGAAAATTTACGAATGAACATGGTTGTTCACTGTACTTCCCGTATCGAAAGCAATGAGTAGGATGGAATATTGTAATGTAGGTTACATTTTGTATCCGTACCGGACTGTACACACACAGCGCTTCCGTATTCTTGTTGACACGGACGTTTGTTGATGTCGCGACTGGCCTTGTATAGTACCTGTGCGGCGCGTACATTGATTGCTAAAGGTGTATGGGATACGATGTCTGGTTATCACGAGTTAGTAAGTCGCTACAAAAGGGTGTGTATCTCATTGTATATGAGAGCCCGTAGTGATTAATCCAGTTTTTGGCTGAATTAATATTCTAGCTGGCTACAGAAAGAAACCACTAAAGGGGAAGAACAACCAGATTGATGATTTCACGTATTTGTGGCGTGATCTCCAAAATATAAGCAACGAATACCCTTGAGTGGCACAAGGTGTCACAAAGTGGTGTGTGGCACAAGGTGTCACAAAGTGGTGTGTGGCGCAGTTGGACAGATGGCGTTGATACTTGTCCAAAGAACACAAATTTCCCGTGGACGTTAGAAGGCTGCCCAAACCACAGACACCGCTATGCTACGCCGCACCACTCTCGGTCGCGGTTGGAGGGGTGACACCTTCAGCAGCACCTGGGGCCGTGCGGACTACCTGCACACACCCACATACAACCCTTATTCCCATCCGGCCTCTCGCTTCTGGCCCCCCTCTACTTGACGGATCGCAAGCGACCGTCCCAAGTGAGCAGGACTCGGGTACTGCCTTCCATCATCGGAGCTACACCCCAGCAACACATAAACAACATTATCTATTAAACCGTACCGGCAAATCTGCACAGCGGATAGGTACCGTGGCATGTTACCCCCAGCCGGGGAGAACCCGGGTGACCTGTTCTTGGCTCTAAAGGCTGCCCAGTTCAGGCGCAGCTCCTGTAGTGGAACGGTTCTTTTTGCCTGGTTCATGACGTCTCTGTAGCTTGCCAGCTTATGGCCTGTAGCCTTACATGGTACGTTCACTTCATAGCCTCCTCCTGCAGGTGGTAATCATAAGACATTTCGTAGGTCGCAGTACAGAAGTATATACTCTTTACGCTATGATCCAGAATTCCCACTCCTCGCAAATGGGAAGATTCTCGTTTCATTTTTTAATCTTTTTCATCTGCCATGCATCTAGTATAAGCCAAATGATACGTGTCTAATGAGTTCCGTAACAGGGCAAACTTTCATGGCTACGAATTTAGTTTTCTGCACTTGCAAGTTAAGGTAATTAACTCAGATATCTGCACTTGATGGCGCTGGAAACTTCTAACATTAAAAGTCACTGCAATGCAAGGATTAACAGAGAAGCTTGTAGACTTTTGTAGAAATACATTGGTTGTTGAGCTATGTGGAACGGTCTAGGCTAAAGTGAAAAAGAAAGGCTCTGAAGTTTTTAGACGGGGATGAATGGGATGTTCAAAATGGGGATAATGAACCACGTCCCTTTCTATTCACATGTTAATGCCATGATCTAAAATTCCTTCTGACATAAAGGATTTAAAATTGCCTAAACTATTTAAAATTGCCTAATTACACAGAAGGAACGTGTCGCTTTCCCTCACCTCTCTGTCTGTCTGTCTGTCTGTCTGTCTGTCTGTCTGTCTGTCTGTCTCTCTCTCTCTCTCTCTCTCTCTCTCTCTCTCTCTCTCTCTCTCTCTCTCTCTCTCTCTCTCTCTCTCTCTCTAAGAAACTCGGAATACTAATCTTTTTACTGAAAGTATATCAACTTCTAGATTAAGATATTTAAAACATACCCATTATATATAATCGATATTTTGCATTTTGCCAGTTTAAAGCTGTATTAAGCTTCACTCTGTTTCACTCTATTAGGTATCCAATAAGTAGAAGAACCACTGTCCACCCAGCACAAGAAGGCAAGGCAGAGGATTGTGTAACGTAATCACTTTTACTGGGCGTATGATGTTTATGCTGTCTACGGATATGATAAGGATGCTACATTTATGTAAGATGCACAGTGTTGTCATATAACTCACCCATATACAATACCTATTACTACAGATACTGAAACGCACTAGATCTGGCAGCAGATCATATGCACTCTGATACACTCATTTCATGATAAACAGATCCACTACCAGCGCAGATAAACATTTCAAACCCCTCTCCCTCTTCAGGCACCGCTTGCCTTCTTGTGGTGCGCAGAGTATTGCATTCCAGAGTAAAATTCATTAATAATATTCCACAGGAAATGTATAACATGTTTTGTAGACCCTGAAGAGAATGAAAACATGGATCTTCGACAGATTGCAGAGGAACGTAACATTTCATTTGGGTCATGTCATATATCTTGATACAGCATCTTGGAATGCATCTGTTTTAGCCCAGTTCGTTCCATCAAGACCAGAAAGACCATTACTTCGCAGTCTGTGAAGAGCTTTTCAATAGGGCAAATGTGAAGATGTACTGTCCTCCACAGGAGAGATATTCTCCGAAGCCTAAGACGCAGAGGGGTTGGCGAAGGTTCCTACACCCTCCCTGGACAGGTTTATGACACCCCATGTCAGTACAGTTACAGACCATTCAAAAAAATTCTGACGGCTTCTACTTCTGTGAATGAATCTTCTCGGTTTTAGTGTACAGAGTGAATAGGGTGCATGTTTTTTTAACGGTATGCTGCTTGTGTAGCAGAGGTTCTCTGCCACACACATTCACTGTCGTCCCACTGTGTAAGACAGCACATATCTTTCAGGGACCTTCTTTACGTTGCTGGACAGTACATATCTGGTGAAGAGGTATGAGCCTTCGCTTATGAAGTTGGACCAAGGATTAATCTTCACAACGGGTCGGGAAATGATCTCTAGGACCCTAAAAAGCTCGTCAGATCAGGTCAATGTTAGTGATGTTGATAGTTGTCTTTGACGTTGAATTATGTAGTTCATGCGAATTCGTACCACAGAGATAAGTTGTTAATCGATGGTACTATCGAGATATGATGCGACACCTGCTAGAAAATGTGTGAAGTCAGCGGCCTGAAATGTGGCAAGACAATTTATGGCTCTTGCATCACAGTAACTCACCCAAACTTTGACACTTACCTCCACTTTGTAAGGTGACTACTGTATTAAAAAAATAGTTGCAATGACGAAGATTTGCAAGGATAAACGAGATGAAAGAACATTCTTAGACGGCGCTTCGCGCGATCCGAAATGAGGTACACCAAGGCTGCTTCCGGAAGTAGAAACCGGCGTTGGTGTATCAGTTGTGGAGGGTATTTCGAAGTAGACCATCAACACTAAGTAAAAGGTAAGGATTAGGAATATTTTGTGGATGAATTGCTGGAATATTTTGAACATACCTCGTAATCCACCATTTTGTTTGTATCTAAAAAGATATGTGACATACAATTTATACAAACGTTTAACCTGAGTAACTAAAGTAGATAGAAGGCTAAGCATTTCTAAAAATAGTTTGTTGGAAAGTTGGTACAAAAGTTTCGGGAATGTAACACACCCCTTTTTCTCTCTTGGTCATGCAAAGAGAAAGAGAATTCAAAGCTATCACTAGGTTGTTCCCTAATCCCACTCTAGCTAAAATGAAATATAAGATATTTCCACAAACGTTTACCTGAATCGGTGAGAAGTAGATAGAAGGATGAGCCATTTCAAGAATAATTTATTGAAAAATGGATAGAGAATGTCATTGGAATGTAGCATATAATACCTTAAGGGTACGGTTGCTCTTCAATTGCTTCACGCAGTGTCATGCCCGCGTATAGATGTCTGAAAATCTGAACATCGATTCCGCTTCCTCTAGCGATATTATATCTTCAAACAAATGCATAATGAAACGCTCTCTCCAACGGTTAATCTCCAAAAAAAGAAAAAAAATACACAATTGAGAGATTACATTACAGTATTACATCTCAGAGAAAATGTTGGAAGTGTCCTCCACCAGCCTCTATACATGTTTGCACTCGTCTCACCATATTCTCTGAAGTTTTACGGAGATGATATCTAATTGAGAGGTTTTTTCCAGTATGATGGAGCAACGTGCCATACATCTAATGAAACCATGGAACTTGTAACCAGTTTCTTTGATAATCGAATAAATCCAAACGGTCTGCGGGCCCCTAGATCCCCTGACCTAATCTCACCGGATTTTTTCTTGTGGGGGTATCTAAAAAATAGGGTGTACAAAAATAGGCCACGGACAAATGATGTTCTGAATGAATACATTCAAACCGAAATAAGTAACATTGGCGAGGATACTCTCCGTAAAACTTCAGATAATATGGTGAGACGAGTGCAAACATGTATACATGCTGGTGGAGGACACTTCCACCATTTTCTTCTTCTTCATCTTCTTATTCTTCCTTTACGGGTTAGGCAGAAACCTGTTTCGGTCTCACATTTCCTGAAGCCATCTCTTTAGGGGGCGTCCTATTGACCTTCGTCCTCTTGGTTTATAATTGAAGGCTTGTTTTGGTATTCTTTTTCTTGGCATGTGATTAACGTGTTCGACCCATTTGTTTCTATATCTTTGGATTTCTTCTAATAACGGTTGTACTTCTAATTCTTTTCTAATAATTTCATTCCTTATATGATCTTCTCTTGTACATCCTTTGATTGATCGTAAGAATCTCATTTCAGCAGCTTGTATTGCTTTATACCTGAGGGTTCTCTTAATTGTTCCGCAAACTGCTTGGAATTTTTGTATTTTATTCCTTATATCTTGATTTTCCGATTCATAGGTTATATCACAGCCAAGGTATTGAACGTGCGATACTTGTTCTATTATAGTTTCCTCTACTACAATTTTGGTCCTTATTGTGTATTTTCCCTGGAATGCCATTACTTTTGTTTTTGTCTTTGATATTGTCATATCATATTTTTTTAAATTTTTCTCTGAGATATAAATAGTGTAATGTAGTCGCTCAGCTGTGTATTATATTCTCCCAAAGTTGCACGTATGTCCTATTATTGGTTCAAAAGTTATGGTTCAATTTATATGGATCGCATTGTATATTTCCCTCGTAATATAGTTATTTAGGTAAGCTTTTATCTCGGTTAAAATGAAGTGGCTACAAAAATAAGCTTTCATTAAAAGTTTGTGTACACATTGTTAAGTTATAGAGAGTAAAATACTTTGTGAATGTAATTGGACAGATATTTTTTTGTACTCAAAATAATAATGTCCTTCTACCCCTGGCACCTGCAGTAGCCTGCAATGGACCTGTAGCTAACTTCTTAGCTTCCGGCTCTTACATTACGGAATCTTATCGAAGCGTTACGTCCAGCTGTTTACTTCACGTTTAGGAACATCGGGATAGCAGCTCACCGACAGAGCCAGAAAGGGGAGAAGAGGGGAGTAGGAGTAGAGTATCATCCTCCCTCGAGGATTTGTGGACCGTGGTTAACATTTTTGTTTTTCCCAACCAGGGAGTAATTTCGTTGCTGCCAGACCTTTTAATTAGCTTGAAATTCAAACTAATATTGTTAGCACAGGTCATCAATCCTCCCACATGTAGGTCAAAGTAATTGTGTAAACATTGTTTGGATGACTTTCAAACAAACGTCAGTTAGAATCAATACTACAAATGGAAATTGTTCATATTTAATTGGCGTTTCATAGCGACTAACCCACTCATACTACGCCATAGTACTTTTGACTGATAAGACGCCTCGAAACGACATGATTCAAACATTCTGAGCTACTTATGGCATTTTGTATCATCTCCGTAGCTGCCCTTCATTTGTTTGCGATCGTCATTTGTTCTGTGCATAGATAATCACACTTACATTCGCCAAAACAATATGACACCAAAGCCCACCTTGGTAGCGTGGTGATAGTATGTCTACCTCACGTTCAAGAGGTCCCGAGTTTGAATCTCGCTCAGGTTACCTGGATAAGGTCTTTTACGGGGTTTTCCCTTATCCTGTAAAGACGAATGTCGGGTAACTCTAAGCTCCATGGACCCCTGACTCATTTGAGCATCATTTCATCCATTCCATTCATCCTCCGATATGACTTAACGTTGGAGGACGTAAAGTTAAAAAAAAAAAAAAGACAAACAGATCCATGACATTAAATTCTCCAACTTACTCATATGTCTCGAAATAAACCACTAGGGGTTCTCATATGCTATGAGACACGCATCTTTTGTGGCGACTTACTATGCTGTACGTACTTAAGTCCCAGGCTTCATAGCTAATCCACTATGTTTTTATTTTAGGAAAATTGATGGAAGTAATAATTTCTTTCGCAGTAGCCGTGTGTAGCCTAAGGTCTACCGGGGAACAAGTCAGTTGGAGAAATTGATGTCATATCGGCATGTTGGCCATAGTAGCTCAGTGGTTTAGAGCAACCGCACGGAGATGGGGAGAACCATGGTTCAAATCCCGGCTATGACATTGAACTTTTCAGTCTGGCTCTACTTATTCAAACCTTAACCTCAAACGGCTGGTGTGAAATAAATGAATATTTCCATCAATTTACTTAAAATAAAAACATAGTGGTTTAACTATGAAGCCTGGGACTTAAGTACTTACAGCATAGTAAGTCGCCACAAAAGGTGCGTGTCTCATAGCATATGAGAACCCCTAGTGGTATACCGGGAAACATACGAAGCAGTTGGAGAATTTAATATCATTTCGGCATGTTGGCCATAATAGCTCAGTTGGCTAGAGCAACCGCGCGGTGAGTAGGAGATCCGTGGTTCAAATCCCGGCTATGGAATTGAATTTTTCAGTCTGGCTCTACTCATTCAAACCTCAGTCTACACACGGCTAGTGTGAAAGAAATGATTATTTCCAACACTAAAAATTACTAATTACACTAGTAAAATTATTGTTGATAATTCCGAATATTTGAAAAATTTTCGACACATCATCATTACCCATAACTTTTACTGTAACTTAAAATGTATTGAAGTGCAGTTAATATAATGATTATAATTTAACCTCCTCCTCCTTCCTCCTCTGTGTCCTTTATCATCGTCATCGTCATCGTCATCATCATTGTGGCCGCGCCGTGGCTCAGTGGTTAGACCGCTTGGCTCTCACCAAGGCGGCCCGGGTTCGATCCCAGGCGACCGCAAAGTGAGATTTGTGGTGGACAACACAGTGCTGGGGCGGGTTTTCTCAGGGATCTCCAGTTTCCCCCGCCATCTCATTCCACCGGTGCTCCATCTTAACCTCATGCATCATCAGTGTCATTGCCTGCGGTGCCGTATGTAGTAAAAGCGGGCGTTAAACACTACACATTTATAATTTCATCATTATCGTATATACATTCTGAGTAAAAACTCCTTAGTCTTATTTCCTTTCCCGGTTTTTTTGGACATTGAATTTAATGCCGAGAAAGGAGAAATTTTGCCAGAATGTAATAGAATTTGTAAAGTAAGAGAATAATTTGAGCAGTAATTTTTTATGTTACGTATAGCGGCAGAATCCCTTATCTTCCGCACGACTAAGAAGTTACTCTCAATGACACTGTACCCGTTCTTTACGATGGAGGATAAGAAAATGTGTGACTTCCATTCTTTCCTGAATTCTGAGTTGTTGTTTTTTTGTGACTTACGTCCTCCAACGTTGTCATATCGAACGATGAATGAAATGGGCGAAATGATGCTCAAATGAGTCCGGGGTCCATGGAGCTTAGTTTTGTTTTGAGTAGGGAATAAATCCATTTACGGAGCCCCACTGTGTTGGAGGGCACAGTGCGGACTGTGGAGCTCACCTGTCCTTGGCAATAAACACTAAAATACCTCCACCGGATAATGAAAGGATTATGATCTGTGAATGGCGTGGCTTAGTGCACGCGTTAGTACGTGAGAGATGGGAAGCTGGCACCCAGTGGGTGCGAGCGCGTGGAAGGTATTGCTAGGCTACAGGCATGAAACCTGAACGCAGCCTAGGGGTTAAGAGGTGGTAATGGGTAAGGACAGGTACCGGATTATTGGTGTCTTGCTTTCCACCGTACGTGGCGAGACTTGATGTCCTCCACGTAGAACTGGCGGATGGTCTTGCGTTGTTGTTCTGTGATGTGCTGGTTCTCTGAAGGTGCTTCACACGGAAGGAGGGTTGAGCTCAGAGTTCCTGAGGAGCCCCTGACGCTCGTAGTGAGCTCGTCCAGCTTCCGGTGTATGGATTGGTGCTCTGTAGTGATGTGAGTTGTCTGCGTGGTCTGGAGCTCTCTTAGGAGGTTCTCCAGGGCGGTCAGCTTGGCTGCTATGACCAGGAGCTCCGAATGAAGATCCTGAACGGCCTCCCCTAGGCCCCGGAATTGTTCCCTGAGCTGCTTCTGGCTGGTGGTGTAGTCTGTTGTTGCCGGCTGTTGAGGATGCTGAGCGCTCAGCCGCAGCTGAGAAGTGAAATGGCTGTGCCCTCCACAGGAGGCACAGTAGCGGCGGCGTCGGCGGAGGTCGTGTTCTGCGCAGACCGAGGTGAGGCTGGAAGCACCACAGCAGTGGCACTTTGGCTCGGCTGCACAGGACTCGATCGCATGCCCGTAGGCGCAGCAGCGGCGGCATGTATCTTGACGGTCCTGTCGGCTGACTTCAGTACGCAGCACCCGCCCTAATAAGGGTAGGCCGTTAGCTATAGCAGCTTCCAGTTTCGCGTAGCTGGCTAGCTCCACACGGACGAGTGGTGTTGGACCTCGGGCTGAGGTGATACGTGTGGCCCTCATTGCTGACGGCCACTGCTGCACTTATCGTGCTTGCAGGTCCCGAGACACTCCCGTTACCACTATGCTCGTGCGGCGGTGCAGTGGTTGAGACAGCGTTGGCTGGCTGGCTAGCGCTGGCGACCGGCCTGCTCCCGGCTGTATAGCAGGGCCAGGTTCTGGCTGCGGTGTTGCAGGACGTGCCTCCTCGGCTGGCTATGCGGCGGAGATGACTGCTGGTTTCTTCGATCCTCTCTTGGCACGACCCATGTTGCTGCTCTGATGGTTCGAGGAGAAGTGCGCGTAAAATTACCCGATATTCCTCTATCAGGAAAAGGGAAAACCCTGGAGAAAACCTTATCCAGGTGAATCACCCTGACCTAGATTCGAACTCGGTACCTATTGGACGTGACGCAGACACGCTACCACCTACGCTACCGAGGTGGGCAAATCTGAGTAGTGGACAGTCATAAAGCACAAGTGTCATTTGTTGCTCATGAATTTGTTCGGATGTATTTTGTATTACTATAAATGAAATGTTACATTTTCTGCTGTAACTGAATGTTATGTAAATGTACCCTTGTTAGGTCATTCTAGCTTTCCTGCTAACCGCTCCCTTGTTTCCTTCCGCATAATTCTGAGGAACGAGCGCAGTCTCGCTTCCGAAACTATCTGGACGGCTGCGTTCTCTCTCCTTCAGAGTGCCGCGTTGTGTGGATGGAAACTGCCTGGGATATACAGTCTTCTAGTAGTTTGAAAAATGCTGTATGACACTTGCACTTGTGTATTACTTGCTATTGATAGCTCAAAACTTTCCTTGGAATATTTCTTCTCCCTGCCCAAAAGATGTTCTTAAATGAGTGCCTGATTATTGATAAAGAAACCACTCTGTATACCATGTCTTTATACCAGACACTACGGAGGAAGGTTCAAGTTTAGTCTATTGTACCTATGCTCCCAATTGGGGCACCCCCGGGGGGAGGGATGAGGCGAGAGGAGACATAGCGCGGCCTTCCCAAGGAGCCACGACAATGCAGAAGGCAGGGTCCCTACACTTTATCAGTCAGAAACACTCCGGCAAACATCACTCCACCCTACTGTGGTCCGGAAATGCCTCACCACACCGGGTCTGGATACCATATCTCACAGGAGCAGGAAGTTTTACTAAGTGCTGCCATGCAGCATCGAGACAACCGCCGACACTTCTATTCTGATAAAGATCACCAGATGAGAGATAATGTGAAAAGACAATGGAGATGAAATGCAGGGACAAGAAATTCTGGGGATGTAATTAACTACGCAGCATTTGCATGGTGACCCGGGAAACCCTCGAAAAACTCATAGATCAGGTAGGTCGGCCACGGTAATCGAGTTCCTTATATCAGACAAATAGCACTGAGTCTCATTTACACAAAAATTATAAAAAGAATTATTTTGCATTTTCAGACCGAAACTTCGATATGCTGGAACTTTTCCCTGAATGTGGACGGAGAGTTAAAATTAGATGCCAGGAAAACGTTGAAGATGGCAGAAAATGAAAGACGCCTGTTTACCCTAGGCATTTCCGATCGTATTACAAGAGTGATTTCAACTTTTTATTTAGAAACAAGGATAAATGTGGCCTCCAGATAACTTTGTAAGCACTGCGTTTTGTCCAGACCTAAGTAGCAAATTTCAGCTCAGGGCCAAATGTGAATTTATCGAATGGTGGGTGAACGTTGGAATGTAGCTTTAGCAATGGACTCTTCAAGGTCCAATGATTGCTGCTCTTTCATATTCTTCTTTGAAACTGAAAAATTGTCTCCATCTGCACTTTTCTACTGACACCAGTAAGTGGCCATTGTCTGCCAAAAACGTTAGCGCCGTCTTGAATAGTTCCAGTTGCTTGTTCCATTTATACCCCGCCTTTAACTACTATGGTCATATCGGCGGCCGTTCTCCTTTGGAACATACCGTAAGGTATGTTATCTTCATTATCCTCGTTATCTTTGGTTTTTAATCATTACATCACGCATACATTCACACTCTCATTCATACTTCCAGACTCTGGGGAAGATGGGAAATTATCTTGGTTGGAGAAAAATCCCCACCGAACCCGGGACCCCCAGCACGGTAGGCAGGTGCTCTACCGACTGAGCTACGGGGCCAGCCAAATATATATTTTATTCAAGACATTTATGTGTATATATATATATATATTTTTTTTAATTTTAATTCTTCCAACGATGTCATATCAGATGGTGAATGAAATGGGTGAAATGATGCTTAAATGTGTCCCAGGGTCCATGGAGCTTATAGCTACCCGACATTTGTCTGTAAGGATAAGGGAAAACCTCGGAAAAAACCTTACCCAGGTAACTCACCCTGACCGAGATTCGAACACGGGACTTCTTGGACGTGAGACAGACACGCTACCATCTACGCCGCAGAGGCGGGCGTAGATTTCTTGAAATTTCGTTTCCTATCTCTGTTATGTTCTATTTTGAGTACTACTTCAGCACAAATTTCCTCTCCTCAAAGTTTAATTTATATCCGCATTATTTCATATTAGTTCTTCATGTGTAAATTTGATGAGTTGTGGACTTTCAGAGACTGTATCAGCTTTTGGATATCTAAATATCCAAGTTACAATGTTTTAGAATGAAAGACTTAATCGGAACAAGTTTACTATTTAATGTTTATATCATATTTTTTTCATTTGATGAGGAGATGTCTAAAAGGAAAGGCAAGAAAACAGGTTTACTTAACCGCTTCTATGATACAACAAATGTCAGAAAATATATAGACATACAACTTTTTACTATTAGGTATTCAAGCACTTCTACTTGCTCCTTTATATTGACTCTAAATACATACAAATTTTTATTAAGAAGGGATGATGATGATGATAATAATAATAATAATAATAATAATAATAATAATAATAATAATAATAATGATACTACTACTACTACTACTACTACTACTACTACTACTACTACTACTACTACTACTACTACTACTACTACTACTACTACTACTACTACTACTAATAATAATAATAATAATAATATTAGTAATAATAATAGTAATAATAATAGTAATAATAATAATAATAATAATAATAATAATAATAATGATAATACTACTACTACTACTACTACTACTACTAATAATAATAATAATAATAATAATAATAATAATAATAATAATAATAATAATAATAATAATAATAATAATAGTAATAATAGTAATAATAGTAATAATAATAGTAATAATAATAGTAATAATAATAGTAATAATAATAATAATAATAATAATAATAATAATAATAATAATAATAATAATAATAATAATAATAATAATAATAATAATAATAATAATAATAATAATAATAATAATAATAATAATAATAATAATAATAATAATAATAATAATAATAATAATAATAATAATAATAATAATAATAATAATAATAATAATAATAATAATAATAATAATAATAATAATAATAATAATAATAATAATAATAATAATAATAATAATAATAATAATAATAATAATAATAATAATAATAATAATAATAATAATAATAATAATAATAATAATAATAATAATAATAATAATAATAATAATAATAATAATAATAATAATAATAATAATAATAATAATAATAATAATAATAATAATAATAATAATAATAATAATAATAATAATAATAATAATAATAATAATAATAATAATAATAATAATAATAATAATAATAATAATAATAATAATAATAATAATAATAATCATAATAATCATAATAATCATCATAATCATCATAATCATCATAATCATAATAATAATCATAATAATCATAATAATAATCATAATAATAATCATAATAATCATAATAATAATCATAATAATCATAATAATCATAATAATCATAATAATCATAATAATCATAATAATCATAATAATAATAATAATAATAATAATAATAATAATAATAATAATAATAATAATAATAATAATAATAATAATAATAATAATAATAATAATAATAATAATAATAATAATAATAATAATAATAATAATAATAATAATAATAATAATAATAATAATAATAAATGCTAAATGTATATTTATATGTATATTTTATCACTTAAAGGACAGCTGATAAGTTGATAGATGTCATGCAATAAAATGAAGAATATGCTGGTCCGGTTGCTCAGTCGGTAGATCACCTGCTTGCCGGGCTGGGATCCCGGGCTCGATTCCCGGCAGTGGGGGTGGGGATTTTTCTCCGACCAAGATAATCCCTCATCTTCCCCAGAGTGCGAATGTGTGCGTGATCTAATGATTAAAACCGATACGTTTCAAAGGAGAACGGTTGTCGATATGACCACTGCAGTTAGAGGCGGGGTATAAATGGAATATGTAAACAAAATGAAGAATAAGACGTGTGCCTCACTGAAATCCACTTTTTTAATTTTTGAATCTTCGGTTGTAGGTTACGAAAAAATATATAATTGTTTTATTCGAGAATATAGGATAACCTCAGTAATTACAAAAACAAGTTATCATTAATTATTATTACTATATATAATCATTATATTATAATTATTATATTATATTATTATATTATAATTATTATATTAATCATTTTTATTTGTATTAGAAGCCTTGTAGCCTTTAATGTCACTGCACTTCTGCCGAAGGAACCGAAGGATATCAAAGTTTGTTTCATCAGGTTCGACAGCTTAATTACTGCTACCAATTATATGTATAGCCTTTATTTTTAAAAACTTTTTATGTAATGGTTATATTTATATATGTTTATGATAAGTTTATCCGTATTTTATATAATAAACATCAAGAGCCGAAATTGGCTTGGAAGATGGAAGTGAAATTCATATAAAATATATTTATTTGTTGTGTGGTATTTATGGGACACGTTTGATTTAAATGGACACGTTTATATGTATGTATAAATAAATAATACAATAATTAATAAGAAAATACTTGAATAATAAATACCAATATACATCAATAATAAACAACTGTATAAGTAAATAACTTTATAAATAAATAATTCTTTTATTTGAGCAAAATATATTTGTAACAATTTAACCACTAACTAATAAGTAAGCACACACAAAGGGAATGAAATATATTGCTGACAGATACGCAATTGACAAGACACACATTTTCATATTCCTGCGGGTTTGCTTGGGGTTGCCCGCCAGCCAATGAAAAGTTAGGTTATGTATCCAAGCCACAGAGTGTAGCAGCCAATGAGAGCGGGTGTTGCTTTACACTCCATGTTTCATTGAATATCCAATATGGCAACTGCTATGTTGGTGGTGTAAGTTGCTGATGAAGATGTTTTGAAATTTAAAGGTATCTGTGTTTTATTTACAGGAACGCAGAGCTAGGTTCGTAAATTAAACCGTATTCAGTTTTAACTCCAATCTATATTAAGGGAAATTTAGGCTTATTTGTTGGGATTTATTTCGTAATTGTCGGTGTGGGCTTGCAAAACACCCCCTCCTGAATCAGGCTTTGAGTTACCTTAGGTTAGCATGTCAAATTTGTTACAAATACAGATTATAAAAGCTAAATTATTAAAGGTCATGCTGTCCAACTTTGTTGCATATTTTTACTGAGAGGTTAGCTTACAGATCTTTGTTAATTTTAAAGGATTTTTTGTGTCTGTGAAATGTAATGTCTTATTTTATGTTTGTTTTGTTGGTTATGAAGTGTAGTTGTGCGAGTGTGAGTGCGTATAATGTATGATAAATGGTGTCAAATTTATAAATTAAAGCAATTATAGTCATAGCTGTTAGCAAGTATTTGTTAAACTATTAGTTTGATATAGGGGCGTTTTTGAAGATTATGTTAAATAGCATAAAAAAGGGGAAAAATCGTTGACTGTGCAAAAAGTGCGTTTAAGTGAAATCTGTGAACTGTGGAGTGCAGAACTAAGGACGTCGGAATATGGAACTTACCTCAACAGAAAGTATATACATTAAGGTAAGAAATTTGCATTTTTTACATTATTTTAGGCATATCATATTTGTTTATAATGTGTTATGCTTTGAAAGAGCATGTTGGTATCCTGTTTTTTTTTTTAGGTTATGTATGTATGGCAACACTGTAGTTGAAAGCATTGTCTAGCCCAGCTGCTTTTTAAAACTGATTCATGAAATGTATACATTTATTTATTTAGGTATACTGTATATCTATATAGCATATTTACTAAGGTTTTCAAATAATATTTCTTTGATTTTATGAAAGTGTATTTAACAAAGGGAAGAAAATTATATCATTGACATCAGTGTAAATGGCATAGCAGATGACATAATCCATGCTTAAATTGACAGTTTGTGTTGAACATTTAAGAGACATAAATGAAACATGGTGTTAAATTAACATTGTGCTATGTTCCATTGAATGTAAATGTACTTAATACTATTGAACTTCAGAATTTTAATTTAACTCATAATTTCCATAAATGATTTATTCTCATTTGCATAATACATAAGAAAACCTAATAACAATGAAGCAGTTCAAATATTAAAATAAAATATAAGAATTTGACACAAGCTTCACTTATCTTTTCAAGAAATTATAAATACTTCACAGTTCATTTAATTGCATTGTCAGCTCTTGAGGATGCAGTTATATGAATTGTGAAACTAATCCTGTGAACTCTGAAGAAGTTACAATTTCTTAAAGACATAAGTAAAGGTTATAACAAATTGTTCTATTTTATTGTAATATCTCGATTGCATGTTTATTTTATTTGAGTTTACTTTAACTTTCAAGTGCACAAGAGTAATCAACAAAAGCGTTCTGATATCTAGTGTATTTTATTGATCATTTTCAAAAATACTAAAATTCATGTTGAGAGAATGGATGATTTAGGCATCCTAACAGCAAAATACTAGCTCATTTAAATATATATTACTTTAAATGTATGCAAACTGATGTATGACGTGAATAAGAATTAAAGTATTAAGGTATTTAATATTAATGATTTAGTTACCTTGAGTGTAATAATAAGATTATGAATAAGTTTTGACTCGTCGCTCAGTGATCCTCTGCATTCTTAAAATCCAGTGCTTCAGTTCTTTAGTTTAAATTTATTAAAAAGGTTGTAATAAATTTGTGAATTATTATTTATTGAAAACTATTAAATAATATATAACTTGTATTTAATTGGAGTGTGTTATTGCAGCTGGATACAAAATTGTGGAAATATACATTGTGCGTTTCTCAATAATTCTTTTGCATAACTTTTTGTTTCTAATATCAGGAAGATATAAGGCCTAAGTTCCTAAACTTCTTCAGTTCTTTATCTGCTGATATTAAGCATGTGAACAATTGAGATGCATTGCCGTGTTTACATGTATCCACCTATATTTTTTTAAACCAGGCAAAGTCAAATATTTTCAAGTTGTCTTTTCATGGGAAAACAAGACTCTGTATTTAGCTCTCCTAATGCTCTGAGTTGTGTGTTTATAATTGTACTGTCATTTGCTTATCTTTCAAATGCTTACAGTGGCAAATTTTAAATAACACAATGGCCTCAGTTTCGTGAAGCGAATTATTTCTAAATACCACTGTTTTCCTTGATATTGGTTAATACTTTGCTAAAGAGCATAAATTATATGCATATGATTATAGAAATTATTATTAAAATGAGTTATGTTAGACAGCTCACTGCATGAAATTAATATTTTTGTAAAACAACTTTAATCTCGCTATGAATACTGTAGCTCGGTTTCATCACACTTAAAAAATGGTGTTTCTTAAAACAGTTTTATCTTGTCCTTGTGAATTTAAATTAAATTTATGCAGAAGTATGCCAAATTGTATTTCAAAGGGTTTAGAAAATTAAAAGTGATTGAAAGTGTGAAACTTTCAACTAGTTAAAATGAAAAAAGAACTTCCAAACTTTAAGAAATGGTATTTTGATAAGCTGTTCACTTCAGATGTATATTTCAAAGTTCCAGAAGCATTCTTTAGAATGTTTTAATTGTCTTACATTAAAACTTTATTTATGCTCTATGTGCATTTCAGCATCTGAGGGAGAAACTTAATTGTATTAAATTTCACTTTGATATAGGTATCATTTAATTCTAGAATGACTGATAAATATAGTTCTTGGTTATTACAAATTACTGAAAATTCAGGTTTGTTGTGCTAATCTATTAATGTTCAAGTAGGAACCTAGATTTTCTTTTTATTTCATAACACATATGTTCAAGATTATTGAAGGATAAATTAATACTGGAAATTAATTGTTCTTTCATACCAGCCGTGTGTAGGACGCACTATGAAAGGGTAGAGCCAGACTGAAAAATTCAATGCCATAGCCGGGGTTTGAACCACGGATCACGGATCTTCTGGTCTCCGTCCAGCTGGTCTAAACCATTGAGCTACTTTGGCCAACGTGCCAACATGACAGTAAATTCTCCAACGGACACAAGTCAGTTGGAGAATTTAATGTCATGTGCCATAGTAGCTCAATGGTTTAGAGCAGCTCGACGGAGACCAGAAGATCCATGGTTCAAATCCCGGCTATGGCATTGAATTTTTTAGTCTGGCTCTACCCTTTCATAAATTTATACTGTTGCAATTCCAGTTGGATCATTAAAATATTTAGTACGTTCAGGTATGGGTTTTGGAGATAAGTTATAAAATAATGTAAATGGTAATTAGTTCTGTACAAAATATAGGTACTTACATGTAATCTTGAAATTTAAGTTCTGTACTTTTACGTCAATGTACTTTTTGGAAAGCATAAAGTAGAATGATGTCCTATCCACTGGCAGAAATGGATCACATTCATTGATACTGTTCATTTGTTCCTGTTGTCACAAAATTCAGGGATACTCTTACAATAAAGTTATGGAGCATGCTGTATATCTAATAATATACCCAACATCAAGAAGCCCTTTTTTCCCTCCATTGCATTATGTACGAAAAAATGAAAATTTGTAAACTGCTGTGATTTCTAGAGTAAACTTTATTTCATGCATTACTGCAGGTCAGTAATAAGGAATAAAAGTTAATTACCCTTGCATGGTAACAGTTGTTGAATATTTACGTCTAGAACAAGATATTAAATACCTCCATATCTATATGGAGTTGATATCAAATGATTTTAAATCTTTCTTGAAGATTGCCTGTTGATTATGAGCCCAATAATTTTAGGTAACATAGAAGGTTGTTGTTATACATTTTTATTGCAGAATAGTAACATCCATTTCGGAACAGTTTTAAGCTTTTTGCTGGTCCATATCACAACAAGGTTTGCTCTGAAGCAATTGGAAGGATTTCATAAGATAGCTCAAGAGAGTACACACACACTCACACTGTTTATATCAGCAAAGTAAGAATATTTTTAATTTCAAGAAGGACTTGCAGGAATGATGGAGCTCAATGCTACAAGTAATGTACATGACCTTTTATTGTATATAAACACTTGCTATAGCTGACATGTAGAGCGATTTGCAGGATAGCGTGAGTTTCTGCAAGACTGTTAATCTGCAGTTCTAAGGAGTTTTTCTGTGTTTCTTTCTTACAAGTACCACAATATCCTTGGTTCCTTGTTTTATTGTCCATTTATTTTGCTTTTCTAATAGTGTAGAGCCACTTTTAAAAATGTTGATATTTAATCAGTTATTTACTGATTGTCTTTGTATACTGAGTAGAAGTTACCCTTTAGATCCATAAATGTACATTCAAACTTTGACCCTTGAGCAGCATATGTACTAATTAAAGCAACATTCCCCTTCAGTGAGGAATTAAACTTGGCACTTCTAGCTTGATTAGTAAGCAGGCCTCTAAGTGATTTTATGGATTTGTTCATGTCATAAATCTTTTGCTTCATAATTGGCCAAGTACCATGAAAATTAAAGTTCTCAGTAATGATTTCATTTAGATGAAACATTAGATATGGCAACTGTGTGGAAAGGAATCAGCCGTAACTCTTAAATTTTGTTTCCTCATTATTTCTAAGTTTTAGTGAAAGATTGAGTTAGCAGAAAAATGTCACAGCAAACAAAGTATCTATAAGCATTTTAAGAACTTTGTTTAAAAAAGTAGCAGAACTAAATGTTGCTTGGCTTTAAAGAATTTACAATAAGTGCAGTGGAGCCCAAAATGTTAAGTGAGATAGCAATTTGAGATGTGATTGATGTAATTAAAAAGTATTTTCATATTCCATAAAAGCGAATTGAAAATAGTTATTGTTTTTCTTAAAAGTTCGGAGAGTTATGCGGTATATACACAACAGCATTTTTAGATTAATAAGAAGCATCAACAGTTGTTGCAAAGGGAACTTATGACTTGAAGATAATTGCTAAACACTGAGGGGGGAAAATAGTTTTCTGAGGCAGTATTTAGAAACCAAAACTCTGAGAGTCAGAGAAGAATATGTACATAGAGCTATGTTTGTAATAAAGGAGTCACAAAGGATATACTTTCATTAGAACTGAACTCAGGAATTTGAAAATTTTTAGAACTTTTAAGTTTTTAATGGTATATGGCATAGTAATCAAAGAAACACTTAGATAAAATGTATAAAGAATTGAAAAGTATTCTAAAGGAAAGTCATATGATAATTTAGCTAATTGTAGAATAAAGACAGATGGCACTCTAAAAGAATGATAGCAATATAACATTAACCTGGAATAACAGAACTAGGTGTTTTAAAACTAGAAAATAGGCATCTCATGGAAGAATTATATATTTGTCATAGACTTCACTTTGTACCAAATCATCTATTGGATATGTACTTTGTCTGGATATTTTGACACTTACGTCGTAAATTTTTTTAATTTCGCTGATTTTGATTTTATTCATGGAGTAAGATTTTATTAATTTAAATTAAAATTAGATAGTGCTCACTCGTAATTAAAGGACATAACATTCAGCTGATGATCCATTAAAAGTATATATGTGCAGAAGTATCTAGCCAGAAGTGTAAACTGATATACAGAAAATGACTGTTTTTATTTGCATACATGTAGTGAAAAAACATAAGTTAAATGTTAACCTCAGGATACATGATAGCTGTATGTGTGCGGAAGGATCATACGTTAATGTGGTGGTAAAGCTTCAGCACTATGAAGTAGGCTACTTCAGAAAGTAATGCATTGCATACATTTGATAGAATAATTCGCCATTCATGCCAACGCTGTTGTGTATACTTTGTGAGACTCTAAAATCTTCAATATTTTGTCAGTCGAGAGACTTTAAAATCTGTTACTTTGCGGAGATAGACATAAATAACTTACCAGTATTGTAAATCTCTTTTTGAATGCCTGCTAATTATTAATTTTTTATGCTGCATGCTGTGTTACATTTTTATGGACATTGAGCTGTCTACTACATATAATAAATACTCTTATTATTAATATTATGGAAGCTTTGCATGGTGATCAATGTGCAGTAGGTGCAGCTGTTTACATTTAAGAGTTTTCTCATCTATTCATGTATTGAAGAAGTAAATTCTGACACTATAGAGACTACCCTTCAGTGAATATAGGGATTTTCATCATAATTCCTGTAACTAAGTAGTACTTTTTCTTTGTTTTGGAATTGCTCAACAGGCAATGGTCGGGATGCTGTCACACAAAGCAAAATTGTACAGCATAAAATATACATTGATCTCACGTCTTATTCTTGCTGCTGTTTTAGTTAATGTTTGGCAGTATTGCATAAGGTATTTTGACGTGCAAGTAATTGCCATATGTAACTTACATTTCTGGAAAAGCCATTATGAATGCCAACATCTGCAAATTAGAACCTGGAAAGGTTCACTATAACTGTAAACTGGTTAATCTGCAATGCCAATTAATAAGTTTCCATTTAAAACGTGTGGTACCAAGTTCATATCGAACCAATGCCTGCCAAGCCGACTGCCGGCCTCATGCCCACATATGCAAGGTAGAGGTAGGCGATTATCCAACCTATACGGAGAGGAGATGTGATCAGCATCTCTACACCCCTAGCCAGAAAGTTGACTTTCATGACCAGGGCCGCTTATCTATTGCAAGTTCCTCAATTTCCTCACAATGCTGAGTTGGCACTGGTCCTATACCTGGGACTTAAACTCTGCAACCCCAGGGGTGTGATCGAACCTGGGTTGCTTTCCGTGGCAGGAAACCAAGGCATTAGGCTCGACTAAGTTTCCATTACAGATGTATAAATGAATAATCGAACATACATAACTGTATTTTAAGAATTTAACAGTCATCTTTACTGATGTTTTGTTTACGAATGAAACAACATCTTAAGTGAGTGAATAAAGAGTAAAATTCTTTTGAGCACTGCTTTAATTTTTCTAATTTCCCAATTTATAAATAAAAAATTACATAGCTCTAGTTTCCAAAGCATAATTGAATTTGTTAATAATTTGGCATTAAAACAACAAAATTCTTTTCCTTAGAGACTTAGAATTCTCAATGTTTTGGATGACTACAAGGGATATTAATTGAATTTATATGAGTTTATAGAGAATTCTGTTCATCTTTAAGCAACATACAGCTGTTGCATCTATAATTGATTAAAGAATTTCCAGAACTACAAAGCTCACTCTGCAATTTAAAAATACAGATATAGATGTTATTTTGTTTTATGCTATTTATGTTTGTGACTAATTTGCAAATTATTCGTATAGAAACTAGTGTTTACACTTCCTTTTAATCATAACACCAGAAGTATTGGTTCTATATACATTTTTTGTAGGTAGAGTATGGAGTCAGTGTGACTATTTTAAAACTAGATGGATATTTGCGTGCTAGCCATGATAACCCAATATTGTTAGCATCTCATATTCACTGCAGTCCATTAAGAAACTAATGTTATATATTTTATTTCAGAGGTTAGGTTCTGAATTCAGTTTCTTTTGTTCAGTGCACAATTTGGGTGAAATGTATAATTGCACAGGAAACTATTTAATAGGCGATAACAGAGGTATTTATAGTTCTACACAGTAAACTCGATATTAACTAATCACTTATTATGGACATCTGTTTTGTGCATAGTTAATGGAAACTGAGTGGTCTTCAAGCATTGTAATTTTGAGCTACTCACAGCACTGTGAAAGTTTATGGTAGTTGTTGAGATATCTATGGTGAATCAATTCCTTTCTTTAGTGGAGGTCCTGGAATGAGAAATTATCCTTTCAGTGACAAAATAATAATGCTTCCATTTATGAATTATTAATTACTTTGGATAGTTAGAACAAAAAGTTTTAAATTTTTGTTATCGCTTGTTTGAACCCATGACTGATAATTTCATAAAATATGGGGTAGCAGTTCCATAAATGCTTTGTTTCCATGTTAGTTTCCATAACTTTTCATGCTTAATCTAAATTTTATAGATTTTCACCATGTTTTATGTTAAGACCTTCGGCAACTTTGATCTTCTATCTCTCATGCAAAACAATTTACTCTTCCTCTTTGAAAGTTAATGCATTTGTTAGTTAAAGAACAAATCTGATATTTTGAGATACATGACATTGGTAATATTTTGATCAAACAACAAAGAAAAGTGCTTTTCAGTTTCTAGGTGTCTATTGGAATACAATGCGAAGAAACTCAAATTATATAGCCTGTCAATTTGAATGCCATTATTTAAACATTCAAAGTCCATTTATTAACAGAATTTTGTGTTTATTTTCAATTTTCTCTCTCTCTTAAAATATATATTACATTCATATTGGTTATTTACATAGAAATATGCTAATGTATTATTTAAAAATTACAGTAGTTAATTTTTAAATTGCATTAGTTCATATAAATGTTCATTTTTGAAGTGCATAATTTTATTTTTCCTTCCTGAGAGTGCTTTGCAGGGGCAGTGTTTTCTAAACAAGTCTTCTGTATTAAAAAACATACATCAAGACTTATTTATGTTGCAATACCTGGAGCAACTTTTGGGTAAAATTTATTTTCAAAAACTGCTAAAGTTCATGTATCAAAATGTAATGATCTTTTGCAAACAATTCTGGATATTCAAATAAATGCAGATTTTGAACATTTTTTGTATCATGGGTGACAATAAAGAACACAAAATGCTTACAGATATCATTGTTTAAGTTTCATATTTCATTTAGTTTTATAAACAATGTTTTATACTCTGCTGAAGAGTAGAAGGTCATATTTTTATTTATGTTCTGTTAAATGTGGAATTGGTGATATTATTTTGTTTCAGGGAATGATGATGATGATGATGATGATGATGATGATGATATATAAGGGCGCTCAACTACGGCGGTCATCAGCGCCCTTTAAAAAACTAGTCACTCAGTACATGTTTTCATAGGGAGATGGCTAAAATACGATAAATAAGAAAACAAAGTGAATTTTCTTATGAAGTTGTTACTGTTTTATTATGTTATTACTCAAACATATTATGTATTATTTAATAAAAAGAATCAGAAAGTGAAGCATTCATAAATAATAAAATATAATACACTATTTGGGGCGCTTATATGCAACCCAGATCCATTATTCATAATTCTAGCTTTAAAAAGAAATCAGAATAGTTAAAAAGCTAATAACAGCGAAGTAATATAAAAATTACAATAAAATATAATTTGTTACAAACTTCACTTATCTTTTGAGAAATTGGAATTCTTCACAGTAGATGAAGGTAGTCTTCAGATATTGCATCTTCAGCCTAGGTGTTTATTTCAGTTGTCATCGTTAGTGGGGTTAGGTGACATATTCTTTTTGTATTTATTACTGACCTCTGAAAGTAAAACAAATTTATTGATAGATTCGATTGACAGTATTTCAAAATTGAAATACTGTTAATGTTTTAGGAATACTTCATAATGAGAAAGAAGTATTGCATTCCAGATAAAAGCAAATCGAGATTTCACTTAAAATGAGAAGAAAGAAATATAAAAGGTTTTCTCTGTGCGTTTATCTGCAATTTATAGAGTTCGTTTACTTCAAGTGTAATTATGGCAGCTTGGTTAACATTTCCTGTTTAACAATGGTTTCTATAAGAAAAGTAGGTCTCGTTAAATTTGCAGTTTGTACAAAATCATTAGTGGCATTGTGCAGTGTAGAAATATTTGCTCTGTTCGTTTAAATTTTATGTTTCAAACAGTGGTTTGAAATATCTTGTGGTCGTTCGAAAATTTCTCAAGAGCACATAACTGTATTTTTTGTAATTGTTTAATCATATCGGAGTCTAAGGTAGTAATCCCAAGTGCATATCTCCTATGCAGAGCTTACGCTTTTCGCCCGGCCGCTGCGTCTTCCATCCCCATACCACGGAGTGTGTGTGTGTGTGTGTGTGTGTGTGTGTGTGTGTGTGTGTGTGTGTAGTGTTTAACGCCCGCTTTTACTACATATGGCACCGCAGGCGGTGACACTGATGATACATGAGATGAAGATGGAGCACCGGTGGAATGAGATGGCGGGGGAAACCGGAGGTCCCGGAGAAAACCCGCCCCAGCGCCGTGTTGTCCATCACAAATCTCACTTTGCGGTCGCCTGGGATCGAAACCGTGCCGCCTTGGTGAGAGCCAAGCGGTCTAACCACTGAGCCACGGCACGGCCATATACCACGGAGTGCATGACCTTCATCAATATAGTTGCTCTATGGCAACACGAGGCCGAGCACCCCAGACCAGTCCTCTTTTGGGGAAAACTCCCAGTTCGGTACCGCGTATAGAACCCGTTACCACTGCGGTGCTTAGGCGGTCTGTAGAAACAACCTAATCTTTGGTTGTAGTTTTCTGATACTGGGCTTTACCGATTTTCGTTATGAAACCCTCACATTCATTCCCACTTCATATTGCAGAGGTTTGGGAATGATTTTACATAAGTAAAGAAAAACTCCGCAGGCCCAGCAGAATATTGAACCTGGGACCTCTGTGTTGAGAATCTACTCGTATGTCAGATTCCTTCGAAGTGGCTTTAATCTCCCATCATACAACGGTGGTATTACGACAGTTTTGCCAAATCTGGAAACATCGTTCATGAACGATTAATGAAAGTAGGTAGGGAGTTATAAAGTCCTGTGACTTATATACCTGTTGGAAAGCATTTCTGATTTTAGGTAAAAGAAGAGGTCTCCAAGTGCAGGCAAAATAGAAATGTGGAAACAAGAGTAATATGATGTGATAAATGTTTATCATACATAGGTCATTCAAAAATTAATGGCAACACTGCCTGTATTTGGCGCTATCAGCGGTAAATCATATAAGCTGATAACATTGAAAAATAAGAGCAGGTAAAGTTTTTTAGCTGTGAATTTGAAGACAGTTGTATTTAATAAGACATTTTTAGTAAATTTAATTGTAGGCTGTTATCTTTAGTGCTCTAAATATTTTTAGTAAATACGAACAAAGATGCTTCATTAAAATTCAGGTTGTAAGGGGTATCAATGCTGGACAATGCCGTACAGTTACTGGAAGCTTGTGGTAGACAGACTTTACCATATCGTACCGGGCGAATGCATTTCGTAGGGTAAGGGGAGACGTTCATCAAAAACGTGGAGCTGACAGACCGCAATTAGCAAGTGATGATGTGCATGTGAATTTTGTTAGATTAGAGCACTGTTGAAAGAACATCATTGTTGGGCAGATATGAGCCCATGTAATTTCGACCTTTTTGCGAAAATGAAATTACTAGTTAGAGGCGTTCGCTTTAGAACCAGACAGGCAACTATAGCAGCAGTAGAGCAGTCTGTTCGAATATTAAGACAACAAGACACTATGTATGACATCGGTCGGCTGCTTGATGTGTGGAGACGAGTTTTTTTGTTGTTAATTCAAATGTTCGCCACTAATTATTGAGTGATCTAAGTATAACTAATCTGACAAATAACGCTGTTAAATATTTAATAGTCAAAACTTAAATTTGTATAAACTTGAAGTCGTACCCAACGTCCCTTAAATTCTTTTGACTGTCTCTGTTTGGTTTTTCTATTTCTAATACTTTATTGAACGGAAGTGGTCCAATAACAAACATATTTATCACTTTTTGTGGTCTTAAGGTTTAATGTAGAACAATGTATACTCCCGGTGTTATATGCAGGAATTCGTGTTTTCTTTACATTATGACTCGCTGATAACAGAACATCTCGAAAAGTACGTAAATCAACATTTCTAAGAAAAAGTCTTATTTTTCCGTCCACTTCAGTCTTATGAAGATAAACTTTTGCAAAAACTGTTTCATTATATCATTCTGTTTAGTTAGTGGACTAAAGAGTTTTCAGATCTTGAAAGAAATAACAAGGGAGGAAGAACAAACCTAGCCAAATGCTGTTTTTGAAAGTCTGTACTACTTACACGGGTTCACAAGAAATAGACCAAGCGTATCAAAAATATACAGTACAAGCAATTTCAAACAAATTGCATCGAAAATGGTTAATGCCAAAAAATTTGAGTGAAATCTTATGAACAACCCATAACTTAAATGCTCTGTAGGGGGGGGGGGATTCAGTAGATTGTCTTGAAGTATTTTTTGTGCTTCTATCTATAATAAGTAACTCAAAGAGGAAGTAAACGGACATCTTAGTTATTGATTGTTGGGATGAGTGGCGATGGTCTTGAACCAGGACCCGCACCTATGGAACTTAGAGCAAAGGGTCAAACTGCAAACAAAAATCCTTTGTCTGCAGGTGCAATGACATGCAAACTGACTCTTGCTGCATAAAATTCCAGTACACCGGCGATGTAACAATAGCAGTTGATATCTTTCAGTTGTGTTAATTCGATTGATGCTATGAATTCCCATGTGATTAATTATACAGTTAAAATAAATGGCTACTTCGAATGAAAAATGTTTGTTGACTTTTCGTCATTTGTATTTTGAATTTGCATTCTCGTTTCAGCAAAGGTTTTGTTAGAATTGTATTGTAGTGAACTGTGAAAGCCACTCATTTATTATTCAAGCCAAATATTTTCTTTGAGAGAAAATTTCTAAGATCCGTAAAGGGGCGTGGTGATTACATACTAAACAGTGAGTTAACGAGGAAAGTTAGGGACAGTTGTGTTAATAGTGCTTAAAGTAACAACAAGCAAGAACTTTCGACATTGTTTTCTTTTCTTCGCGCTGCTTCCAATTGTACTCGTTAGTTCTTTTTTTCTAAAGCTAGAATGCAAACATATAAGTTCACCGGATGTTGAGGTAGTGTAACCTTAATATTGGAATAAATAAAGTCGCCAATAAAAGGGTTAAAACTAAATCAGGCCATGAGCCTGGATATCCCGCACGGACACAGATGGGATAGAACCGGTGGCACTGTGCCAAAGATTCTGGATTCATATGCAGGCTGTCACCTCGGCTTTGTTCGCCCCATCTTTTTTTCCCCCTCCCATAACAGTGGTACCCATATATCATACTGTTCATGGTACCCGACGTGACTGACTTAAAATTGGAGCACCTGGTATGGATTGCAGCGAATCCAGCCCCCACCCAAAGGACCCTATAGTACGCCTTTCTATGTCATACAGTTCTTCGTGATCGGTGATTAAATTTTATGCCTCGCTTCTACACCAGGTCTTTCCTTTGGAAAGTAATATACAACGCTGAGGGACTCAAGGGAACCTAACAATTGAATATGTGCATTACCGACACAATTTTACTGTGTATATTGTGACAGTGAAATTTCTTTTAAACGTTAATCACTGGACACGGGTGGAAAAAGTTCTGTAGACTTCCACGTTGGAGTCTGCTTCCAAAATCATGTAAGAATTCCTAAAAAAATATATGTATGCACCTACTGCTTTTCATTTCTGTAAAATGTTTTGACATGAATTATTAGCGATAGATGAAAACAGCTTTTTGTGTGTGTGTTAAAATCTGTACCTAAACCCTCATTTTTACTTTCTTTATCACATGCCTAATAGATAAAGAAGGTATTGCATTTCACCCAAAAATATGATTTCGAGATTTGACCAAAAATACACTTTTGAGATCTAAATACCCATCCCTCCAAATCATTAAAAAATTTGGATACCTATAGATGGAGTTATACTGAAAAATTCCGGTTGCTCTTAATCATTGAGATACCATGGCCAACATGGCATCATGACATTACATTTTCCTACTGACTCATGTTTCCACTAGGGTTCTTGCCCGCCTTGGTAGCGTAGATGGTAGCGTGTCTGCCTTACGTTCAAGAGGTCCCGAGTTCGAATCTCGGTCAGGGTGAGTTACCTGGATAGGGTTTTTCCTGGGTTTTCCCTTATCCTTCAAGACGAATGTCGGGTAACTGTAAGCTCCATGGACCCTGGACTCATTTGAGCATCATTTCACCCAATTCATTCACCGTCCGATATGACAACGTTGGAGAACGTAAATAAAAAAAAAAAAACTAGGGTTCTTCATGTACAATGAGAAACGCACCTTTGGTGGCGACTCATGCGACTTAAATCCGAGGCTTTATATGTAGTTACCACTATTAGTTGAGCCGTGTGTAGGCTAAGATTTAGATACACTGAAAAATTCATATCATGCTGGCATGTTGGTAATGGTAACTCAATGGTTAAAGCAACCGGACGGAGACAGAGATCCGTGGCTCAAATCCCGGCCATGGTATTGAATTTTCAGACTGACTGTATCCAAATCTTAGCTAGTATGGAAGAACGATCAATTTCCATTGAATTATACTTTTTAGATGAAAGTCCGTGTGCGTGCATATTTTTGTGAAAACGTAACTTCAAAACGAATATTGGAATAAACACCAAACCCATAAGATACCCTTTTGTCTTCCAAATTAAGCAAGATGATTAAAAAAAAAAAAGATAATCTCAACCCAGGTTACTCTTTAGATGGAAAGAATTTCGAAAATTGTGATTATCTCAAACTGGTTCTGAGAATTTTGTTAATGTCATATGTTTAATACATTTTCAAGACAAACTCCTATCTGGAATTTTCTGGAAGTCTTCATTCATTCCTCTTCATTGTGAGTGACTTTGCATAACTACTAAACCGTAAGAGATAAAATCGTACTACATGAACTTCTCTGTAGTACACAGTTTTATGCCATCCTTTTTAGTGAATGTAACCATAGAGGATATTACTTTTTATTTGCATTTAAAAATCCTTACTTTCAGTTCTCCAACATTTCTCTTGCCCATACAGAGAGAACTGAATTCAAAGATATCACATAGCGACGCTTTCTGAAAAGATTTAAAACCTACAGTGGTCTACTCCCATTGTTCCTACAAGATAATATGCAGTAAATTTCTGCAAATTTGTATCTCGATTAATATGACATAGAAAGAGGAATAAGCGCTTGTAAGAATATTTTGTGCAAGAATTAATAAGGAAAGTCATGCGAGTGCAACATATAAGCTTTTGTGACATGTGCCCATATTTTAAGTAGCTATTATAGACCTCTGCCATGAAACTTGCAAATTTAGTAGTGTGTGAATTCTTTTTTGCTTTTCTCTGCCTCTTACTATCTTGCTTTCTCTAAAGCTCAAAATAGCGTTTTTACAAATTGATTCATGTAAATGTACTATACGCGCCTTGAATCTCAAATCATACCTTGTTTAAAAATGTCGATCAAGATTTCTAATGAAATCCCTCCCACCTTAAAATTACCACTCCCCCCCCCCCCCCATAATGGCTATGTTTGAGATACGTTCAAGCAGGGATGGTCGAACGTTCAGTATTTGGTGCTGATATGATGAATCTTGGTTCAGACGTTAAGTCATATCGGACGGTAAATAAAATGTGTAAAATGAGCTCAGGTTCCCGATATTCGTCTTTCGGGATAAGGGAAAATAAGGGAAATACACCTTAAAGTCCTGATTGAAAGTGAGACAGACGCGCTACCATCTTCAATAAATAGGCGAAGTATCGTCCTTGGCAGTCTAAGGGTAACGTGGTTATGGTTCCAAAGGTTGCGGGTTAAACCCATCGGAGGGCAATGGATTTTATCGGGCGCAAAAATTCTTAACTGGCTTCCTTGGAAAGGAGGTAAGTCTGTGGTCCCGTGTCGTAGATTTACGACACGGCCCGTAAAAGAGCATGCGTGATGAAGTGCCTGAGCAAAATTAAGCTGTATTGGACGCTGAGAACATAAAGTTTAAAGCATTTAAAGAACACGCTTAAATAAGAAATCAATTTCAATTCGGCATTAATCCATGGTTCATTACAGAATCATATAATCCATTATATCTTGCAGTATTACCTTACCAGTTTTGTTGTATGTATGTGTGTGATACCTTCAATTCGATACAACCATTCTTCACTGTATTTTCTTATAACTGCAAAGCGCATGCTATGAGTGTCATTTTACAGAAAGCTAGGTTAATTCAGGGATTGAGTCAGACTTGGCAGTTATTTCCTTTTGGAAATAATTTATAGAATTATTACGTATCTCCAATTTTTGCTTTGAACATGTTTACCTGTGGGTGGCATTTACTTACATAATTGACCCGTTTTCCGAGGAACTGTTAGAGGTAGCTAAATTTTAGAAACTCCTATCTTAATTAAACTACGTTGCTGTCTAATACTAGATCAGCAAAATTGAAAGGTATACATCTACTTCCTATAGTAGTTAAGTTTGACACCTTAATTATTTCACGTTAATTATTTTAAGATAAAAGCTTTAATTTAGAAAATTTAGAAATGGTGGAATAGAACTTCAAGATTTCCCTTAAAAGAATATATCTGCGAAATTTGAGCAATAGACCTGAAACACTAAAAATATTTTATGAGAATAAAATAATGTGAACTCTGAGCTTTAAGTTACCATTTCTTTACACCTGGGTATTTAAACTACCAGTCAACCGGTTATTAGCAGTTTCGTCCAACTTTAAAGTTGCTCTCTCGGAAGATCTTTATCAGCCTTTGTTTCAAATTTTATATCAAGACTTATAGGGAGTGCAGAAAGTTATTCTACAACTATTAATAAAAGCATGACATAGATTAAATTCATTGTCTGTTGAACCTTAAGGTTTGATGTGGATATTTAAAAAAGTGCATAATTTGGAGTATTTTTATCAGGACGTTGAATTTGTAGAATAAAATACTAGTAGAAGGCCGCGCCATGGCTGAGTGGTTATAGACCGCTTGGCTCTCAACTAGGCAGCCCGGGTTTGATTCCAGGCGACTGCAAAGTGGGATTTGTGGGGGACAACATGTCGCTGGTGTGGGCTTCCTCATGTTTCCCCACCATCATTCCACGGATTGCTCTATCAATATTCATCTCATCCCTGATTTCATCTCAGGTCAGATGCTTTGGCTCCCTCGCTCTGCCCACTTCGGTAGCGTGGTGGTAGCATGTCTGCCTCACGTTCAAGAGGTCCCAAGCTAGAATCTCGGTCAGGGTGAGTTACCTGGATAAGGTTTTTTCCGGGGTTTCCCCTTATCCTCAAAGGCGAATGTCGGGTAACTCCAAGCTCTATGGACCCTGGGTTCATTTGAGCATCATTTCACCCATTCCATTCACCGTCCGATATGACTTAACGTTGGAGGACGTAAATTACAAAAACAAAACAAATTCCCTCGCTCTGAGGGAACCCTAGTGCCTCCTAACGTCAACACTGACGAGAAAGGGAGGGGGAAAAAATACTAATAGAAACTAGAATTTTGAGGCGGTAAAAGCATTACTGCTGTCGTCTGTAATAGATGGGGACTGTTTTAATAAGACATCTCTCATACTGTACTTTTCGGTATAGCATCGTTCCATTGCCTAATTGTATTTTCAAAATGAAATTGGTTTGAATTTTTATTTGCCTGGCGACTCGCATCGCTCATGTATTTTGCCAAACTAAGAATATGAGTGAATTTCTTGTGAACTGCTGTACAGAGTGTCTTTGCCTGCCCATAATATGCTGCTTTAATAAAACTTGTATTTTGGGTTAACATAATGGATGCAGGGGGAGAGGGTGTTCCGAGCAGCAGATTGAAGTTTTTCTTTTTTATCGATAACCAGAAAGCGTTGATAGCATGTCCTCCATTGTGTGGTGTGGCGCACTGAGTGGGGATGAGGAGAACGAGACAGCGGACCTGCGGATAATGTTCCGGAATTTCGCACTGATAACTTATTTATGTACTTCAGACTGCAAAAGCGATTACTCACAACACATATTAACATCGCTTATACGTCATCAATCACATATAACTAATTGTTACTTTCTCTGCCGTGTGCCCAGTAAACAAAGAAGATATTAACGTTCTGCCCAACAATTTTTTATGGGCAATACATGTTTTGAAGCAGCAGGAAATTATAAAAAAGGAATTTTCAGAAAATCGAATGTGTGTTATTCACAAGACATTATCTGATTTAAGGGAAGAATGGGCTCTTTCATTTTATGCAGCGAACAAAAATGCCGCAACGTGTGTGTACAAAATGTGTTACCAAATTTAGCTTTCCCATATTCGAGGCAGTCATAAACTAAGCATGCTAAACATAATTTAAATTCTAAACACAAATAACTGATAAAGTTGATACTGTTGGTAACACTGCCTAAAATAATCTTCACTATGTTTCAAGGCTCTGCTTTAATAAATAATTTAATTTATATTTTCTGCAAAACGTTGCAGAGGTGTGGGATAGTACTCCTGCATCTAATTAGTAAACAAATGAAGTTATTCACTGTAAATGTTCTAAGCATTGAGTATTGTACATTTTTGCTTCAGTTTCATAAGCGGAATTTTATACGTTGAGATTCAAAATTTATTGTATGAATAATAATGAATAAAGCACTTGATTTTGTTTTGGCATTTAATGCGTACATCGCACATTAGCATTTGTAGCTTTTCGAAAATAAGAATCTTAGTACATCACTGCTTCAATAGAAAGCGTGGCTAACGAGATAGACTGCGGCAGTGAGCTGACATCAACTAATTCTCCTAGTCCAGTCTTGGCCTAATGAAGTAAAACTATAGTCGGAGTTACATCCATATTGTTAACAGATAACTGCACGTTAAATTCGTACTGAATGTACAGTTACATTATAATTTTATGTATTGTTAGCCATGTTTAGACTACTATTACGACGTTACTGTAATTCGCTTTTTTTTTAAATTCAAAAATATATATCTATAGATAGATATATATTTTTCTTTCTTTTTTTTTATTTAACCGATTTTTCCTTATTTCCTTATCTGTTTTCCTAATTTCACAAATATTCACTATACACATAAACACCCATGCCCAAGGCGGGATTCGAAACCGCGACCCTCTACGTGGCGGAACACTAGAGACATACGCAGCTAAATCATAGAATTTAGAGACGTGCTTCGTATGATGATTAATTGTATACATGGTCATAAGTACCCTTTAAAAACTATTCAGAGCAAAAGTCATAAAGTAAGCGTGCACAGTTAAAGCAAAAGAAAAAGAAATTACAACAAAACGCGTAACAAAACAATAAACGTCTCTAAATTCTGTGATTTAGCTCTGAAAAAGAATTTTCAAAACATTTTGCTGTCGTTCGTCAGCATCTCTGCAAAGCTGAGCGGCAGCTGCAGACTTCCGAAGGTATGCTAGGCAAAAACAGTAGCAATATTATGACGATCCGATAGAGCTTCATTGCAAAGCCAGCAAAATTCGCATTTGGTCACGAGTACAGAGGTAGCGACGGTACTTCATAGCACCCTTTCACTGCCTTAACTCATGGAAGACGCATGTGGCTCCCCAATATCAGGTACGAGTGTAATGTAAGTATTTTGGTCCTGCAAATCTCTAACATATGGTTCTAAAGTACTCTTTAGTTAGATATATCATAATTATAAACCAAGCCGCATAATGCAATACATGGCCGTATTTGCATTTTCAGCATTCAAGAAAGGACTGCTGTTGATAATATTCTGTTACTCTTCCGTAGGTACCTCTGTGCCCTCCAGACAAGTCTAGGTAGTTTGTGTTGTTCGGACAGAGAGCTAAAGATATTATTTTAACCCCAATTTTCAAGCTTCTAATAAAGCTGGAGTAAAAATTTATTTTGCTGCTACCGTTCATCTGAAATACTCCAAATGCTTATTCAATTGAAATACCCTCGCGATTTTATACAGAAATATAAGATGCAGTAGACCTTTCCATTATACATACAACCAAAGTGTTTAATAAGTGGAACAAATGAAATAAGTAACTCCAAGAGGCAGTAAAATTGTGTAAGCTTTATGTGAAATTTAAAGAAGATAAATTATTCATTACGTAAAAATATCTTGACAGAAACAAAAGAGAATGATGGCGAATCTTCGTGCAAATATCGTAGCTCAAAAATGAAAAGTCGGGTAAATATTGAAATTCATGCTTTTAAACTTGAGAGTCAGAGCAAGAGCAGGGAAATAAGGGCAAAATAAAATATGCAGTTATATATTTAATACTAAGAGTATACTTGTACCTAATAGTGGTCCGAACTATAAAGCCCGGGCCTTAAAGTACTTACATGTAAGTCGCCATTAAGGTAGTTGTCTCATCTGTTTATGAGAACTCCTAAGTGGTTTACCGGGAAATACAAGAGTCAGTTGGAGAATTTAATGTCATATCGGCACGTTGGCCATAGTAACTCAAGGGTCAGAGCGGCTGGGCGGCAACCAGAATATCCGTGGTTCAAATCCCGGCTATGACATTGAATTTTTCAGTCTGGCTCTATCTGTCCATACTTAAGCCTACACACGGCCAGTGTGAAAGAACAATTAATTTCCATTAATTGTACCTAATAGTGGTCCGAACTATAAAGCCCGGGCCTTAAAGTACTTAAACGTTACAAGTCGCCATTAAGGTAGTCTCGTGTGTTTATGAGAACTCCTAAGTGGTTTACCGGGAAATACAAGAGTCAGTTGGAGAATTTAATGTCATCGGCACGTTGGCCATAGTAGCTCAATGGTTAGAGCGGCTGGACGGCAACCAGAAGATCCGTGGTTCAAATCCCGGCTATGACATTGAATTTTTCAGTCTGACTCTATCTTTCCATAAAAGTATAATTGTTTGCTGTCGATGCTGTTAATGCCAGGGTTACACCAGCTCTACTGGTCAGTGTTTTTTTGTAGCATTAGCTTACACTGTATTGCATATTTAATAGGTGAAAGCTACCCAGTTTTAATTTCCGCTTTTTATTTTTTTTAAATGCCAGATATTTCAAACAACAATCGGCGAAGTTTGAAGGCATCACATGCTTGCAATTTGCCATAATTACTAATAAAGACTTACCTTTTTACTATGGAGTAGTATGCAAACTTCAGAATTTTATTTCTAATGCTTTATATTTCATTGAGTGTTTTGCACTGTGACTGCTGTCTACATACATTTTATGTTTGAACCCAAAAACTAGCGCAATAAAAATACGGTATCTGTAGATTAAATTAGTGTACTTTGTTAGAAAAACGGAGATTTAAAGGCAAATACTTTGTTTGTTGGAACCAAAATAAAAATAAAGGATTTTCATCACGTAATCAGCTTTACATATGGAAACATAAATCTGTGCTATTTTCAAATACTTTTTTTTTTTTAATTTAGTTTCTATAAGATATTCTTACACACGCTTGTTCTGCCTGCTGCCCATTAATCAAGATAAATGTTTATTTTCACACTTCATTGTAGGAATAGAAAGGTATACTTTTTTTATAAAGCAAGTCACTAAGAAATGGCTTTGAAATTTCTTGCTCTTTCCATGATCATTAGAAATAAATGAGCTTACTACTCGAAGAAAAGTATATGTAATGGAAACTTAAAGTTATTTCACATTAACCGCGTGTAGGACAAGATTTGTATCAGACTGGTCCAGAGAATGCTTATCTTAGTTACTTTTTTTTTCTCCCAGTAATTTGTATACTTCAAATGGCTTCCGTGAAAATAGGCCATTTATATCAAAAAATGCCATTCAGAAGTAGAGAAAAAAAGTAAAAATAAATTCGGTAAAAAGCTCGTACATAGCCATGTGATTAGGAAGCTACATATATATTTTGCAAGGGTATCTATTTGTAGAAAAAGACTTCCCTTGAGACGTTAACTAAAAGTTAGTTCAATATTGCAATATGTATGGAAGTTACGACTTTTCTTTGAAGTAAAACAGAATGTAAAGTATGAAATGCCAGGCGCAGTACGTTTTTTGAAATTACATCTCCTATATGACACAAGTATGTTACCTTCTGTGATAAAATGTAGCAGTTATTATATAGGGAATTTCAATTTATAACGTCGCGCAAAAAGTAAATATGCTATAATTTGGGTAGTTTTGCAATTTAATCCCTTTTAAATAAACAGAAACACAATAAATGAACTTAATTCATTTCTGAAATTCTAAACAAGCCAGGCACAAGCTTGACCAAAATGTCTATGTGAGTGCATAACTCTATTAAAAATAAATGAGGCTCTTTGACTCTTACAAAACGCTTGGATTTTTCCACATTAGGAAGCTGAGCCTCATAATTGTGATGGTTCCATCAGCGCCGCCGAAAGTTCTTCGGGGGCGTTCAGCATCCAATTAATTTAACTTCATTTTCTCCCGTGCAGCTTCCACAGATAGCAAAAGGCCAAAGCTAAAAAAAAAAAGTCCCGGATGTAGAATACGTTAGCGAAGTAGCGGAGGCGGAAGTCATATTTCGGCTACAAAACTGAGCATTCAATTTCACAGTATATAGGGAGAATTTCTGTTACGTCAAGGTGTGTCATGTCAGAATTAAATGTGGGCTTAGCTACGTGACAGGAAAGAAGAGCGCATAGGGCTCAAAATGTTACCTCTTAGCTCTTTCGTGTAAGAGAAACTCCTACTTGGCCTAATCAGACATCTAATGCAGTTGTAAATAATAGTTTCCGATTTATGCAATAAACATTTTGCTTTTTATATAGCTGCTTTGTACATTCACTTAGAGTTGGCATAATTTTGGGCTAGCGATGCGCTTTCGTGACTTTACGATGAAGCAGCTTTCAGCTGTTGCATTGTTGTGCAAAACGAAGAAAGAGTCATATTTCAGTTTTATTGTTAGTTATGCAAATCTCAGTAGAGGGGGACAAAGGTATCACATGCTTGTCTTCCAGCCCTATGCAATCTGCAATGGATATTCCTGGCAAGCCTCGTTGATAAACAAAGGTGGTGGAGTGGGTGGGTCGAATGGGGCAGCATCGCGTGTGACATCCATTAAAGTAATTTGTGTTCATTTACTCTGTTCGTTATGTGCAGGCTTAGGGAGAGTATATGAAGTGGTATGCCGTGAAGCTTCTGCAGAACAACCTGACAATAACTATTTGCTTCCATTACTGGAAATACGTTGAGTAAACTGTGTTATATCTGTTATTCCGCATGAACAAATCAAATAAACAGCCCGAATGTTGAAGTAGATCCTTATAATTGAAGTTCAATAAATCTCAAACGGGCAACGCAAAACATACTAGAAGAAGCACAGTTTCACTGACAGGTACTCTCATAAATATTTGGTCATATAAGACTTTCCTGCATAATGGAAAGTTATTTGAAATAATGTAGTGTTATTAGACAAATTTTATTTTGAATGTAAAGCACGAAGAGAATATTAAATAAATCCGGCCACTTTTTTGTTATTTTTTGTTTGTTTAAATAAATCCGGCCACTTTTTTGTTGTTTTTTTGTTTGTTTAACAAGGATAACAATTATGAGATACCTTTGACTCCAAAGCAAGATATAAGAGCGCCACTTTAATATTCGGTCACTCTTAGACTTGTAACTTGTTAAGTCAAATGGGACGCAAAGGAAAGAATACAACATTTGAACAATAATAGCTTTTGATTTTTCACTGTACTGCCGCAGAGAAATTGTTGCTGAAGTGAATATACCACGGTACACTGTTGGAAACATCATCCGACGATAAAGAGAAGAATACAAAATCGAAATTCTGCCACAAAATCGACATCTAGATCACCTGAATCAGAGAGGAAAGAGACTGCTTGCCCGCCTTGGTAGCGTAGATGGTAGCATGTCTGCCTCACGTTCAAGAGGTCCCGAGTTCGAATCTCGGTCAGGTTGAGTTACCTGGATAAGCTTTTTTCCGGGTTTTTCCCTTATCCTGAAAGGCGAATGTCGGGTAACTCTAAGCTCCATGGACCCCGGATACATTTGAGCACCATTTCACGCATTTCATTCATTGTCCGATATGACTTAACGTTGGCGGACGTAAAATACAAAAAAGAAAGAAAGAAAAAAAAGACTGCTTATGAGAAAAGTAATAAGTAATCCTAAAACAAATGCCCCAAAACTGGCGATCGCATTGCGTCTGACTACGTAAATATGTACACACAGTTACAGAGTTTCTCTTGAGGAAGGCTGTGGAGGAGCAGTGCGAAAAAGACTTCTTGATCAAAACTAACAGGGCAAATAGTTTCCAGTTTGCTAAATAATTGTGCAAAACAGACACGAATAGTGGAATAATGTAAATTCTGTTCATGAAACTGCCTTTTACATATTTGACACAAGAGAGGGTTCGTTCGTGTTTGGCGCAAGCCAAAAATAGAGCTGAATAAAGGGAATTTACACCCTACAGTAAAATATAGAGGTGACAATGTTATTGTATAAGGGTGAATATTAGACGGTGAAGTGGAAATTTAGTATCCATTGAGAAAACCATAGATACAGACCAGTATGTCAACATTCGTAGAGAAAATCGTCACTAGTCTGGGGAGAAATAAGGAATAAGAAATACATTTTTAACTTTTACCAGGATAATGACCCAAGGCACAAGACATATTTCGCTAACGAATGGCTGTTTATAACTGTCCAAAATCATCCATCCGCCCCACCCAGTCAACGTCTTAACCTAATAGAAAATGTTCAAAGAGAGACCGCCTGCGGTGCCGTATGTAGTAAAAGCGGGCGTTAAACACTACACATTCACATTTATTCAAAGAGAGGTTAATAAAAGAATCGGAAATTCTCCGATCTCCTTTAAGAGCAACTAAAAAAAAGACTGCTCGAAGAATTGATAAAAATTGAGCGTGTCTATACGATTTTTTTTTTTCTAATATGAAATCACGCCTAATAGAAGCAACCGGGCGTAAATGATACCCTACAAATTGCTGAATTCAGTCAATGTGAGAGAATACATACTTATATCTTTTTGTTGACCGAATAATTAAGCTACTCTTAAAGTTTCAAGTGAACTCGAATATTTTTGGTCAACACCTATTGTACTTTAGAACAGCGATTCGTTTTGTTTTTGTTGCAAATGACCTGTATTTCTACATAAAGTTTTACTTTAATATTTACTGCTAGTTTAAGGAAAATAAACGTCTGAATTTGAATTGCAGAACTTTGACCGAATATTTTTGTGAGTTCCTGTATGATCAGTATATACTCTTCGATCAGAAGGGACACTTCCAGATTTAAATGAATTACTGGGAAGTCTTAATTGCAAGTCGTAGAACAACGCCTAACAATCTTGTTAAATTTTTCCATGTGAAGGGAAGTTTGGAATGGGTGTTTTCTTTAAAATGTTCGTGGATTGTATTTCTCTATGGGAGTATCCGGTGGGCTTAAACTCACCAAGTCTTAAGGGTCGGCTACACTTGGAGAAGGTGGATGCGTGCAGGTTGAGCAGTAGAGCTGTTGAGTCCCCTGAACCACCCGCGCGTAGGAAACGACAATAAAAGACAGTGTACACTAACTTTCTTTCCCTCTGTGCATTGTGTTTCATCCACTTGCCTTCGTGCGATCTCCCGTTCTTTAGCGCGAAATGTAGGGGAAACAGCTCCCAAGAATTAAACATGGGTGACATTACAATACGATTTACTAATATCAAACTAGTCAGAAAAACTTAGTTTGCAAACTAAGCCAAAACAATAGTAAATTACACAGAAAATGAAGCTAGTTACAGTGGAGTAATAAATATTATAACAAATAAAATATTTAGTAATTATCTTCCACTTATCTTAAGAAGATGATAATACTTCTTCTGCCCACATCTTCAGTCAACACACTTCGTTGTCAAGGATACCATGTATTTACGTATTACCAACATCTGAAGACGAAACAAACCTAAAACAGAATCAATTGCCGGTATGTCAAATAAATCTCCCTAAATCTCCCTAATACACCAGATTAGGGATAATGGTTTTTAACTAGCAGAGTAAATACTCTTAACCATATTTAAAACAGGGTGTGTGGTGTCTGAGTCTTGATATATTTTATTTAATTTGAGTTGTATTTCTTAATGTGACAGAAGCTGTACAATAATCTCTGAGGTGCCGCTTTCCCCTGAATGATTATTAGTACTCTAGAAGCATGAAAATCCAGTGACATGTTTGGCAGTATTTCATGTTAACGAACATTGT
>CM060959.1:62411348-62591348 GCA_030765055.1 Mantis religiosa
CTTCTGTTTCGTTGAATATTTCATTGAGACAATTCTGTATTATGTGAAAGCTATTGCCAGTAATCATGCTACCGAAAGAATGGAATTCAGAATTTTAACCTTTTGTCTGCTAAAATAATTTTAGATTATATAGCCATTACATTTTTTTTTCTGCCAAAGAGATTTATTTATAGGTCACAGAACATTTTCGGAGAGCCGAAAATATAAGTTTTCTTATAAAAATATCCTAAAGAATTCTGTCGTAATTTGATAAAAAAAAATCTGGCAAAAGTTATTGCAATGAATAACATCTGCTTGTTATTTTTGAAAGTCAGACTGCAATGTGAAAGAGGCAGATTATATTTTATATAGGTTAGTCAGTATGGCATCCTTTGGTCACTAGCTTAATCTGACAAGATCTTTGCGAGAATAAAAGAAATTCATCTCTTAGCAAAGGAAGAAGTGCTCTGCTAAGGTATTTCATATATCGTTAACCCAAAACTCTTTGTTCAGAATGCCGTCTACCATATCCATTAAAAGTAATAATAAACTATGATGGATCAGCTTCAGCGGCAGAAGGAACAAAAGCTTCACTTCTCGTCCTCATTCTTTAATTCTTTCCTTGTTCTTTTTCAGCATTTTGCAGAAGTTGCTGCTTTTATATATTTGAAGCGTTTTTTTTTCCCGCGACTCCAGTTAATGTGGCTGACTTAACTCGGGCAACATCTTGATACAGCTTCTCCTACTCTTCATTGGCAATTTCAGGTACGAAGGAGTGCGGACAAAGGCTCCAAATAAATGCTGTTGGCTTGACTGAGGTCACATTGTCAAATGTACCAGAACATGCAGAAACTAGCGAGATTATTGGCATCTCTTACAGAAGCAGAGTTGTAAAACCCATTAAAAGTTCTGCGAATTTATATTAGTTTTAGGAAACAGCATGTGGAAAGAGATTTGAAACGTTGCCCAACTAGTAAGCACGTACCATCTGTGTCACGGAAATGCCGTGCCAAGAACTGAATGGACTGTTTTGGTCTATTTGCCCAGAAAAGCTGTAGATCTTATGGAGAACATATATTGGCCAATATAGTATGTGCCAACAGTGTAATCAAGTGCTTCTAACAGAAATATAGCGCTAATTTTATGTATTAAAAACATGGTGCATTTAAACGTGACCAGCGTTTGTACTTAACCCAATAGCATGTGTAAAGTTAAACAATTTAGAGCTATATTTTTTGTTTAGTTCCCATATCAGACAACATTTGATAAATAAGGGATTGTTAACAGGAGCCATTGTGTGGCTTCAGATGTAATGAATAAATGCTTTTGTTTTCCCCATACCCTCGTTTACAAGTGGGCATTTCTCTTTAATCTCTCTCTGGTTCCATTTATATGCTGCCGTTAACATCTAAGGAATAGTTTGGTCTTTGAAAAATGTGTTCATGGACAATGGTGTTCACTCGTTTACAGTAATTTTGCATTTGTTTAGGTTGGCCTTTTTCTTGATAAACCTTAAATTCACAAATATTTGGAACTCACTGCTCATACTACCATGTTCTAGGGAATATGGGAAATAATTTTGGTTAAGGAAAAATATATATTTCAAACGGGAATTGAGCCCAGGACCTCTGTACTTGGAATCTTGTAAGGCCGGAGATGCAGTCCATAGTCACGTCTTACGCTGTATACTTTGTCAAAGATGATTTTTTTAAGCGTTCTGCGGCCAAACATCAGCCAGTGACTGCTTAAGAAGTTGGGCTTCAGTGATCAGATTGCCGTAGGGGAGGGCATCCGTCCCTTTCAGCTGCGATGGTGCGGGCGCTGTGGACCCTTAGCACTCGTGGTACCTAGTGGAACCTTGGGCTGCACATTCGAGCCCCTCCATCTAGGAGTTGTTCGGATTGGGTTGGTCTCGAGGGGGCAGTATGTTTCCGATACCCACGGGAAATTGGGTACGGCCGCCCGGAGGGGGTAGAGGGTTGCCTCATAAGTCCCGGAGCAGTTTATAAAATAGGTATTGTCCTATGGTAAAACCCCGAGAGACCCGGGTTCTGGTCCTACGGGTCCAGGACTGATGGGAGTAGATCCTCGCACTTATTGTAGTGATCAGATGTCATTGAATTATTATTGGAGTTACAAATCTTTTACAGCAGGAGTGTGTACAAATGTTAACGTATTTCAGCTATCAAGAAGTAATAGTTGGAGACCCTCTGCGCTTAAATTTTAATATAAAGTAAAATAGTTATTTTTCCATCTGAAAAAGGTTTTTGATGGAATCTGTGGCAAACCTATGGAATGTAATGAAAATGAAAGGATATCTGAGCTTGCTAAAATGACATAAAGCTTACGCTATGGAACAATAAAATCTATCTAAAAATAAATCAAAGTGAACTACAGAGCTGTCTCTTGTCACCTGGTGTTAAACGTCTTGTGCAAATGAACGAATTTGAGGCTTTAAATAGTAATCAGATGGAGTTTTATTCCCATAAGACAGCGAATAAGCTTCTGTATCACCATACAAAAGTGTGATGGATAAGCATAGTTTAAACACCTGTTAAGGACATATTTGTGCATTCATTGCAAAATATGAATGTAAAACAAGTTGTTATTCCTAAACCATTATAAAACAAGATAGGATATGCAGCTACTTTATCCACAGAGAAATTAACATATGGCTCACTTGTACTTCAAGTAATTTATCGCATGAAATTACCACTAGTAAATACCATTCAATATCCACTAAGAAATAGTCATGGGTGTCATCAGCGTTGGCAATGGGAATTACACAGACTAAATAAATGATTTGGTTGGCGCCGTAGTTCAGTCGGTGGAGCACCTGCCTGTCGTGCTAGGGGTCCGGGGTTCGATTCTAGGCCGGGGTGAATTTTTCTCCGACCAAGATAATTCCCCATCTTCCCTAGAGTCTGGCAGTATGAATGGGAGTGCAAGTGTGTGCGTGAGCTAATGATGAAAACTCAACGAATACGAGTTAACACCTTCGATATGTTCCACAGGAGAACGGCCGCCGATATCACAATTGCAGTTAAAGGCGGGGTATAAATGAAACAAATAAAAAATGAACTAGCTGAAATACAGTTTTAAAGGAACGGGAAGATGTAGAATCAAAGTCCACATTAGAATTATAATCTATTGTAAGCCTTAAGCATGGACATTTAGGTGGCTGTCATTTAATGTAGGTGCTGTCAAATTAAATTTGTTTTATTAATAGATAATGTTTAAGAGAAATGATTCTCAGCGTCCTATTTTATGTGAAAGACCATTTAAGTTTACTCAGATTTTATCAGGAATGTCGATGTGTAAAGTTGCTAAAGATTTTTACGCTTGGAAAAAAAAAATCCTTAGCGTTCAATTGACCCAGCCTTTGTTTATGATAATTATTCTTCCCCAAGTGAAAATATTCAAAGCAATGGAACTGTAATAATAAACTGAATAGACGTCCATGGGATAGCCGTGAGCGGACGGAAAATCTAAACTGAAAATTGCAATCATTTCTATAGTGATCTTCGGTTGTTACAACTTTACACATTAACGAAAGTAAAGTGGTTTGAGGTTTAGTAAAAACGAATTGTATTTAGGTAAAATAAGAGAGGAAATGTACTCTGAGAAAAAAGGAGATGTGGTTTTCTTTCAAAATAAAATATTTACCAACGATGAAAATTGTTAACGTCTTTATCACTTCCGTTAATAGTGTTACAACAGCATAACACTTACTGATTCTTGTTCTCTTAAGTTTCTCTTAGGACGGATTCTGCTTAAAGCTTTCAAGTATAATAAATAATTTAAACATTTATGTTTCGCAGTACTTAGACGTAGAACGTGAGGCACAGTTTTTAAAACGCCACATTTCTCTTCGGAAATTGCGACATTAACCGTTTTTTAAGAGAAGTTGCAAAACGTAGGCAAATGGATATTTTCCCCAACTTGTATGAACGAAACTTCCCCTCCCACACCTTAGTAGCAAGTGGAACAGTACTTGTGAGCAACTCCATCCGACGTAAGTGATATTGGATCGAGAATAATCATGAATATGCAGTTCCCTTCATTCGCTTGGTTGAACCTATAAATGCAGCATTTCGAAATGCACATTTTACTGATGAAGTCTGGATTTGGTATTGCTTACCAAGATTAGTGAAAAATTCAACGTGTTTGTTGGATACTTTGTTTTGACGAAGATACGTCGTGCAACATGGAATCTCACGGATGATATGCTTGGAATGCTGTAGCGAAACTTTGGAACTATTGTTTTAACCGGTGTATAAATTATTTATTAATTTTTGTTTGTTTTATTTCCTGAACATAGTAAATACTGCCTGAAGCAGGAAACTTTGGTGTACAATACACAGAAACACACACACACACACACACACACACACACACACACACACACACACACACACACACACACACACACACACACACACACACACACACACACACACACACAGACTTCAAACTTTGAATGATGAGCCAGACTGAAGAATTCAATGCCATAGCCGGGATTTGAACCACGAATCTCCCGCTCTCCGCGGGGTTACTCTAAACCACTGAGCTACTACGGCCGACATGACTAGATTCTCCAACTGACTCGTATATTTCCGGCTTAGACACGGCTAGTGTGGAAGAAATGATTATTTCCTTCAAACTTTGAGTTGTTATCCTCTGGTAACCCCAATGTATTTTTACTGTAATTTCAGTAGACGCGTTGGTCATTTTCTTCCCAGTTTTCTATTGTCTTAGGCGCAAAATTTAGGTATAAGGGATTGGCTTGTCTTAGGATTGAGTTGTACTTTCTCTTGTAGTTACTCGTAGGATTGTAGAAATCTTTGGAATCTTTAAATCGTCAAAAATAACGGTGTTGTGAATACACCAATGTCCTTACCTTTCACCTAATCATGACCAGCTATCTAGCGAAGTTTCCCACATGTCTATTTCTTCTAATGTTTTCCACGGCTAAGAATTTTAATCCATTGGCATCCATGACGGGACCATAACAAAATTAGTGGAGGCTAAGACCGGGTAATTTCATATAGAAAGAATGAATAGCAGAAAATTAACAGCACAAAAAATAGGGTTTACTCACAATTATTAAGAAACATAATGGCCAAAGTGGTCACATACGCACAATCGGAGGGATTTGTTACTTCGAAGTCCAGCCAAGCAATGAGGCAGATCGAGTATTCCTCACTCCCTACCTTACCTATACGTGATGTCACAGACGTCGCACTACCAAAAAGTAAATACCAAAATTGTAATGAACACAACAATGTTATATTAATTCACTGTTTGCACCATATTCAATTTCTTAAGAGTTACTGCGTGTGGCTGTTGATTTCAAGGCGCTTAGGCTCATAATTGCTCAGATGAGCTTTGGTTCATCATAGTCCGTAACAATCAACTTCAGAGCCGCTGTGCTGCCAGATGTAAGCATAGAACAGGTCTTAGTGCATACTCCTGAGGCACCCTAGATGTGCTTGCATTTGATTATGTCTGTATATTCATATTTTAGAGAATACGTCCGATTAGATGTGTGTGATTTCATTATTTTGTAATATGTATCTTAAACGTGATTTTTAATTTTATAGGAACCCATTACCACATTTGCTGAGGCTAAGACGACACTCATATTGGGAAATCAAGTCATTTCCTTACCTTGAATTTGCATAACCTCACAGAAACAAAAGAAAGGGGTGGTGCAGATGAGCATTGCGTAGCATTTCTCCTTATGGTAATCTCTATAAACAACTTATCTGACACAAACTGAGTATTTTACCGATATTTTTTTAAGAAGGTGGTTGTTAAATATTGCAGATTTAGAACTTCTCCAAACTTGAATGAGAATGTAGAAAGAGTGCTAAAATATGCCTTTTCCATGCCAGTATTTCAAACATTTTAATCAAAATCATTATAGCATATTTTAGAAGAAAATCACTTCCATATGTAGCGGGGGGGTTGGGTACTTAACTTCGTGATGCGTTTCTGAAAGCTATTGACTAAATTACAAAACTGTTTTATTCGCCCAACTTGTCATCTTTGAATTCTCGCTCCCTTTGGTTTTCCTTTCGTCATGTCTATTCCTCTCTCCACCTTCCTTTTATCACAATTTTTTTGGACTTTTTTTGTTGTTGTAATAATCGTCTTTTGGATTTAGGGAACTTGTAAAGGTAGCTTACGCTGAGATTTTGGACCAAATAGTTGTTCTACTTACTTTAAGATGAGAAAGTAGGAAAGGCAGAATTAGATGAAAAATTCTGCGGCATATAATCAATTTTTAACGGGTTAAAGGGAGATTTTCTATTTTAAAAAAGCTTCCAAAATCATAAAAGAACAAGCGGTTAAATTAGATAAATTAAAAAAGCCATTTGAGTTTAAAAGTTAAGCAATAAGTCAGGCAGCTATTATGTGTTTCAAATGGGAAGGGTTCTGGAGTCCAGCTAATCAGATGCCGTATCACACTCAGCGTTGCCAGCTTGTTACCCCACTGCTTTTATATTTCCCTCTCTCTCGCACACTCATACTACATGCAGGTCTGCTTGGCGCAGATGTAAGGGTAAACAAATTATATTTTAATAACTTTTACAATGATGCATTGGCCAAAATCAAAATTGGAAAAAGTATTTTCGCAAATTATGTATATTTTAAAATACTATAACTATAATTATAGTTTGACTTACCTGTTTTTCTAATCCAATGGAACTGCCAGCCTGACTTCGTAATACCTGCGTTTTTGACTCGCCACTAAATTCACCGCAAGAAGCCATTGCACTATTTAACTCTTACTCCACTGTTGTGTAAAGAACAACTGAATGATATTGATCTGAACTCTCCACAGTAAATAAACACTTCTTATCCAGCATTCATTCATAAACATAAGCATAGGGCATTCCACAGGCTAACAGGAAATGAAGTGTTTGTTCTTTCTCGAATTTAACACCTTGGCTTATTCACAGTAATTCTTTCATCCGTCATGTCAGTACTTCAATTTTCAGTTCTCAGTAAGTAAAAGTATATGTACATACATACACACCAACCACCTTGAACTCTCTAGAGTAAATAGAGATTACGAACAATTCATAAACAAAGATATAATGTGACCAGACACGTTCTGCCAGGGCAGCAGGAAATTTGTTTCCTCGCGCTCGAATCGGATTATTGAAAGTAATTCTTTTATCATGTCATATCAAACATTTACGTGTCAGTTCTGAGTAATTACAAATATACGTACACGCATACATGCCAAATAATAATGCTATTCATACAGTGTTTACGTCGCGATTTACTGTTATAATACAGGTAATAGTGGTTTATTTATTTGTATTAGAAAAACTATTTGAGCTAAAAATATGGGGTTTTCATGGTTGTTTTGGATACATTACCCTCTACCTTCCACATGGATCAGTTTCGGCAAAATCTGAATTTTTGTCTTAGCGTGAATAGTCATTCATACGGATTGATTAGACTGGCTCTCCTCACATACCACTTAGCGGGAATGCAATAAGACAACACCGCAGAACTCCATTAGTTGCTCACCTAGTAGCGCTCAAGGACAAACATTTTCCCATTTGAAACACATAATAGTTACACTTACGAGTTTTTGAATTTACATATGGACTTGTCAGTATATCGCATATTCATGTATTTGCCATCAAGCACAAAATTGGGTTGTAATTTTCAGAAGTAAATTTTATGGAGCTTTTGTAATTTTGTCCAGTGCTGTACAAAAAGCAATCCTTTCCAAGCTGTAAAGATGTGAATTTATTTGCATGCTTATCGCTGTTATTTGGTCTGTTTGAAGAAAGACCCGTGAACTTTTACATTAAAGCTGAATTGTAAGGCACCCACACGGGGACAACGTTGCAATTATGCCCTCCACTGAGATTTCACATTGCTCCAATTCCGTGCTTGCAGAAACATGCAGTTACCCAAGGGGAAGGAATTCCTGTGGCGCATATGATGCAGCGGAATGTTAGCTTGGTTTGTTGGCTTTTAACTTAAGCGAAATTCGTTTTCTTTCTTAAACCAAAACGTGTCTCTGCATTGCAGAGCGTAGAGGTGTTAGTCAAATGCTTTCAGGGTAAACGGAGCATAAAAAGTAGAGGGGACGTATAGGAAAACTCTGGAGAAATAGCAGAGACTTTCCGGAATGGAGTCTCATTTCTTAGCTCCTCATTGCTAGACTTCGCCGCGGATTTTTCCAACAACATATACTAAAAGTTCTCATTCTTTTTCTTTTATATTCTTCTTTTGCCAGTATTAATGCATCAGCTTGGGTAATATTTAGTATTTTAGATATTTCCGAAATCGTTCCGAAACATCCTATTTGACAGGAGTGCCATGTGATACTTAAAATTTTTGTACTATTGAGAAATATTTGATGTGAATATCATTCTTGAAGCTCATAACTCAGTTCAGTATTAATGTTAAACACATTTAGGAAAAATAGAAGGAGCTCAAGAATATATTCATAAATAGTTACTCCTTATATACGAATACAATAATTTGTAACTTAAAACGTCACTTATCCTATAAGAAATGATAACACTTCTTATAAATTGTTCGGGATCGCGATTTCATGGAAATTCTTGCACATCGTCAGCCGGCACCACAAACAAAACTGTCGGTATCGTTACAAACGTTAGATGTTAATATGTTCTTGTTAAATATGATCTGAAGCTTTCCTGGCGACGTATATGTTCTAGACTTTCTCGGGCTTCGAGCCAGGTATGTAGAGCCATCGACGTTTCGGGAGTTCGCATCGCTCCCATCATCAGGATGATGAATGATGTTGGTCTAGAACATGTTCTTGTTGGTACTACCATTAACATTAAGTATAAACAGGCTGATAAATCGGCCGTAGCAGATCATTTTTGGTCATTTAACCATGAAATAAATCTAGAAGTTAAATTATCAAAAAAGTTAAATAGTCCGATAGATTTAATGGTTTGGGAAAAGATATTTATTTTAAAAAACAAACATCGCGTAATGAATTTTGAAATACCAGCAATGGATTCTGCTTTTAAATTTGTTTTATTTTCAGATTTTGGTAGTACTAGCAAGAACATATTAACATCTAGCGTTTGTAACAATGACGACGTTTTGTTTGTGGATCCGGCTGACGATGTGGAAGAATTTCCATGAAATCGCGATCCCGAACAATTTATAAGAAAAGTGTCATCATTTCTTATAAGATAAGTGAAATTTTAAGTTACAAATTATATTTGTTTGCTTCAATGTAATAGCTTCATATTTTACGTAGTTACTCCTTATTTTGCATAAAATTTGAAATCAAACAGTAATATCTACTCCTCAGGTGTAGCATTTGTAGGTGTAACAAGTGTAACATACATTTTTATGCGTTTCCCGCTCAAATTACTATATACTTTAAGGATAGAGTTAATAACTTTCAAAACCTTCCGAATTTTGGAAACAAACGTGTCAAACTTATTTGGCCGTGCCGTGGCCGAGTGGTAAGACCACTCGACTCTCACCAAAGCGGCCCGGGTTCGATCCCAGGTGACAGCATGTGAGATTTGTGGTGGATAAAGCGGCGCAGAGGCAGGTTTCCTGCGGGTGCTCCAGTTTACCCCGCTATCTCATTCTATCTGTGCTCCGTCTTCATGTATCAGCAGTGTCACCGCCTGCGGTACCTCATGTAGTAAAAGCGGGAGTTAAACATTACAAAAAGTACTACTATGACAAACATATTTTATTGTTTTTATTTAAAAATTTAGAGCTTACATCTTTGTTTCCAATTAATGTAGTCATATAGACTTATATTCTAAATTACACCTAAGATTCAGTAACTATAGATTTGGTTTGTTGCGTGATAAAGTTTTGTCATTCTCTTACGTATTTATTGATTAGGATTTTCTGTTATGCAATGTCAACTGCACACCGAACATTACCTGAGTTAGTGTAATATAGTTTAACAGATTAGCAATTGTATTAAACCTTCAGGTTCACAAAGGCTTTTTTGTGAATGGAATGCTGCAGAGTTCGTAGGTATCATCTCCTTTTGAAATGAAATGTGTAGTGTTCAACGCCCGCTTTTACTACATACGGCACCACAGGCGATGACACTGATAATACATGAGATGAAGATGGAGCACCGGTGGAATGAGATGGCGGGGGAAACCGGAGGTCCCGGAGAAAACCCGCCCCAGCGCTGTGTTATCCACCACAAATCTCACTTTGCGGTCGCCTGGGATCGAACCCGGGCCGCCTTGGTGAGAGCCAAGCTGTCTAACCACTGTGCCACAGCGCGGCCTCATCTCCTTTTGGTATAAACATCAGTTAATGAAGACCTATATTACATATAGATAACTATGCTCAAGATTGTATCGTTTCTTTCAGTTCCTTTAAGCTCCTTGTAATCAGAACGTTAAGCGTGCGTGGTAGTCGCTGGAGATGCAGGAGGTAATAATTATTCCCTTCGCAGCGGGAAGTAAGACCATTTGACTTGCCGGACTGTCCTCAACAGGTTTGTGTAAGTCCATTGCGTGAGTGCCCCATTGCTATGCGGTAATGGATCATGATCCCCTCACCTGCGCTGATATGCATGTTTAACGATGTTAGCGTGCTTTGCTTGATTGTACTTTTGTGTACTACAGGGTTTGTTTACTTACTAACCACAAGTGAGTGTTACCGTCTAAAATATTGAGGAAAAAAAGCAATCCATTAAGTGGGCGTTTGGTCCAAGCTTTAAGCATACGAAACAGTTCTGTGTAGGAATAATATCAGTTTCTCTAATTTTTATTTCGCTTCATGTTTTCTAAGTACCATCAAGAATCTTAGTTTTCATTGTTTCCTTTAAGAAGAAACTAGCGGACCGCTTGGAATGTTCAGTTGCGGTTTATACTGCGCAGGCTCATTTACCGACTACTTCAAGACTTCTATGGCCTTTCTTCCATTCTGGTGGTAGGATTAGTCAGGTCCGTAAAAATGCGCTTGAGATGAAGAATTCTTAATCTGATGAACATTTCTTTCCAACATTTTTTCCGAGTTGAGGGAATATATGGAAGGCCATGGAGGTAAGGCAGGTCTATAAATAATACCTCAATTTAACTTCGCCATTGCAACAACGCATTGTTTTGAATGTAAAACTACTTCGTCAAAACCGATTTCAGTCTATCCAAAAATAGTATGATCAGTAATAGGTGTTATAAATAGTTAAGTGCTGAGGTTCTACTCCCATTAGTCCTGGACCCGTAGGACCGAGGATCCGGGCCTCCTCCTACCCGGGAGCGATGGATACTCCGGGGTTCTTACCATAGGGTAATACCTGGAGTCTAAAAAGGCCCCCCCCCCCCCGCTGAGCACAACGTCAAGACGGGTGGAAGTGGATACGCCACTTACGCACGTTAACCCCGCAGGGAAGACTACCGAAAACTTCGGTGGGGCATCCTGGTGATCTAGCGCACCTTCTACTAGCTGTGCAGGCTGGTACCCGGGACTTATGAGGCAGCCCTTCACCTAAATCCCCGTGGGTGTCGGGAACACACTGCCCCCTCGAGTCCAACCCAATCCGAACACTCCTCTACGGGAGGGGCTCGGCAGTTCGGCCCGAGGTTCCTCTAGTAACGTCAGAGGTACCACGAGTGCTACGGGTCCGCAGCGCTCCCACCACGGCAGCTGAAGGGGACGGATCCCCTCCCCTACGGAAAGGTGTTCTAATAAAAATAATGAATATAATGATAAATAATAATAATAATAATAATAATAATAATAATCAACTAGTAAGTCAGCCCCCCCCCCCCCCTGCAAGAAAAGCATGCCATGGTCTTCCCGGGGCCGATTTCACATACTTCCTGCTTTGATATTGAAGCATTGCAGCTGAGACTGCTATTCTCTTTCAGGTGTTTATAAGTGCGCCCATTCTTAGTGATTGATTACAAATAGACACCTATTGGAATGACTCTGAAAACCATCCAAACTGTGCTCAGAGATTAGCATTTTTGATCGTCCTTTAAAATCGTGTGAGCAGTCGAATCACCCGCCTTACAGATGTTTGTTGTGCTCTTCTCTCAAAATGTGAAGCATACTTTCCACTGATACATCCAGAACTCGAATATCTTTAATTCATGCAAAACCATGTCGTGTACTTGATCGATGATGTTTGCTGTCAGTTTCGGTCCTTAGCTGCCTTCCTCATTTTTCATGTTTTCACGGTCGATTTAAACTGTCTATTGGAAATTGTTAAAAATAATGGCGCGGAGTTCGGTAAAGTGGTTGTCATCATGTTTCTTATGTATTTAATAATTCCATTCTGTAGAATATTTGCTAGGTTTTCTTCATATGAGTATATATAATAACAACTGGGTCTATTGAGATTATTGAACAATCTCTGTACTTTTAATGTAAATTTATATGGAGGAATTAATCCTTAAAGAATTAATCCTTTTATATACATTACTCCGGTATATGGATGATTTTTAATTAATTAGAGCCAACTAAAAAATTCAATGCCATGGCCGGGATTTGAACCACGGATCTACTGGTTTCCGTCCAGTTGCTCTACCCCTTGAGCTACCATGGTCAACGTGCCTTCCTGACATTAAATTTTCCAATTGACTCATCATATTTCCCGGTAGACCACTTAGGGTTCTCATATTTGAGACAACCACTGGTGGCGACTTACTATTGTAAGTACTTAATTACCAGGATTTTTATCGTAGATTATTTTTAATGTAAATTTATATTTAGGAATGAATCCTTAAAGAATTAATCCTTTTATATACATTACTCCGGTATATGGATGATTTTTAATTAATTAGTTGACTCTAATTGAACTGTCTCATTGAACTGTCGCACCCAGGAACGCACATTAGATACATCCATGGTACCATCACCACATGCCTCACTCAACTGGCGATAAATTTCAATAGGTGTCACACCACGAAATTGGAGAAAACGAATGATTACACGCGGTTCTTGCAATGAAAACGTCGCCATTTTAAGTATAAAAAATCTTTACTCCCGTCGCTGCCACTAGAGCTCTATGCTCTGTACAGTTCTGCCATTTGTCACGCATTGCCAAAGAGTCCACGTGTATTAAAAAAAACAGAAGTTCTTATCTGGTCTCAGTCCTGAAAGCAAAAAAAAAAAAAAAAAAAAAAAAAAAAAAAAAAGTGTTACAACTTGAACGCAGCTCGTATATAGGTGACAAGAAGCTGCTTAATCATTGGGTGGGACAGTAGAAGTGGGCGAAATAGTAACCATTCTTACAGTAGATGGCTGGAGCCATATTTACTGATCTTTAATGTGCGTCGCTATTAAAGTACTTTTCACACCCGAAATACAGTTTTTATAAAGTGTTCTCAAAGGCGTTCACGATGCAACATTACGTCAGATGTTCTCCTTCATAAGCTGTTTCACAAGACTACAGAAAATGCACGCGAAAATAAGATGAATTAAGAGATGTCAGACAACACAGAGCAGAAGCAGTAATAAGAAAACGTCTTGTAAAATATCGCCAGCCGTAAAAATAAAAGAAAATGGAAACAATAAGCTGTAATCGATCTCCGCATCCGCTTATGCCTCTCAGGCATTATCACGAAGTAGCTGTTTTACGATAAAAAACGGAAATGGAAGTAGATGAAAATGCGTTCTTCACTTTATTGTTTAGGGGGATAGCTCGTAAGTATATTGCAAACGGGATTACAATTTTGTCTCTTTAACCAAAGAACCGGCGGCTCTACATGCGTTATTGCGTTAAACATTTAGATTATCTAACGTTTTTCTCCCTATCCTGTCTTATTTCCTTCTTCCCCTCCCTTGTACACCTTCGGCCTCTTTCATTTTCTTCTGCTGTCATAGCCTTCAGCCCTCTTCCCCCTCTCTGCCCTCTATGTAATTTAGATATAAATGCAGTAGCGGCTCGTGAGTGTTGGATATTCAAACATTTTAGATTCAGGTTGTCCGAAAGTTGGAGTAGCATGTAATGATACGATAATAAACAGGTTGATGCAACCGTGACTGCTCCCAATGACAGACAACAGCAATAATAATAATAATAATAATAATAATAATAATAATAATAATAATAATAATAATAATAATAATAATAATAATGTAAATTAATCTTTCCATACTTTAGCCTACACACTACCAGTGTGGAAGAACAATCAATTTCCATTAATTGACCTAATAGTGGTCAACTATGAAGCCCGGGCCTTAAAGTACTTAGACGTTGTAAGTCGCCATTAAGGGCACTGGAGGGTCGATAGGTTTCAAAAGATCCATCTTTTGTTTTTAATGTTAAAAATTATATAATTCTTCAGCTTTAAAATGATTATATATATAAACATAGGTTGTCAGCTGGTATTAAAGTCCTTTAATTCGTCAATTTAAACATGGCGGCGTAATGATACGCCCACTTCCTGAGAATTGTGCTTAATCTTTGATCGTGATTTCCCAAAACCTTGATTTTTCATACTTTAGGTGCATGTTTCTCAAAATCTATAAAATATATTGACACAAAATTTGTAGTGGTTATTTGTCAATGTTCCATGAACACATTCAGCTAACATTTATATTCGTGTGATTTATAAAATGGATGAAAACAAATATTCAGTCCTTGAAAATACCTTTTTTAAAACTCAAAACTATTTAATTTTTCATGGGCATAGTATAAACTATATGGACTTTCATTTAGTCGATATTATAAAACTGTATCTTAGGTTATTTAGGATAAAACTTGGTGCATGTAGCTTTAAATGCCTACAAGTAAAGTGCACCTGAAATATAGGGTGCAATATTTTTTTTCAGGACACACGGTGTGATTTATGCCCCTTTTGCATGGACCTATGTGAACGTAATTTAAATATTATACAGTAGTTAAATGCTCACAGCCTTATACAGTAATCATACCGAATTTGAATTTCTGATAATGTTTAGTTTTCTATATATTCACATTTTAATATTGGTAAAAATTAGCCTTGTCTGGGTATAAATAACCTCCCAGTGCCTTTAAGGCAGTTGTCTCATGTGTTTGAGAACTCCTAGTGGTTTACCGGAAAAAAACACGAGTCAGTTGGAGAATTTAATGTCATGTTGGCACGTTGGCCATAGTAGCTCAAGGGTTAGAGCAGCTGGACGGCAACCAGAAAATCCATGGTTCAAATCCCGGCTGTGGCATTGAATTTTTCAGTTTGACTCTATCTTTATAATAATAATAATAATAATAATAATAATAATAATAATAATAATAATAATAATAGATACTATAGACATTGTCTTATAAGTAATATCGAAACAATTGTTTGAAATGTGTTCTCACAAGCAATTAACTAACTTTCAAAGTATACACCATTAGATTGTATGGTCTTGAGGTATCGCTCAGTGAGGTTTATTATCCCACGATGGAGCCAGTCTGGTTTTTGATGCAAACAATTCGGTGATAAACCACTTGCACTGCTTCAATATGTCAAAATTTCTTTCATGTAGAAAATGGGCCATGGATCGGAAAGTATGATTTCTCTGATGGTGCAACATCAGGGCTGTATGCTGAGTGTAGCAGTTCGGGTCCTCTCAATTCCTGAATTTTTTCCATGGTTGTTCGTGCAGTATGGGATTTCTCTTTGTCCTGTTGCCATAAAACTCTATTTTGGTCAACTAATGCTGGGTATCTCCGTCTCAAAATTTTGTGAACTACTTCCAGTTGTTGAGAATAAAGATGAGCATCAATTGCCTGTCCGTTTGGAACAAACTCCTAGTGAATCACACCTTCAAAATTCCACCATGCACACATTACTTTGGGACCGAACTGATTTTTTTAACGGTTTCTTTGGCAGGTATCAAACGAATATCTAGAGGCATCAGGGTTTCGGTAATATATCCATCTTTCATCACAAGTAACAATTTTAACAAAATCTTTAATCCATGGGATTGCGGATAAGCTGATGACAGATATTCACTCTACGTTCAGCTTTTTGAGGTGTCAGTTCATACGGTACAGATCTACAGCTTTTGTATGATTTCCCAAATGACAATGTGGCGATGTATGGTATCTTTTGATGCGCCAAGGTCTTCTGAAAACCTGCGGCTACTGTTTTGCGGATTTTCTCTCAAAACTTGGCGTTTATCCTCAATATGCAATACTTCAGGTTTTCCAGAACGTGGTAAATCTTTATTGTTTTCGTCTCCTTTGTTGAGCCACACACTAACGACGCTTCTTTCCACTCCAGATAATCTTCGAGCTGCGACAGTGGCTTTATAATTCATGTTTCCAGTAGTGTTTTAGAAGGGCTCTAAGTTCAGACTTCATCTCCATTTTGTGATTGTTTATTAACAATTGAAGACTGATACATGCTCGCAGTGTACGTAATACTAGCTATGGCATCCTGATACCATAGCCAAACCAAAGAAACCCATTAGGTTTTCCAAAATTGCAAATCTAAAAATTTGACTTTACTTATGAGATCAAGTAATAATAATAATAACAATAATAATAATAATAATAATAATAATAATAATAATAATAATAATAATAATAATAATAATAATAATAATAATAATAATAATAATAATAATAATAATAATAATAATAATAATAATAATAATAATAATAATAATAATAATAATAATAATAATAATAATAATAATAATAATAATAATAATAATAATAATAATAATAATAATAATAATAATAATAATAATAATAATAATAATAATAATAATAATAATAATAATAATAATAATAATAATAATAATAATAATAATAATAATAATAATAATAATAATAATAATAATAATAATAATAATAATAATAATAATAATAATAATAATAATAATAATAATAATAATAATAATAATAATAATAATAATAAGTTTTCTCCCTTTCTCGTCAATGCTGACATTAGGAGGTGCTTGAGTTCCCTCAGAGCGAGGGAGCCGAAGCATCTGACCTGAGAGAGAAATCAGGGTTGAGGAGTCGGCCCAACGCCAGAGATGAATGAATGATGGAGCAATTGGTGGACTGATGGTGGGGGAAACCGGAGGACCCGGAGGAAACACACCCTAGCATCATGTTGTCCACCACAAATTTCACTTTGCGGTCTCCTGGGATTGAACTCGGGCCGTCTAGGTGTGAGCCAAGCGGTCTAATCACTCAGCCATGGCGTGGCCAACAATAATGTCACCTAATTACCGGAAAGCACGGTCAGCTAGCATCTGGGTGGGTGACAGAAGGCATTCAGTCCACGCCTACCCATTTATCTTGTAGCGTTCACTAAAGGGGATGGTGAGGAAAGTGTCACCGGTCGCTGGCCGCTTCTTTCCCCTCCCCCTGAGCTCTGGAACAGTCGGGATATTTCATCTAACCCAGAACGTTCTAGATAGGTCAGTTGGTGTTAAATAAGAGATGCGACGGACTGGAGAGAATCAGTTTTCGGCGAGCAGCCGTGAGGAGCGGACTGGAAGACTGTGTACGTGCATCGGAGGAGTGTACGTAACTGCGAGTGCAGAGTGGAACTGTGACGGACGAACTGATGAATTGTAATTGTGTGCGCTACGTAATTCTTTGTAATCGGCAGGTGTTCCAACAATAATTCGGTGGAAATAAAGAACATTTTGAGTCTGTACCATTGGACTTTTAATTTCACGAACCCATAAAGTCACAATAATAATAATAATAATAATAATAATAATAATAATAATAATAATAATAATAATAATAATAATAATAATAATAATAATAATAATAATAATAATAATAATAATAATAATAATAATAATAATAATAATAATAATAATAATAATAATAATAACATTAATAACAATAATAACAATAATAACAATAATAACAATAATAACAATAATAACATTAATACAATAATACATATCTCACTGAAGAAAGAGTTACTTTTGTGATGTGTAAATACACAATTAAGTGCAACAATTTTGGATAAAAATGAAGTAATGAGTGAATGAAGTTGTGGGTGATATGGGGAGAGCATGAGATATTTTCGCGCTCTTGTTTGTAACTTCATCCGCATTGAGCTATCACTGCGTAAAATTGTAGAGATAGTATGGAAACAGCATATCAACAGCCGAGAGAAGCTTGGTGTACTAATTAGCCATCACCAGGATTAAATTAATTAAACATTTCAAATGTTATGTGTGAAGTGACTGATTATTGAAGAGTTAGGAGGCATTGCTAAAGATAGTTTTTGTAAACTCGTTAACTAACCGCAGAATATCAATGTACTGAATGTTTTACATTAAGTTTAGGTACATTTTCAAAGGGGAGGCTAAAATTATCTATAAATAACGATTAAGAGAATTTTGTTATGGAATTGAAATAGTTATTATTTATTATTACTTAGACTAATTATGTATTGTTCAGTACAAGAAAGCAGAAGCTAAAACAAAAAACATAAAAACATTTTGAGATCTTGCATAGACACTATCATTCATGATAAAAAGTAAACAAAAAAGGTCTAAGTATATGTGCTTTACACTTTTAAAAAACTGATAGGTATTTTTTGTTTGTGTCGTGGATGTTCCTAAACACACCCGCACATTATCCTGTTGTACGCCCTTATCCCAGAAATGTCATGATATAGCATTTGCAAGGATATGGCGGTATAATTTTTAGAGCCTCGTACATTCTGGGAGGCCTATTTGTTAAGTCCAACTTCATCACCGTTCTTAGCAGTATCATCGGGTACAACCTGGAGCCATATTGTTAACAGGTGCGCAGTAATAATGCATTTGGAAGATATTGAGCGTCACCCAACCTACTTAACGACAGCAATGCTACAGAGAAACCATGCATAATATATTGTAACACCAGCTGCTACTAAACGCTTTATTTCCCACTTAGGGTAGCGCAAACTACACGTGACACATTGTTGTACACACTGAGAACAAGATAGAACCGATCTTTGGAATTGAATTACAACTAAACTGCTGAGTCACAATTGCATTTAACAGTGTTCAAACTCGCTTTAACTCTTACTGTCTACCGAAAACTGCTCACTCTGTTCAACCCAACTCAATTCTTTCTACTGACATCCGCGATGGTCTTCCTTATTTAACACGAATTTGCTTGTAAAGGACCCAGTGATACTTTGGGAGTAGAAAGATGGCACACAATTACTTTTCTGCTCAGACTGTTAATCATGGCATGTAATTAGCATAAACATAACGTTAAGGCGACGAAGTAAATTCATGTACTTTGCACATACAGACCAGAAAAATGTGAGTTATTAGTAGAAACTTAGAACGAGAAAACTATAATTGAGCAAAATATTATTGGACAAAGTTCAGAGCATAAAATATTTAGTGTACATCTACCAAAGCCGTGGAAATGAATATATGAGAGTGAAGTAATGTTGCAAAAATGGAGAGAATTTCTCGGTCAAGTTTGTCAAGGAATGAAGTGTTTTCTAAATACCAACTGGAAATTATTCACATTAATTTCAAGTAAACTTGAAAAATATTAGGAATCTTTACTACACAGGTGTTAAATCTTTCTTACATTGAATCCTCATGAAAACTGACTGCCGAATATCACATATTGAATATAGTTTCCTTGCAAATAGGTTAATATTTTTTGTCTTATTAAAACGATTCTTACACACGTGTTTTAATACCTGCCAGGCATATTAACGAACCATTTCAAACATCTTCTCTCCCATTACAGTACTGTGATAGCCAAGAGATAGCTGCTTGCAACCTTCCGTTGAACCAAGCTTAATCCAAACAAGCTTTGATCCGTCATCCACAGTGTTAACATTGGAAGACATGCTGAGATCTCTTATCGGCTTACACGTCGTGCCAGAACGAGGAACGATTTATTGAACGACCCGATGTTATCGATACTGTTTTCTGTAGTAGCGGTGAAAGCCCGTTGAGTGTAAACATTATCCGCCCGCTGTGGCATCCAGCATTGTACTTCAAAGAGCCATCATATCAGCCATTATCCACCGCAGTGGCTTTTTAACGGAAATGCAACGCACTCGTCGAGTTTCTGTGAATACGATTATAGAGCGTCTGGAATTGGAGCACAGTCCCTCCAATGTTAGAATAGGGCTTATCCTACCAATTTAACATTTTTGTTTAATCTCGTGAAGAAAAATATTTTTAGACAGTACAATTTTAAAAGAAGCTCTCTAGACTAGGTAATATTAGTCAAAAGGAGAAAAAAATGTCATTAAATATATAATTGTGACAGCTAGCATTGTCAACTTTGATTTCCTTGAAGATACGAGGATTACTATGTAAGAAGCTTTAGCATTGGAATTTCTGAAAAAAGAAGGTATGCTCAAGGTATGCAAATCTTCAGCATTGTGGGAAAATAACTATAACAACAGTGCCTCGTTATCATGCACAATAAATACTGTCGCGAGGCATTGTTTCGGCGAGCGTGGCGGGTGCGGGCGAAAGAGACAGAGCTACGCACGGACAGGAAAGAAAGATTGATAGAGCGGTCAGCTCGTGGGCGTGGAGCGGGACGCTTGCTGAGAGAGAGAGAGAGAGAGAGAGAGAGAGAGAGAGAGAGAGAGAGAGAGAGAGAGAGAGAGAGAGAGAGAGAGAGAGAGAGAGAGAACAGTGGAAGAAAGAGACAGAGATAGTTCCATGTGTTCTCGCTACGCCGCGAAGAATCGTGTCACTTCGGTAGCTTTCGAGAAACAGCGGCTGGATATAAATACCGCTTGTGGTCGGAGCAGCGAGTCATGGTAATCCCGGTGATGCTATATGCCTGCGAGATCTGGGACATGGCAGCAGACAGCTGGATAGCATGGCTTCAACGTGCACAGAATAGAGGACTACGGTCTATCTATTCTGTGGGACGTTATTTCCATACCAGGTTGCTCCACGAAGTATCGGATCTTCCATAGATGGAGGATGAAATTAGGTGCCGGGCTTCAAAATTATACGCAAGTTTACCATCACACAGAAGCGCCCTTGTTAGATCATTGGGATCGGTTCCCCCGTATTTCATGCCGGCACCCTAGATAATCCAGGAGCTAATCCTATCAGCAGCTAAAGCTTAACTCATAATTCTTCTAAGCTGTTTGGCATCTAAATTTTTTCCCAACTAAAAAAAAATTAAACAAAAGATTTGGGTGCAAAGTACTGCATCCTCCCCTTCAACCCGAAGGTACTTCGGTAACCTCTAAATTAACTCCCAAGCAAAAGACCTACACCATCTTCATCCTACAAAATTGAATTCAAATCCTACCTGCGGTAAAACCCTTAACGGGTGGGCACGCAGCAAAAACCTTCTGGCTGTGTACAGCCAGCCAGCACGAGCGAGCAGCGAGTCAGTGAATGGAGTTGCAGCCGTGTAATGTGTGAACATTTGAAGTGTACCGCAGTTGCGAGTTGAGCTGTTAATTGTGTGCGTGCAGCTATTTCAAGTGTGCCGCGGGTGAATTCTTTCGTTTATTTATGTTTGGTGAAGTAACCGGAGAATACTGTGTGTATGACACGTCATTTATAGAGCCTGTAAGGTTTGACCAAAGTGTGTTTCTACTGAAATAAAGAGAATTTTGAATTTCTGCTAACTAGACTTTCAATTTTACGAACCCAAAAGATCACAATACTTAAGTAAATACTACAGACTTATAGATTCTTGAAATGGAAATATGAGATTTATGAGTCGGCATTCATTCAGGACTCCTGAATCTAAGCAATGCTTTAAAAATGGATTTCTCTCTGTTAAGTCCAGCATCTTTCCAGGATGCGACATGAAGATTTTGTACAAAATGCCCTTGCCCTAGACTACCCTTTACATAGATCATTTGTAGAAAAGTAATAAAAATGCTGTAAGAATTCTGATTAAAATACCACACGTTTATTTTCAACACCGATGAAATATGTTGAATTTTCTAGGAATTCTTCAGAAGTGACCTTCATTCCTGATTACATACATACAACCGTCAGAGATAATATTTTACACAAAAAGTATAGATGTCCTTAAATTCTTCTTGTTTTGTTTTGTGAAGTAAATCATTACGAAAATATTCCTTGTTAATTTGTTTCAATTTTCTCAAATGAGTGTTCTCAAATGAGAAGTCGTTATTCCAGCAAAAGTTAATTTCGATTGATATGGCATAGATAAAGAAATAAGTGTTTATAAGAACAGTTTGTACAAGGGCAGAGAAAGTCAGGTGACTGCACACATATGATGAATTAATTTTAGCACCGATGCTGAAAAGAAACACGAATACGAACTGTGTAAAATAATCTCAATTTATGAACTATATGAATATTAATGACCGCCAAAACATAATGAATGACAGGCATCTTCAAAGCAGTTTTATTTGATCGCAGCATTCCTGCTGTATTCAATATCGCGCTTATTAGGCTCATTATGGCAGGTTTCCTAAATCGTGACGTAATATCCTTTAGTGGCTTACAGAGATCTGTTTTATGATTTTCTGTTCTCTGAGCAACCAAGATGCAAAAATCTATTATACGTTGTTAAATACATAAAATGTAATTAAGATGTGAAAATATGACTGTATTGACAAGAAGTTACATCAGTCTGTAACACCTGTCCACTTCTCTCCCAGGAAGGTAAAGTATGCAGGTTGCGTATACATTGAAAGTGCAGGTAATAAATGCTGGGACTAAAGTTGTTATGGATCCATATTATATATAAAAACTTGTGAATAATCTTATATCTGGTAACTCTTTTGCGACTCGTGCCATTGTAAAAGTTCTACTATTCTGCCTAACTGGTTTTCAGAGCATAGACAACAATAACATTAAGTTTCTTCGAGATTTATTACATAATGTTCAAGCTTCCAATGTAATTATAACATGAAATAACTGAAGAACGTGGAAAGAAGAATTAATAGCGAAATGTAAAGCAAATACCTATTACATTAAAGGTCGCAAGGAAAGACGACCTAGAACGGCCAGTACTGAAGAGTTAAGCCATATTTAACTGTAGCCGTAATGCGAGAACGCAATTTCGCAACTTAAACCACCCAGTTCAGATAATGTAGATTAGGTGTAAGTAAATAGCAAAAGTTGGTATTTATGTTCAAAACCTTCCAAGGTTCGGCAAGAAGATTTGGAAGAAAAGTAATCCTTTTTATGACTAATATATGTACATATAATATTTTATTTTCTGGTAATGGCCTTTGAAATCTTAAACAAAAAGTAAATTTGTTTAGAGCATACAACTTGCGTCAAGTAATTTTAAGACCATTTATAAGATGAATTACATTTATTGCATTATATTTTTAATGCTCATTCTTGTGGCGATCGCTTGTTAAACATCAGACTGTTGCTTTACTTAGTGTTGCCTTGTTATGACGACGTGTATTGGAATTTCACATCCATTAACAGGGAGTACTTAGAAATATAGGCTTTCGCAAGAGTAGATTGCAGGTGAATGGGTAGAGAAAGATACAACATAAATGCTTGCTGCTCTAACACTTACAGTAAGCTAGGGCAGTACCTATTGTATTCAATCTAATTTTGATGTCCAGATTTCACCATAAATGTGTATTTTTGAGGCCGTCACCTAAAACATTTGCTATAAAAGTCCATGTGTGAATAAGTGTGAATATTAACAGCATAACTATAACTCAAAAAGGAAACGTGGATTGAACACCAAACTTGGTTCAGCGTCTACTAAGGATGGACACAGATACTTCTAAGAAAATCCCCCTTTCCTAAACAATCCTTTACATGGAAAATTGTTAAAAGCCTCTGGTTTTCTCAAAAATGGCTCTAGCGATTTTCATTAAAATACATGTTTCAAGTAGTTTCACGATAAATGAATTGTAAATGTATCTTGAATCTTCTGGGAATAGTCTCTGAGATCTTCTTCACTCTGAATGACTTTTGTACAGCTGCTACACAAAAAAAGTAGATCTTGTTGAGCTTTGAGTTTGTCAATTTTCCGAGATATTCTGTATTATTTTGCATTTTGAAGTACTTTCCTAAATGGAAAATGTGTATGTTTCTCTCTCTCTTTCTACGATTTAAGACAACGGAATTACAAACGTTAACATTTCACTATCGTTTTAAAGGTTGTAGTCCCCTAGTCCTGTTGGACTCACAATAAAGTGTAGAATGACAATTTCTTCACATATTTATCTCGGCTAACCTGAAGTAGAAAGAAAAATTGTAACTGCCATTGTAAGAACTAGATTGTACAAAAACGAGCAGAGACAATAATTTGAGAGCAACAAATCAGAACTTGTTTTATATGTATCTCAATGTTCAAGTCTTATCCGTGGTGTAGCTCGAATACCGAGGTATGTATTTATTTACTACAAATTAGCACTATATATTTGTTGCTTGCTCTTATGATAGTTATTTCACTAGCATTCACCGTTCCCTACCGGAATGTCGAAGTTGTATCAATCACACCGTTTCGTTAACTCCAGGTGTTGCACGGACTGAGGCAGCTGCATTCAATAGCCTTGTAGGGGAAAGACAGTTCACGTGGCTCCAGATGTATTCTCTAGGGCTTACAAATCTGTGGAATGGAGCGGTCATTATTTACATCCAGTTCTGTGGCGGACGTCATTAGAAATACCTACACGAAACATCTGCTCATTGTGAGATCTGCTGAAGTTGCAGATCTTTATTGGCATTTTATCAAATCTAACCAAAACTTAGGGCAAATAGCGCTAATAACGTGTGTTAAAAGAATTGTAAGAGAATTATATATTTTTCGTAATTGGCATGTAGGTAATGTATTAACAAAAGAACGGCTAGATTGATTTTTTTTATTTTTGTTGTACAAGTCAAATTACGGTTAGAGCTTTTTATCGACTATAAACATGAATTGGCGCCGTTCTGGTCCTATGCTCTACTGCTGTACTTATCACGACATACAAGTAATATCTTCAGTATTATCTCTTGCGTGGTCAGTGTTTCGTAGGCCGTCATAAAGAACTTTGTTCTGAGAGGTTTTCAGGTATTACGAAAGTTTTTGACACTTCAGCTTACGTGATTTAGTGGAAAAGGGACTTAGTAGAGTGGTTCAAAGGTCAGTGCTGGCGACAGTGGTTGCTTGTTTCTAAATATGTATCCGAGTCCAAGGTTCACGGTAAACATATCGTATACTCACTATGGATTGTTCTTTTATTGCACTCCGTCTTACATTTTTCGTAAATAAAAATTTACCATACTCCAAAGTGGTTATTTTTGTGCAAAATGTAAGGATAGCGGTTGTTTTTGCTTTAGAATACTTTGCACGGTGGCTCTTTTGCCCGAAATACTGTAGATGATTGTTTTTGTGTGTTAAGCTCTATATTTAGAACCTTGGATTTCATAGACCATGATTGGTTTTTCTCTAACAGCTACAAGGGATCACTAAAAGTCAATAATTAATTTTTGGACTATGGTTTTCGTCTAAAGGTCAATTCAGAATGCGGAATAAGTCGTTTTATTTAATGTTTGAACGCGATTTTTATTAGGAGACGAAATAAAAAGCTATTATCTGTGTCTTCTATTCGTGAATTTTATGAGAAGCCTTAATCAAGAGAATTTTATGGACATAATTCTCCTACTCATTGTTTTTAACAGAATTTCCGTGTAATGAATGTTCAGAACCTTTGCACTCTAGCACGTATCTATTTGTTTATTTGACATAACAAATTCACTTTGGATATTTCTTCCACTTTGTCTTGAAAAATCTGAACATAATGATAATACAAATAGAATATATCCAAATGAGCACAAACAGGAAACACATGATATTGAAATTAATTGAAAATATACAGAAAGTCGGTTAAAGGTAATAAAAAGCTTTAAAAGGTATGTATAGTGTGAAACCGAGGGTTTGGGACAAAACTAATATTCTACCCAAAACTATGGCACCTGTTCAGATTTCCCCGGATATACATATGATACTGAACATGACTTTCTCTGACCAATATTGTTTATTTTTCTATTTTTCCTTTTTTGCATGTCACAAAAATTATATTTCTCCATCTACTTCGTGTCAAACGACATTATTTGCAAAAGTGATTTCATTAACCACGAAAAGCGATACTTAAAACTTTTAAAATGCATTTTTAAACGACATTGTTTGGAAAAGTGATTTCATTAACCAGGAAAGGCGATAGTTAAAACTTTTAAAATGATCGCTCTATGTTGAACTTGAAATTCTATACGTTTTGACATGGATACAACTGAATGGATGACATCTTAAAATAAAATTAAAACCTCTCCCTGTTTTAAGAAAATTGGTTTGTTAACGACGCTTTCGATTACCACGAACACATCAGTGCCGCCGGCGCAGCTGTTCCATGGAGTAGTCGCTTTTAAGCACACTTAAAAAAGCCATCGGTTTGATCGACTTTGAAACCATGACCTTGGCTCAATAGGGCAGTTTCTTATCAATTAAGCCACCTTGAGCGATACCATAGAGCTTCTCAGAAATGTCTGAAGCCTCACAATAGTTATTTGAAATCAGTTGCGTTTAAAAACGATGCTTTGTATAGTAAATCTTTTTGTCTATTACGCTTTTTAAAGTTCTGTAAAATTATATCATTTTGCTTTTGAATTCAAGATCTACAGTTTGAACATCAATATCTCAAAATCGTGAGAACTATATGCGTGAAAATAAAAATTAATGAAACATTTTTCTCTTACAGAGTTGTTGGGGTGAGCAGTTTATACGAAAATGATTGAATCACATCGTTGAATAGTAATTGAATTTGTATTTGTCAAATATTCCGTTTTTCTTTCCTGTTCTGACACATGCACACCTTCACGCATATACCTCACATCTGCGCGCATGTACCAGATATATTAATTTAGGGGACCTAAAAATATACTTACTAATATCTTTTAAAATAAAATTCATTATTTCCTCTGCATGTTAGAATAAAGCTAGAGAAAGTAGCAATATTGTTATTAATATATGAATTTCTATCTTGTCTTACTAATATAATGCCATGGCATGATGACATGATCTCCGCTGCGCCTCTTCTCGGAATCAAAAGAGGGTTTCTGGTTTTGGAGATGGAGATAAATTTAACTTGCTTTATATGGTATCCGATACTATTGCAGTTCTGGATCAATTTTCAACAGATATCTTGAAATGATGTCATACAATGACTTCCCATTCAACAGAAACTATTTGTAGAACAAAAGAAAATATAGTTTCATGCTGATATTTGGATATACTTTTGCATAGTGTGAAACAGCATTATTCTCAACGGTTTAAACTCAAACTGTACAACCATTAAGCACCAATATCTACATTAGGTGGTTTGATAACGATAACTATTACAATATGTCTGAAGAGATGTATTGATGCATTTTCTTTTGAAAGATTTGTAATTAACAAATGCCTTTTTACTGTTTACAAGGTATCAGAATAAGGAAAGAATACACTCCATCAAAACATTCAATAGGGAAGATTTTGCCAATGTTTTGGGACACTCGGGATTGAAAAATAAATATTTTTTAGTAAAAGGTCCGTATGTTTGTTAACAGCATAACTCAAAATCGGTAAGACTGTTAAATGGGAAACAGCAACCCCTTGTATAGAATTTTTTTTTTTTCTCGAAAATTTGCCTCTAACAACGATTAAATACAATATGTGTAAGATTTTGATACACTTTAGAACTGCCTCTGAAGTCACTTTGGGTAACAGATACACTTGAGAGACAGACAAAAGATTACTGCACAAAAAATAGATGTTGTTGATGCAGTTAATTTATGTTGAAATAGGTAACAAGTTTTAGATACTCTTTGCTATTGTTTTAAAGCTTTAAATATCTTATTGCACAGAAATAGTTATCCGCTTTTAATATCCTGGCCATGCAAAGAGAATGAAATGTCAACGTCATCACACAGTGACCACCTTTTAGAAGATTTGATTACCGCTTAAGTCAATAAGTATTCTCCTGTTACCATTGAGTAAGCGACTGGACTAGATGGACTGGACTGGACTGCGCTATGGAGCGGATTCGGTACGAAGGTCCAAACGTGGTCTGTTTTACCCCTGGAGGAAGGATAAGGCGAGAGGAGACAGGGAAATGCAGAGGACAGGGTCCCTACACTTAACCAGTCGGAAACTCCCTGGTTGGTCAGAATCAGCATCCCACCAAATTGGATTCGGAGACCGTCCTACCGGAGGAGAAGCTTCACCAAGAGTATATCATCCTGCCATGCAACGCCGAGATACACACTGACACATATCCTGAAAGAGATCACCAGTTGAGAGATGATGTGAAATTATAATGTAGATAAAATGGAGGGACAGGAAATTTGGGGGATGTAATTATCCATCATTCGTCTGGCGACCCGGGAGTGCTCCCAGATAGGTCGGCCACGGGAATCGAACCCGGACCTCCAAATGCGGGCCACAGACGAAACCGTCTGACCCATCCTGCGCGGTTGCACAAGGGAATATAAAAAAATCATTTCTCCAAACGTTTATCTGAATTAGCATGAAATAGAGAAATAAGCATTTAAATAATATTTTAAAAAAACATGAATAAATAGAGCCAGTGAGTGTTTATTAGAGATTGCTCGCTTGCAAACCTGGAATAATCGTACAGCTTTGTGATTCTCTTTGATCACATCTGCGTCATATTTGCCATCCGCGGATTTTGGCGTTCCTTGTGTTCTTGGGGAGAACCGCAGAAAGATAAACAATGCCTCCAGCTCTGTCATTCTGTCAGAGAAATGGAAATAGCAGCGTTTGTGTAAGCATCGAACTTCGGTGAATGTATCTTTTCGAAACGTTAGCTTTGGGACTTAATCGCCGTAAACACAGACATTCTCTTCTTTGTTTCCGGGGAGCGTTGCTATCCATAGAGGCTCAACAAACCTTACAGGCTGCATTGGATGAAGGCGTTGCAGCTTCCATTTGCAGTGTTTGATCATGCACAATATACCAGATTGTCTAAAGCGGTTTGCAGTGAGTATGGGATCAAAAATATTTATAAGAAATTGATAACCAAACCTGAGCATAAAATCAGTTTTAAGCATGCCAACAAGAAAGTTCAGAAAATTCAATTATTTTATTTGTTAGCGACCTGTCAATTGTTAGGATCATATCAGTGGCGTAGGGCAATTTAAGCACAGAGTTTAAGCTAACGGTTGTAAACACACTTAAAATCCATCGGTCTGGGCTGGGTTTGAACTCGGGATCTTGGTATCAGCAGTTAAGGCATGTAAAATAACTGAGGGACGAATTCCAGCACACGGATTTTATGTAAATATTGCATCTGTTTACCTACCACCCACCCACCTACCTACCTTATACTTAGGAGTAATCAATTCGAAAACCAGTTATCCGCACACCCTCTCCTTTTTAAAAGACAAATTTCATATAAAGGAAGAAAATGACCAAATCTCAACCAAGTTCCACATTGCGTTAAAAATGTGGAGGGAAGCTACAGTAACACAGTAACAGGGAAATTCGCGAAAATAATTTTTGAGATCTAGGTCCATATGCACACAGTTTCATAGAGGTTGTAGCCTTCTCGGGCTATATTTCGATACTACAGGATCTTTAGATCCCTGTGTTCTCTTCACTCCATTTTTTCGTTTAGATGTTGGTAGCTCTTCGTTGGAAACAGAGATACAAGCTGTCTGATGACCATAAAGGTTTCGGAAACAGTCAACACGTTAAGGTAACAAACTTGTGCGCAGAATTTGCAAGATATACCTGAAGTGTTATATTTCGTTTTTTGTTGTGAAAATTTCTATATAGTCTGGACTAGACTACGATGGTCTTTTATTATTGCTACTATTAGCTATTGGCAATTAGATTTTGTATTTAGTTATTTTATTTAGTTTTAGTTCTTAGTTCTTATTTAGTTCTTTATTTAGTTATTAGGTTAATCCTTTCTTAAGAATGGCAGCGTTGTGTTACCATCGTGCCATTTGCGCGTTTGAGCCGGTCCTTAGTGAAAATTTCGAAATAATAGCATTTCCCTTTAACTGTGCCAATCAGCTGAGATCGCTGTGATGCCAGAGAGCATGTCTCTCTTGCTCGGAACTTAGGACTCCTTCATAAAATGGAGCAGGTGATGCAAACAGAAAGACAAAGCTACTAATATGGGTAGGCTTCATGGCGCAAACGAAAGGTCTTATGGACACACGTGACTGCTCTTCACTTCCTTTCGCACCATTTCTAGGAATCACTCCGATAATGTGCATTTATTCTACGAATGCTCTGACATCTTGCTTGGAGTGTTATGATAGGATCACACATGCATATTTGCTCGTTGGCTTATTTAGCGTAAGTTTTTAGTGATACAAAATAGTTTGTTGGACTACTATTACTGCTGTATTGTTTACAGTGTGAATTGAAAGTATGTTTATTTTGCTGATAATAAAAGGTTTGTCAGTACATTATTATAATTATTCAAATAGGTAAATATGTTTTATAATGTAAGCACAAGGACTAGTACAGTCAGAAATTCGTTTCACTTTATTGGCTGATTCATAAAATAATGGAAATGCTACTCTGCATCAAGCACAATACAGTGTGTCCATAAAGTCATGATGCGGTTTAAATCGGTTGCGAGGAAGCAACGAAACAAGATAAAAATACCAAATCTTCATCAAATACAAGGAAAACTCCCTAAGTTTCCGTAGCATGATACGCAGGTGTGCGCGCATTAAGGTGATTACGCAACACCACGAACTGCACAACAGCGGATCTGCCCGCCAACGCCAGTGATAGGACCATTTTTCTCTGGAGAGAAGACTGTGTTGACAGTCAACTACCTTGACATGGAATTGTATGCAGTGTCTCAATTTTCGGAAGGTGTCGTCTTTCAACATGACGGCGCTCATCCACACTACGTCAACATTGTTCGTGAGCTTCTGGGCACAACATTCTGTCAGCGGTGGATAGATAGGGGTTCCTCAAGCGATGGCCACTACGATCCCCTGATCTGACGCGCTTGGATATTCACTTGTTGGTTTATGTGAAGTAAAATATATACCGGGAATGCATTAACGAGATTAATTATTTAAAACAGATAATCACAGACGTTGTTCACTCTGTTCACGAGCGTCCTTAATTATGTGTGGGAAGAACATGAATATTGTTTATACGTATGCAGGGCAACAAATGGAACCCACCTGGAACTGCACTGAATAGGTATGACACTTGAAGAGCTTTGGTTTCGTTTGGACAATATTTGACATTTCTATTTTGTTTCATTGCTTTCCTGTCCCAGATCAAAAGTGCACCATGACTTTACTAGATTGTACATCAGCGGTTTCCAGTTTAAATGTCGAATTGTTACCTTTAATTGATATTAAATTCGAAAATGCAATAGACAAAGTACCAATACTAAAGAATGCTAAAGAGCACTCCATTAATCATTCATATCCCGTCCTGTAGTGCACGGGTTCAGCAGGTAATTAAAATATCGAGACTGGATGAGGACTTAACAATTAATGAATTTTCTTCATGTGGATCGCCAAGAAAATATGGCTTGATAAGTTGATACTTTAATTTTGGTCTTTGGCGCATCGGGCTGGAATATGGAGCTGTGGTTCCCGTTCAGACTATGCTCGGAATCGATTAGACCGGGGTATGTGATCCGCGCCGACTTGAGGAAAGTGAGGAACTACGATAGGCAGCGATCCTGAGTGAAAACGCTTGGATGATCGCCCACTTCTGCCACAGTAGATGGAGGTGAGGCCGGTCGTCGGTTGGGCGGTCTTAAGCCCGTCAGGGGTTTAATGGCACTGGAATACATATTATTAAATTGATAAATTTTCAACAATAACGAATGTGAGTTTCTCGTAGGTAAACTGGAAACTGAGAAACGTGTCGTAGGAAGGCCTGGAAAGGTCTATGTACATATATTACATTCAGATAGCAAGGTGTACTAAGTATTTTTAATTTTATCACATATTTAATAATAACTGAGGTAAAACATTTGTATAGGGTGGCTCAAAAGGAAGACATTTTGAAACGTGTTGTGGCAACGCTGAGAAGTTGGTGGCGCCAAATGACAATGCTGCTCACACTGCTTTACCATTTAGTAGACATGTGTATGGTGACGTTGCATGGTCCCGAAGATCGCCTGATCAGCCTGTATTTGTTTTGTTTTGTTTGTTTGTGGGGCCACCTTAAGAGGCGACTCTTACCTGCTACCGAAGAACTTAAGCAAGAATACGGAAAGAAATCCATGAATTCCTGTGAAAATGTTAGGTTGAGCTTTGCGTAATTTTCCTATCAGGCTTCAGGAATGTGTGTGCCGACGGTGACTTCATCTATCGGATGCGATCTTCAAGAAATAAAAATTCTTGTGACATTCAAGAATTTCACACTCAGTACTGTACATAAACTAATTAAAGTAATTCTTTAATCCCTATTCCAAGATTTTCTATATTTTTTGAGCCACCCTGTGGAAATAGTATCATTAAACATTTCGTTGAAGATAAAAGGGTAATAGATGTTTAAAAGCGGGCTACTATATCCTGGACTTGATATTCTATACGCAGTCCAAGACATCGTGAGAAACAGCTATATAAGACCTTTCTTTTATTATCAGAAATACTGAGACATTTAAAACAGCAATAATGCGCATCTTGGGAATGGCTAATACTCATAGATGGCGTGCTGCAAAGGATCTACGTTTTAGTAGTCGTTTTATTTGTATAAGTGTTTACGAGAATGTTACACAAAAGTTACAAAACTCTTTCTCCATGACTAGGACTTCAGACGCTATTCTCAAAAAATTAAACTTGCAATTTTTTGTTTGTCTTGTAAACTTCTTAAATACATAAATTTTAATTAATTTTAAACTATTTCTTCCAATAAATCTAATTTTTGTAGAAGTATTCGTAGTAAACGGCGGATTGGATGAAGATTTTCCTGCAGATCTTCATGTTTTAAATGTGGAAGATAATTTTAATAGCAAGTTTGGTATTTATCGAAACTTGTCATTTTTGGGTTAGCTATGCTGTTAATGGACCAAAAACACATTTTTTTCCTTTCTAAAATGTCTTTTATTTATGCGGTGTCAAAACAATGTTTCTGGTGAACTCTCGAAATCGAAATTTTGGGTAAAATAAAATGCTTCTTATTATGTACTACGGGGAAGAAAGTGTTTGCTCAATATACCGGTTGTTTGCACCTTGAAAAACCAGGTAATTTATTTGAATGTGTGGGTTGACTGATAATTCCAAACCTTTCCCATTCATTTGCACTGTGTAGAGGAAGTGGCGATCTGTGAACTACGAGCCCTGCGGCTTACAATGGATTCTTATTTTAATCTCTACAGCTTCTGGAAGAGAAGACTGCTCTAGGCTGCGTAGGTGATGAGCTTTTGACTTCGTACTCGCACAGCTTTCAGGAGTGCTATCGTTGCGACCTTAATGACACTTTATGTAAGTGGGAATAAGATTCTGAACTGCAACGCCCTAACTCGACGTGTGGAAAAGAAAGCAAAGGACACTTTACACTATCTAAAATGCTTCGTAATCAACTTTCGGTAATGTTTGTCTAAGTGTTGGCACAGCACATCCAGACTTGAGAGATTAATTAGAACACCCGCTAGAAGATTTTCACACACATTTTTTCACTATTCACAGAGAAGTCTTAAACGCTTATTATGTTGTCAATCCAGATGGATTACATTTTAGATTCACACTTTTTTTTTTAATTTGCTTCCTCCAAAGTTAAGTCATCGGGCGATGCATGAAATTATTGAAATTATGCTGGGTCGCCCAGGGTCCATAGAGCTTAGATTTAGCTGACATTCATCTTTTAGGATAAAGGAAACATCGGAAAAACCCTTATCCAGATAACTCACCCTGATCTTGGAACGTTGTTCAAAGTCAGATAGATAACCCTACATACAGAAGAGGTGGGTTCACACAGTTTGTTGTAGATACAGTAGTTAAAAAAAGAACTATTACTAATGGAGTCAATTATATACGAAAATACAAACCAATAGGAACAAATACCTCAGAAATAGTAAACGCCACGAATCTTTGGAATAGATTGTGTAATTCAATGAGAACTCCTTTTATATGCAGTAAGTGCTTGCCTGTCTTATGGTTTACCAATTATACAAAATTTATTCTGAATAAATTGAAGTTTAAAAAACATTCCCAGAAAATTCAAAATAAGTATTTTATCATGCTAATACCCTAAAAAACAGGCATTTTAATAAAACAAATTGTTAAGTATTTTTGAGGAAATGAAGATTAAGGAAAATTTCTCCGATAGAAAGGGTAGCTTGGGATGGAACGATTTTCGTCATGTCTCATCTTGTGAGATGTTGAATCTGATACCAAGTTTGGTATTTAGCGGAATTTTGGTTTTAGAGTTTAAATGTTAGCTGAAGTCAAACACAGACATTTTATAAAATGTTCTATTTTGGATTTAGATGTCTCTATTTTGTACTTACGACAAAGTCTCTATACGGATATTTTGGGCAAAATATAGTTCCTCTACTTACCATAGGTATGCAGTAGAAAAAATATAAACCGAAAGTCATGTTTGTAATATAACACTAATATAAAGTTTACATTTCCTGATACATATAATTTTCGATGCACTTTTCGATTAAAGTTATCTAGAGAAATAGAATCGCTCGAGCCAGGGAGAGTAGGGAGGATAATATAGGCTTTTGATCAAAAACACGTACTATCTGTAGAAGAGTTTGCAATCTCATACCTGACAATCTGATGAAAGCACGATCGGCGGATTATGTAAAGAAATGAGGTAGAAGAGCGAAGCCATACAGCAAATTTGAGCTGATTTTGGAAAAAAATACGTATAGAAGAATAGATTTTACGTGCAAAAGCCGGAGATGCTTGCAAAGGTGATCAATATCATACTTTACTAACATAAAGGGTATGTAGGCATGTGTATATATATACATATATATGCCTATATATATATATATATATATATATATATATATATATATACGTAGAAAGAAATTTATACTGTGAAAATAGCATAAAACAATTCGTCAGCACAAATTCAAATGTTGCACATGTTCATTATGACTTCCTTTTATAATAGAGCATACATGTTACCCATAAGTGAGTTCGTCCCGAATTCTTTCATAGATAATATCATGATCATTGATTGCTGCTGCTTCCATGGGAAGTCTTAAATCGTTTAGAATTGCTTCCCAATTTTCTCTAAACAAACATGGCTAGTTGTAATGGATGAAATAGGAGAGAGTAATGGAGACTATGTCTCCATGTAGACAGATGAGTTTATTGCTGTTCGTGTGCTGCATCACACTCTAATTTCTGTCAGGACCATTCTCTTTGATTTGAAGTTTTTTATAATGGCTAGTGCCTTGGGGATAACCTACACTTATATCTGCAATATTTCCTTTACCAATTAACAATTCTTTTCGCCAGTGCCTATCGCCTATAGTGTCACATGCAGTAAGGTTGTTAACAGCGTTAACAAATGCACATATTCTAATGGATGTATAATTTGCGAATATGATGGAACTTTTTAATGCGGTAGCCCTTGCCCATATCCTCGGCCCAGCATAGTATTGTATGGTTATTTATAATGCCCTTATACATTGTTTTGTCATTATAGTGTTTACAGTAATAAATAAATTAGACCACGGTCTACATATCTACTATATGCAGCAGGCGAACTTCTAGCCCGTTGTGAATCTCTCCCCTCATATAGGTATATTAATCAGGTATGTTTGAATAGCAAGGCGCGTCTGCTTAGTGACGAATTCTTCCATCGATTTTCAGTTTGCTGGACCCTTCACGAATCTCTATAAGTAAGACTAGATGTTAGATCAAGGCCAAACAATGATCTCGGTTCGTCTGGTAATCGATTGTCTGGGAAAGCTAAGCTCGCCTGTATATCGCTGAATTCGGCCATCCATGTACTGTGCACTGAACCCTTTACGAATCTCCATGAGCAAAAGACAATGAATGTTAAATCGATGGTGACAAGTTGCAGTCTCGGCTCGTTCTGTAATCCATTGTGTGGTAAGGTTAGGCGAGTTTTCATATCCGAACGTCGTTGTTCAATGCACTGAACCCTTTACAAATCTCCATAAGCAAAATACTGTGGATGTCAGATCAACGGAGCTAAGCTGTTGTCTTAGTTTCTCTGCTAGTCCTTTCTCTGGGAAAGCTGTCATTAAGAAAATTGCGTAGTTGGCATGCGAAATTGGAAGGAGCAGTGCAAATGGAGTAAGTAGGAAGCTGTTAAGCAGTAAGTAACTCAAGACGCGACATTTTAAACTGTAGCTCAACAAAAGTCTGATGTGTTGCATTCACTTTGCTTAGTCCACTTACTTTTCTAGAAACTATTCTTACAAAATAATATTTTTGTACCTACTTACCGATAAATCATTATAAAATAACACATTTCGTTGTAGCTATAAAAATACACTATGCTGAAAAGACAGCCAATTTTTGATAAAGGGGGTCGCTAGTTGATAACTTCGAAACTCTTTTCAATACATAGCCACGAGGGGGGGGGGGGAGGGAGACTAATAGCGACTTAAGTCTTGATAAAAGAGTATTTAAAGCTCAAATCATTAACGAAGAATACTTCGGTAAACGTTTATATTTCCACAAAGAGTCGGTATACAGTATACTTAATTCGTCAGGCAAAAATCTTAAACTTTGGTATTATTAATTATTTTTGAGAAAATAACTACCATATAAAGGTAGTTCGCAGTTGATGCATTTTCTTGCAAGTCTTCCTTTCGCAGCCTTGAAAATTGCTGCTGAACTTAAGTCCTAATTTGGTATTGTATCAATATTTTCTTATTGAGTTATGCTATTCACCCTCATAGGGTATTTTAAAAAATGCCTTTACTTGGTACAGGGGACCGGAAAGGTTTTATTTAAAGTGGGATGCAACTCTCCCTCTTCTTATGTGTAAGCAGCAGAAGGGACATATAACACGATATCTTTTGATGTAAAAATACAAGTGGCTTCTCGGTTCTCAAGATTCTTCAGCTCAGTAGTATATTCTAATAGACACATTGTTTTTTAGAGAACTACACGCGCATAAAACAAATTACCTTCGTCACGCAAACAGCATAAGCAAACTACTCCTAAGCATGATCAATTGTTAATTGAAGCTATTATCAGTGCGAAGTAACCTTTTGCGTGATATCAATACTGATGGTACGGTTAGAAACTTCATTCAAGTATTACTTGAATGAAGTTGAGAAAATATTGTTTTCCATCCAGGAATTTGGTACCGATATTTCAGTAGAAATACGTACCTGTTCTGAGCTCCCTGGAGGGGGCGGGAAACCACTACAAACTCAAAAGGAGTGTCATTAATAACAAGCTAGTTATATACGTTCTGATCCCCACGAACATTTCCAAGATAATTTTCTCACTCCTAACACGCTGTACATGAAACATATTTAATTGTTCATTTTCTGAAAAATGGCTCAAAGGATTTTGATCTGTTTATATGTTATGTATATTAATAATGTATATACATGCACATATGCTTTTTTTGTTCTCCCTTCCGCACAAATGCTAGTGCTAGGTGTAGCTCGGGTTTCCTTAGAGCGAGGTAGCGGAAGCATTTGACCTGAGATATCAGGGTTGAGGGGTCGGCACAATGCCCGATATGTTTAATTTAATTGAGCAATAAAAGCATACCATGGACTTTCTGTGAATAACCTGTGAAATCTGTATAATTTTGAGTGTCATTTTAATAACTGGAAAACAGTAAGAGCTTACAAAGGTGTAGATCCTGTTAAACACAATATATGCTGAATATTACGTGGAGTATTTTTTTAATATTCCTTTTTATGAATATAATTTGAAAGCTATCAAATGGCTCTAATTCATTTGACTATCGCTCTTTTTTCTGCTGATACTTAGAAGGTATTATGTAATAAAACCATTTATTTAAAGATTTATGCACGTTGATATGAAATAGAAGAATAAGGTTCTGTAAGAATTGTTTGTTGACGAATGGTCAGAGATAGTCGTGTAAATGCAACACATCAAATTGCTGAAGTTTCCAAGTTTTTTAATGTTTTGAATCTCTAGCATTTCTATTAAGCATGAAATCGTGCATTTGAACACAGAATTTCGACTATTATGTGTTTCAAATGGGATGAGTTCCGGACCGCAGCGAATCAGATACATTAGTGAGCTCAGTGTTGCCACTTCCTTACCCCCACTCATTTCACATGTCCCTTCCTCTTGCACACGTGCAAGTCTGCTTTTTCCAAATTTTTATAATAATGCAGTTGTAGAAATCACAATGGCAACGTGGATATTCGCATATTATGCATATGTTTTAAATGCTATAATTGTAATATATTTTATGAATTATCTATATTTCTAATCCAATGGAACTGCCGGTGGTGCATCCATATAGCTGTAAATGTCCCTTACGTCAAGAGACAATTCGTCACTGTCTTGTCTCCATCGTCCGAGTATTGCAAATTTATTATATGTTCCCTAATCTTGCCAGGTGCTGTTTATTTCCAAAAGTGGTCTTCTTATAGTTTATCTGCATGTCTAAAGCAATTTTCCCAGTCTTGTGTTACCTCGTTAATTTCTTCGTGAATAAGCTATTCAACGTCAGTCAGTTTAAAATATTTTTTCCGTTTGCAACATAATTTGAGCCCACAGTAGCTCAATTAGATTGTACTGGCAGTGTTAAGGGAAAGGCGGATTACCGCGTTTCTCACTTCAATTGCAAGTTGATCCAGCTTATACAATTTTACCTGACTTTTAAACGGAAGAACAGCTGAATAATACTGTTTTGAACTCTCTAGAATACATAGAGATTACGAACCATTCATAAACATATAATATGACGACTAATGTTTTGCCGATGCAGCATTCTACAGGCCAGTAGGAAGTGTACTGTTTGTGCTCTCTCTCAGTTAACAAACACCTTAACTTATTCAAAGTATTCTTTTATCATATCATGCCAAACGTTTACATTTCAGTTCTGAGTAATTACAAATATATGTACACACATACATGCCAACCAATAATAATGCTCATTACAGTGCTTATGTCGCGATGCATTGTTATAATATACCTTTTGGTACTTTATTTATATTAAGAAAACAATTTGAGCTATCTTCCTTATGGATTTTTTGTGTGGGAAAATCTGAAATTAGACAGATTCAGTTGGTGCTCGTCACACATCACACCACTACGGGGAATGCAATATGACAACACCGCAGAACTCCCATTGGTTGCTAACCTAGGAGCGTTCAAGAACAAATATCGCATTTGAAATTTAGTAAAAGCTGTGTTTACTTCATAAACTTTTTGTTTCTGCAATTCAATGATCACAGAAGCATTCCCTTTGGTGTTCTGCAAATAAGCACAATGAAACTAGGAATTAATCCTATGACATGGATACAGAAACCTCAGAATGGAGTTAAGGGTAGGAATAAGTTACGCATTGTAACAGACTTTCCAGTCATCCTGTATTCTTTATCGCTGCTCGCGTTGTGTGTTTGCTACCAGACCGGAAAATAAGAGCTTATTTCCATTGCAGCGTTACTAATGCTCCGTCCCTTTAGATAACCGTGTTTTTGTCTTAATTACAGACCCTTTCCTCCTACCCTTCTTTAGAAGGCATGTACTCGTAGTGACCACTTCCTTCCGCAAAACTTCCTCTCCCTGATGGACTCGCACAAACCGATTGCCATCTTTTGGGACTCTTGATCTACAAAGGGAGTACTAATTTGCGCTAGTGATCATGTAAACAAATAGTTTAATATATACATTAGTGATCAAAGATTTGCTGCTAATCCATGAAATTGCTGGCTGGTGCGCTTACTTTCAGGTCACCGAGCTGTTATATCATCAATCATGGAATCACTTGTGCGGATATGCCGCGAATCAAGGCATATAGCTAGGATCAAGCTAGATGGCTCGCAAATCATGGATCATCTAAAGAACTAATTTGAAAATCAATGTATGAGTTACAAAATCATCACAGACTCTTACTGCAATCCTTTATCTCGCAAAAATCCTAGATTAAAGAAAGACCGACATATGCCGGAAGAATACAAATACACATTCTGAAATGTTGTAGCTTGTTAGGGATACACTTTCTATGTGACTCTAACCTGATCTAATCCAAACTAGTGCAATCTAACCTAACCTTACAATTCGCTATCTGCCTGCTTTTAGACTGTCAGTGGGTGTATGGAATGAAGTTATGCTATGTGAGTACCTTTGTTACCTACCTTGGATCTAAGCTAAGTGACGTACTTCAGCAAAAACCTAAAACATAACTATACCATTTCTGTTGGTTTATTTTTGAATAAAGAACTGCATTAATCTGGCAGTTTACACCGCACTGTCATTATTATAATATACACATAATTATATATTATAATCATGTATTATAATTATATATTACATATTGTAATATACATTTTCAGGTTGACTATAAAGGCTGTAAACAAAGTTCGTTATGGGAATCTAAACTGATTGTGATGTAAAATACATATTCAGTACTTAAGTCACTCCTTTCAGGGGCGGTCGGTAAGGCATTGTATTGACGGTGCCATAAATAAACAAACAAATAATAAATAAATGAGTAATAAACAAATAAATAAATAAGGTTTGTTAAAATATAAATGTGTACGAATTTCGAACGATTTAGATAATCTTATCAATAATCCATCCTATTTTATAGCTAATATCTATACTGTACCAAACAGAACGTACAGGGAAACGGAAATAGATATTTATTACATCCGTACTCTTTTTACGCACAGGTGTAACGAGTACAGTAAAAGTTTGAAAATATGGTTAATGGAGAATGTGATAGGAAGCGTTCGTGTACGATTTCGCGAAAGAGAGACAGTTATCTTAAGTCCCGTGCTTTACTGCACTCTTAACAGATGTAGCGTAAGTTACACGCCAGAGAAACGTCGGCACCACCTTCTTCCATAAGAAGCCCTGTATAAGCAGCCATCCTAGCCCTTAACACAGGCGCTTATGAGCGTAGATGGTGCCGTTCTGGAATCGGCGCCAAGCCACGGAAAACAACCAGGACAGAGCATTTGCGTTTAACGCGCCTATTTACATGAGGGAGCAGATACTCAAAAACAATCCTATTTGCGTAATTCCTGTACACTTCTCTTTCTTTCGTTTTCATACAGATGGTGCCATGGCCCAGCGGCACTACCTCACAAACCGCCCCTGATTCCTTTAGTAACTATCAGCAAATTAAAAGATCAACTACGACTCAGAGTGTAAAATATCACTATGCACGCTCCACGTTTTGGTATTTAACCAACATTATTTGAAAATAACATACTAGTGATGTGATACAAATACATACGGGCTGTGCCTCTTTTGTAATTGTCCAGTATTTAATTAGGATACTTGATACTTTCTTACCATAGTGTTGACAGCATGCCATTAATTCAGAAGTTACATTACGAAATAGACGTTAAATAATTCGTTCCTTGGAAGCATTGACTCAGCATCGATATCAGCTATCCCAAAGAGCGAAAATTTAATCGATACGAGTTTTATCTTGATAACCTGGGCTGACAGTCTTGCCTCTGGATGCACTTCTTTCACTAACCTTCCTTCCTTTCCCTCTCCCTCCCTTATTCTGTACTTATACTGGGTTCTTAATATATCTTCAGATTGCTAATCCATTACAAAACATAATTTATAGATCTTCCATAACTTATATAAAAGAAACATGCGAATGAAAACAACCTCTTAACAAAATGTTGGTTCTTAAGCTGCGTTAGTATACTGAAGTCAGAAATTACATAAACATGGAAAATTGCATGTATATTGCAGTGTTAATAAACTAGTACGTTTCACGAGCTACTAATCCAAAGTTGTGACATTTTTTTTTTAATTTACTAATGAACATCAGAAAAATAATCTACAATTCTATGACTTCAGCTTACTGCTGATAAGTTACTCTAAACGCCTATTGACTAATACATTTAGATATTAAAACACTATTTCTAAGGTAATCTCGTAACGTTTCATGAGGTAAGTACTAGAAAGTTCTATCTATAGTTTTTGGGCTCTATTAATTCAACATTAAACGGTTATCGTAATTCAAACATTCGGCTTATAACATTGTTTCTCTGAATATTAAACTATATTTTGCACTTGGTATTATGTCCATCCTAAGTGCTAAACTATAATCTGAAAAAATATACTAATCGTGCGAAGTTATTCTTCTGCTGACTAAACAACAGTGAATTGTGAAAAATGGCTAAGCGTGACTGTGTTAATTAGATAAAAATATTATGCAAAAGTGAAAGCAGGCATTAGAAAGGCTGGTAATTAGTCATGTCATCGTTATCTTCTTTAATGACAGTTAAAAGGCCATGTTAGATGTCACTGCATAGGACAATTTACGAAAGGGTACAAAGGATTCGGAAATAGATTTAGAGAATTCATTAAAAATCCCTGTACAAAGGTTTGTCTACAAGCTTTTGGAGCCGGACACAGCATAGCTCCAAAAAGGACAGAAAAGTTCAACCGGAACGTATTATCCATAGTATAAAGAAAAATATAACTTGATAGCATCATCAGCGCACGTTAACTTTGCAACACATTTGAGGTCTGAAATCACCTACTGAAAAACTAGGTAACATCGGTAAAGGTTTTCGTTTATACTAATCATATGTAACTTATACCATCCCCAGCTTCTTGTATACTGTATATTTTTTTTTCTCTAGGACGGCTACTTCAGAGTTGGAGATGCTCTGTCATATTATTTTAAAAATGATAGGAGAGGAAATAACCACGGAGAAACTGATCAGGAAAGGGAATATCAGCTTCCTGAGACCAGGTTGCGAAGAAACTGTTTGTCAGCATGATAAGAAAGGTATTAGAAAATAACACGTGATAAGACGTTATTGATATAAATAATTTAATTTGCGAAATGAAGAGAAAACCCCAAAAGAGAAGATTAGAAGGAAAGCGCTGGTAACGAAGAATTACCCTCCATAAAAATGCGATTGGCGATGGTGTGGCAAAAGCTCGGTATGCAATTGTAATAACAGTATCCCAAAACGGGTAATATTGTTGTCCTTTTCTTTTTAATTGACATGCTCCAACGTTGTCACATCGGATGACGAATGAAATGGGTGAAATGATACTGAAATGAGCCCGGGGTCCATAGAGCTTAAGAGTTACCCGACATTCATCTTTCAGGATAAGGGAAAACCCGGGAAAAAACCTTATCCAGGTAACTCACCCTGACCGAGACCGGGACCTCTTGAACATGAGGTAGACCACGCTACCGAGGCGGGCAGACATCCACGAATACAGAAATATCTCGTGTTCAGTTTCATTTGTTTCAAAAAAAGTTTATTAATTTCAGTCATTCAGCACCTGCTTATCCAAAAGTTGATGTTGGTTTCCAAGTAATTAAGAAAAGAAGTGAAAAACTTAGGTACTCGGTTCCTAGTAGACCAGTTCAACACATCGGTAGAAAACTTTGTTGTAAGGTTTTTACTTGTCTTAAAAGAAACGTGCTCAAAAAGAGGTAGAAGGCTTAGGATACATCGTTGTGGACCAAACCGCCAAAAACAGAACATTTCTTGTGTGACTAAAGCAGCAATAATTTTTGATGTGCAGTTTCCACAAAACTTTCAGCCTTCTGCCCACTTTCGTGGGCATTTATTCTTTGAAATTTCTTTTGATTCAAATATTATAACATTTTTATATAACTCTACGTCGGCTTCTGAAACACCGCTTACTTCGGCTTAGGATACATCGTTGTGGACCAAACCGCCAAAAACAGAACATTTCTTGTGTGACTAAAGCAGCAATAATTTTTGATGTGCAGTTTCCACAAAACTTTCAGCCTTCTGCCCACTTTCGTGGGCATTTATTCTTTGAAATTTCTTTTGATTCAAATATTATAACATTTTTATGTAACTCTACGTCGGCTTCTGAAACACCGCTTACTTCGATGCGTCGATTTTTCCTTGTCAAAAGAACAAAAGCAGACAGGCGTATTATGCATCCAGAGTTATACAGTTGGAGATGAAACTGTGTTGTTTAATTGAAATCTCAAGTTCGCCTGTAGTGAATGATACAATGTAGGTACAAATTATTGTCAACTCGGATATTACACGTGTGCTAAAGAGGTGAAACAGACATCTGTGTGGAGTTAATATGGTTTGTTCGTGCACTGCAAGTGGTAATAATGATGTTGGGTGTAGACGTAATTCTTGATAACGCCATGTGTTGGTTTTGTTCCCGCCTGCGTTGGACTCCGTCCTCCGCGCGATAACACCCCGGTCACGCAACTAAAAGCTCCCTAACGACTTTGTAAAATAAACGGGCTACATTTTATTAATTTCCGTTAGTAAGGTTTCGGTTTTTATTGCGTGTACTACGCTATCTCGTATATTACTGGTTTCCAGACCATCTGCTCGAGAAAGTTAATATTGTAGAAAAGTCGAGGAAGGAGCTGAGAGTCGTACTCCGTGTGCAACAGATGTAATTCATTTGCAAGTTCATAGTTCACTCATTTGTCGTCCTGTACGAGTTTTCCTGTTAAAAGACGAAGGAAAAGCCAAAATTCAAAGTGCAAACTGGATCGACGTAACTTTTTTTAAATCGGTGTTTCGCAAGTTTTATATCTATTAAATTTAAATAATTTTATTTAATAAGATATGTTCTTTGATTTCATAAAACTGATAGTATCTGCTTGTTACTTTCTCTGCTTCACAATTTTAGAGGTAATATTAGCAGTGTTGTGATTTTACAGTGCATAGCTGCACATACCGGAATTCCCTGACCTTCCTCAATATACCACTTCCAGAATATAACACTTAAGTGTTTCAAGAAAAACCTTTAATCGCCAACTACCTTTTTCCTGAAAAATATCTTACATTTTCACAAAAAATGGCTGCACTTATTTTGAATAGAATACCACTTGTTTATGTAAAGAATAAAACATAATTTGTCATTCGTTATAAAATTCATAATTTGTCTTTAGATCCATCTTTATTTTGTATGAATTTTTTGTAAGTTTGCATAACTGGTAAAGCACAATAAACAGACAAATTTGCCAAACAAAATACGTGTAGTTTACTAAGCTAAATCATTCTTTATATAGTATACCATTATTTATACCATACATATTATTTTTCAACGTATAAATTGCTTTAACTGTCAGGTTTTTTATATCCTCATGAGGCATCCGTAAGGGTATTACATGATTCTTGTTTTTCCATATGGATTCATTAGCAAGATCGCCTCTCCTGTCTTATTTTAAGAGAGGCGAATCACTTGCTGTGGTATCTTGATTATAACAAAATCCATATTACTTGATTTGAGGTTATTTGTACCCACTTTGTTTATATAAAACCTTGTACTATGTTAAACAAGGGGTTATTTAAAATGGAGCCGGATGAAGAAATTTACGTGAGAATGCTACAAATGCGTTATTGCTTCATATTGATTAACTTGACGCTGGTTAATAGTTGGATCTTTGAATGTATTTTAATGTGTACAAAATTTTTATGCGCCATTTATGTATTTTATTTGAATATTTTATATAACATTAAAATGTGTTTTTTCATTTGGAAATAGTAGACTTTTTACACTTTTGTAGTGCGGATATGTAACATTAATGAATTGAAAGAAACGTTGTTGAATATATTATTTTTTTCATTATGTTGCAGGACTTTTATGGAGACAACATAGTTCGTTTAATACGGATTCCAAGTTTAAAAAGCTCCCTTAAACAGAAGGAAAGAGCTAAGAAATGTAACATGTATATACAAACTTTCGTTTGTTAACGCGATTAATTGTGAAAAGATAATTCAAGGATTCTTGGAATTGAATACCTTGAATTTTCATTTTTAATATAAAGAAATTAAAAATAATAGTAACGCAATACTCACTAGAAAGATTGAAAAGCTATGCTATCAAATAAAGAGGAACTAGAAGTAGTTTAGTATAGTATAGTATATTATATGTTTAGTGTAACTGTGATCTCATTAACATTTTACGCTTCTGTAGATTTGCTTTCTAATAGAAATTTTGAAATTAGAGGAAAGAAAAGCACCCCCACCTATTGGATTAGGATTTCATTACGGAGGTGATTCGGTACGTAGGCCACCTTGCTGGGCCATCGTTCCCATGCCCCCAAGTGGAGGCACCCCCGGGAAAGGATGAGGCGAAGGAGACAGAGGGAGGGTGAAACAAGGAGTCACGACAGTACAGAGGGCATGGTCCCTACGGTTTACTTGAATAGAGACTTTCCCCTACAGCGGGACGGCAACGAGCCCAGCAGCCGAACCCTAAAGATCCTTGGCAGGCTATCGGAGCCGCATAGGTCCCTGGCTGGAGGTACCGAAATGGTCCCAGCAGAGGAGCGGAGACCGGTAACCGACCTTCCGGAGGAAGAGGTGGTTCACTCAGAACGCATCATCCTGCCATGCACCGCCGAGACACCCACCGACACTTCTACGCTGAAAGAGACCACCAGATGAGAGATATGAAATGATAATGGGGATGAAATGGAGGGACAGGAAATTTGGGGGATATAATTAACCTACCCAACATTTGCCTAGCGACCCGGAAAACCCCCCGAAGAAACCCATGGGTCAGGTAGGTCGGCCACGGGAATCGAACCCGGGCCTACCGAATGCGGGCCTCAGACGAAACCGCCTGAGCCATCCCGCTCGGTGCACCCCACAAATACGTAAAGTACTTAGTGAGGAGTCTCATTTTACTTTAAGTTTTTGCTGGGTACCGTATAGTTGCGTTTTTGTACTCGGAAGAATATGAGTCAAAGTCCACAGTAATTATCTGATATCTAAATGTACTTAATGCACCTAAAATTGGAGAAGCATCTCTCTCTCTCTCTCTCTCTCTCTCTCTCTCTCTCTCTCTCTCTCTCTCTGTGTGTGTGTGTGTGTGTGTGTGTGTGTGTGTGTGTGTGTGTGTGTGTGTGTGTACAGCAGTAAGGCTAAGTTTCCACTTGCAGTAAGTTACTACTTTTATGAGCAGTACTGTACTGCCTAAAATGAGAAGCAGGCTCTTTTCTGTCGGTCTGGTTGGCTCTGTTCCTTAGATGCTGACCAACTGTGACAAAGGCGGCGGGTTTAAATCCGGCCCAGACCGATGGTTTCTAAATGTGCATAGAAACATCAACCCAATGTTAGCAGATGGCGTATTAAGGAACCCTTGCGGGTCCAAATTCCAGCACACCGGCGGTGCTGATGTGATTCTGGCAATGTAGGCTGTATTTTACTGTAAAACTATGATTGCCAGAAGCAGGGACAAGTTCTACTGCTGAGAATAGACCGTGTTCTCTTCCCTAACTTAGTATCTCCACTTGCAGTAGTTTACTGCGAATAGCTTGAATACCATGTGGTATGCCATACTGTATTTCATTGCCTTTTTGAATCTGTGTTTGTTAAAAATGGGACTTGATAGTTAATGATTACTGAAATTGAGAAATACAATACTCTGAACAAAATTTTAATAATACAAATACAAAAATTTAAATCTGGAAGAATATAACCGAGTGTGTAAAAATAACTTTAAAAAGATCTTGTCATTGTTGATCATATTATGGTATATATAGGATCTTTCAACAAAGTTGTCGCAAATTGAGTTGCAGCAATCTTTTTTTCTTGTTTACAGTTGTTATTGACAAATAGCCATGGAACGTTACAGCATTCAAGAATGCGTAGAAATTGTGAAATTTATTTTCAAAAAGGATAATCTGTTTGTCAAACCTTCCATATATTGATACCGGGCTCTTATAAGGTACTATCTTTGGCCTCAGTTGGATGGTATGGATCTCAGAAACATCTAGTTCCAGCAGGATGGTGCCACATGTCATACTTCTCTCGAAACAATCTACCTTTTGAAGGAGAAGTTCTAAGGTGGTGGTGATGTTAACCGGCCCCCGACAACATGTGATTTAATGCGTTGGATTGCTTTCTTTGGGGTTATGTTAAATGTCGAGTTTATGCCAACAAGCCAGAAACAGTAAATTATCTTATGAATAACATCAGGCGTGTTATTCGTGAAGTTGGACCTAATTTACGTTCTTCTGTCATGGAAAATCGGGTCAATCGTACTCGCGGAACCCAACGAAGTGGTGGTGGTCACTTAACTGATGTTCTCTTCCACACGTAATGACATTATGTTCCAAAATAAAAAGATAAAGAACTAATCATCTATTTGATTTATTAGAACGTGTTTTATTTAAATCAAAGTTAGGACACTTTTGTTGAAAGACCCTTTATAAACCAACAATAAAACGTGATAATCATTCTGCAGTGTACATCAGCTTCATACTGTACAATGCCGGGCACTACAATGGAGCCGGGACCTCTGTGATTTTAAAAATCGGGAATGTAGCCATTCCGTAGCAATAAATTACAGGCATTGGAGCCCTGTCCTAAAAGAAGGGATAAACGCTGCAGAACTGAAGAGTAAAAGAAATAGCATAAAGAACGCTAGTGGGAATGAGAGTTTTCCAAATGGGGAATCGAACGGTTTCTGTTAGAGGGAAAAATCCAGTGAGTTGCATCCACATAGCTTTCTGCACCCACTCTTCTGCCAACTGTTCTTACAAGAGAATACAGATAAACCTAATAAGAAATAAGGATTGTTATTTGAGAAAGCTTGAAAATTCAAACCAGTAATAAAAACGTCTCCAAAGCAACGCAAAACATTTCATTTTACTTAAATGTTGTCTTCCTCTTTCGGTTTACCAGTTGCAGAAATCGTTTAAAATGAAGAGGATTTTCTAGGTTATTCGCAGCAAATTCAGGATATTCATTTTGCCATGCAACTGTCTTAAAACGTGACTTTTGTTTTTCTTCAGAAAGTAAAATATAACTAAGCATTTTCGATATGAGGGGTAGTTTGATACTGGAGAATGTTCTAAAAAATCTTCTGGACGCATCCTTGGAAAACTTAAATACCTGGTTTTATATATGGCTGATTTGGTTCTCTCTCTTTCACACATACTCACACATTCCATACCTCTGATTATTTTTGAATGTTTCGAGCACTTCATGAGGTAATTCCTACTAATTTTGGGTTGAGGAAAACAAATATGACAATGAAAATTTTTTATTAGCTCTAGTTTCTATGATATACACAAGGTGGAAGTATTACATATTAACGGATTGAGAGAACAGGATACATTTTAATTACATACATGCTAACAACGAAAGGGCATTCGATTTTTTAAACTGGTAAATACATGCTAAGAGTTCTAAATTGCTGGACAAATACTTCGCAGATAGTCATGTCTGAAGAGAATCATATGGTGGCCTATTGACTTCGTCGTCTTTTAGCTTGCCTCTTGTGATGGAGTTCCGCAGAATCCCTATACAAAGACCAACAGTAATCCGCAAGCATCACTTCATTCCAACGGCCCTGATATCTTTGTTCCATAACAGAAATGTCCTGTTGGAATCTCTCCCCATGTTCATCACTAACAGGTCCACAACTAGGAGGGAAAACGTCTAGGTGGGATTGGAGAAAATGGATCTTAAGGGACATGTTGCATTCAAGGTTACGGTATTTTTGCAGGTGCACTGTCACCAAATGCTTGTAGTTGTCATCTCTTTTGTTGCCTAAAAATCCATGAACAACACCCTAGAAGGCTTCCTGAACTTTCTTTTCTTTCCCCTCCAAAATTTGGCCAAATACAGGATCCTTTATAAGTTCTCTTATTTCTGGTCCGACAAAAATGTCTTTAACTTTTGCATCACTTAATTTCCAAAATGTCTCTCTGATTGTGTTTTGTTATTTGACAGGTGTGCCAACTCCCAAAAAAATCCCCCCAAATTTAAAATCTTCACTGTAAAAAATGAAATGTCACTATCTTTAAAACAAGAGCTAATCTATCACTTTTATGGTGATTTTTGAATTCAACAGATGGAAATACATGTAAATTCACTATTTTTAAGCCCGAAACATTTTCATTGTTGCCCAGTGTTATAGGTAAACAGCAGAGAAACTAAAGATGTTTCATGGTTGTTTGGAATACTTATTTAAGCACAACAGAATCATATTAGATTTTAGAAAAATTTAGAATCATGAATAATGTCCATCAGCATCTCATAATCCTAAGAAAGAGGTTAATGACAGACATCGGACAAAGGCTGTGAACGGTTAAAGATGCGGTGACCTTCTGGAAACTTGAATAGAAGCCAGAAATGCCGGCCTTTATTGTCCTTTAGCGTGCGTTTGCAGCATAACAATGCTCAGCTCTTATAGCTAATTAGACCCACCACAAACCCAGGACTTGAAGCTTAATGTGCTACAGCCATTGATCTAACAGTCTGGAGCGACTGAAGTCACGCGTGGATTTTCGTCTCCTTGAACTTAGATATAGGGTTGTTTGTAAAGAGTAAGCCATAAATTTGCGACATATGTGTTAGGTAGATACAGTGCTGTATTCCATCCCAAAGTGTCCATATCGAAATTTGTTTTGAAATCCATAGAAAAAAGTCCGAGCATATATAAAAGTGCAGAATTTGTTCATGACAAAATGTGTAACTTTAGCTTTCTGGGAATGAATAGAAACGTTGTGTAAATATGTACGAAAGCTTATTTGAATTAACAAGAAATGGGTAAATGAATGTTTTGTATGAATGAACAGAGTTACGTAAAAGCAACACGTTAGGTGCATTGACTCACAAATTTTGTTAAAATGTAAGGCGCAAGTGCCTTTGTATGCATGTGTTGTTTATTTGCTTTATGAACAGGATAACCCAAACATTAAATGTTCAACATATTGTGAGTTTGTGGGTTCGTAGAATTAAAAGGCCGAGTTGCAGAAATTAAAAATGTCCTTTATTTCCGTAGCAATAAACTCTTCAATTCTCACGTAACAACATTACATCACATAATAACACAATCTTCCAAGGTCAATGACAATAACAAACCGTGACAGCTGATTACATTGGCTCTCGTTACAACAACACTCTTGTTACATAACCACAACTTACTCTGTTTACAACTGTCTCATCACTAGTCATGGCTTCTTTTTGTACACTCGTTCATGATTACCAGATTGTTCTGTCAATCACTAGATGTTTCTGGAAAACAAGGCATCTAATGACGTAATTCGAATATTCTATCACATTCTAGGAGCGTAACTTAATCTATGCCGGCGAGGGCTTTACCTCAGTTATCTTGCTTGCCGGCGCTTGTTTACAATAGCGGCGCTATCATTAACTGCTTAGCAAGGCTCATTATTACCATGAAACTTTATCCGTCGGCTGTTTTCTTATTTGTGCCCAAACTTTTATGCCTGTTGCCGTGACAATATAGTAAACTTAGCTCAGTTTCTTTCAAAGATGTAACCAAAAATCTATAATGCTTCTTGGGGCTGTTCCAATACATGAGTCAGCGCTTAGCGTTGAATTAAATTGAAAAATCGAGGTTTCGCATCATTAAATTACGTTTTTGAGTTTGTGTTATTTACATAAATTTTTAGAATTTGAATACTGCAAAGAACACTAGTGTTCATTTTATGGGAGTGTTGAGTCTCTTTGTAGAATTTTAACACACGCCTTTTTTCAAGTGCAAAATCTGTCTCTTTCCTTACTGGCGTTGGTAACAAATGTTCAGTTGGCGGTCTCTTGATATAATTTTGCGGAATTTGTCCCTGTTCTTCAATTTACAAGTTGGAAACGCAGCTCAAGTTCGGATCATCTGCTATATATTTCCCATTCTCCTTAAATTTCTTATTGGCGGAGGGCGATGGATTATTTTAGGGCGTAAAAGATCATGGATCCAGACAAGGAGGCCTCTAATCAAATTAAGATCTTCACGACCAGTATGGAATGGACCACTGAGAGCCATAATAGTTAAAGGAGTCTGTAAATGGTATATAATTGTATTTGGTATACATATATAATATATTATAGAAAAATTGATCAAACATACAGCCTTAGGAAAACGATAAAAAAGAAAATAGAGCACGTACCAGAGTACCAGAAACAAAGTTCGAATCGGAAAACATCGTAAGCATTTCTTATTCACAATATACGCTTTAATGCCACTCTGGCTTCATTTCAAATCTATGCGGTAGGGAGGGAGATGCTTTGCGGCTTGGCCGTATGCATGGTAGCCGAGCGGTAAAACGCATGTGTCTCGAAAGTGGACCAAAATGAGTTCGAATCATTGATGTGCTTGTTTCCTTTTATTATTATTACATTAATAGCAACGATTTATAAAAACGAAAATAACATTCTTGTTTTTCAAATTAAATTCACTGTTAACACAAATTTGCCTAATATCGGCTGTGTAAACATTTGGGCTCATTCATCTGTTATGAATGGTGCTGACATATAATGCGAAATATCCTCTCGTGAAAATTTCACTAGGCACTTGGTTTCATCCATGCCCCGTAGAATGAGGGCAGTAATAGAAGCAGAGGGCTTACACATCCGATACTAAGTTAATTTCCATTTTTATTTGATTTCAAGTAGGAATTAGATATTTATTTGTATCATTTGGTTTAAAAAGTACTGTGTTTCAGTTTTTATGTAAGCATAAATGTCATAAAATTAAGTAAAGCTTAGTAATTGGAAGTAATATTGCAATGTGAGTAATGCAGAATTCGTAATTTTTACAATAAAAATCAAAATGATGTTCGGGATTCGAAGTTTTATAGCTGTAGCCCCCACATACTTGTCTATAACCACTCGGCTATGTGCACGTTATGAGAGGATTCAGTGGAACGAAGCTAAAGAACCGCGTTCCTTGACACCATTGTAAACCGGCCGTGGAAACGATGAGTACTTAGACAAATACCTATAGGCTTCCAGAATCTGCTTTTTTTTTTTCGGGCGAGGGGGTGTAAGGTGTGTGTATCCACATGACTTTCTCCACTCAGTATTCTTAAGAAACCCTAGTCTTCTATTTTACAATTAAGATAAATGTATTTTTTTTAAAAAAGAAGTGGTCTTTTATACCTCCTTTTATGTAGAATGGAAAAAGGAGAATAAGATAGGTTTAAGCGATAGTCGGACCTTTTAAGAGCTGCTCGCTAAATGATTTCTTTACAATCATTTTTTTTCATTGCCATAAATAGCGGCTTCCTTTCGAGAAAAGTATAATGAGAGTATTCAAACCGATAACAAGGAACTCTCTCGAAAGTATCTCCATCACCAAAATGGATATATAACGAATTATACATTTTTGCATTTTCTAAGTCTTATGGTTCATCAGTTATGCAAAAGTCATCCAAAATGAGTAGGACTTGAGAGATTATTCCCAGAAAATTCAAATACACATTTCATTTGGCATGAAAATAACTTGACGTGTGATACTTTAATGAATTTTAGGCTTTATCGTGTAAAGGATGGAAGATATTCTGAAAATCGTCGTGTCGCATCCTTAGCAGGTGGAGAACTGCAATACCAAGTAGATATATAATCGAATTTTCGTGTTTGCTTTATGCTGCCTCCACACTCGCCATCGCTTGTGTTCTTAATGCTTGATATTCCTTGTAAACTTTCCTTGTAAATCAATGTCAATTAAGCGAAAGTAAAATTTATGAACAGCTACAAAATGAAATAAAGTGGAACTTAAAGCGTGGAAACGACTTCTTTGTTATTGTAAAACATCATTATTTAGCTTCAGCATGTGTAATATCGTTAAAAGCTCGTCACCAGTGCATCAATTGAACTGCATTTCTCTTTAACGCATCTATATGCTCTTTGGAAACCTGTCGGATGATTTTCAAATCGCTCCCTTTTATGCTAGCTACAATTTAAAGGAGAATAAACGTCTCGCTTGCTCTGGGTTTACTCCTACAGAGCTACGATCGTGACACTAACAAGTCCCGCACGGTTTAATAATATAACTCTGCGATAATGATATTCCGCCTGACAGGACTTCAGGGGCTTGCAGTCAGGAGAGTGACAGAAAAAGAATCGAGAACTTGGAGACTTCATATGTTACGGCATATCGTAATACTTGGAAACCCTCGTTAACTGAGGATATTTTATGGGTTGTAATTTTATTGAATTAACTTGGAATATTTGTTTATTGTATAATATGATAAATTACTGCTTTCTCTGTTGTCACTTAACAGTAAACAGAAGAGCATTTGAAATCCAATTAAAAGTTGTAGATTCTGTATATAACAAGATTGGTGCGAAGATTTTGAACAAAATCTCCAAACGTGAACTACTCTTTACACCGTAGTTATTTAATGTTTGATGAATTTCATAGAAAATATCACTAAAGATTTTGGTTGGAATAGCTTCCATTTACGATCTTATTACAGATAAAATGTATATCTTGCATTTTGTGGGAATAGCCTGTGAAGCCTTCTTCATTCCGAATTAATTTTTATATTTGATACCCGGTAAGAGAAAGACAATCTTACTAGACAAACATGTACATTTCATTAAAGTACACAATTTATGCTGGATAAACTATCTGTAGCATTACCATCTCAAGACATTCTTTTATTGTTTAGCATTTTCAAACTTTTAAATTTACTGAAGTGTAAAATCACTGGTTTTTTTTCATCATGCAAAGGAAATGGAATTTCAAAGCCATCAGATAGCAATTTTTTCTTAAAAGATTTGACTGTTACTAAGCCTGTTGTGCCTTATACTTGCAAAGAAATGTGCAATAAAGTTACTGCCACAAATGTTTATCTCGACTAACAAATATGTGAATATGCTATCAGTTTTTTTAAAATTTAATGTTGTTAATATTCATTAAATTAGGTTAACTGTGTGGCAGCGGATTTTTAAACTTACGGAAGCCTGTCATTGGAACTTTGGAGCTCGAACTCTCCATCCTGGTTCTTCTCTGATCCAGAGTTCCTCCGTGACAGGCGTCTGATGTCAGGTTTTATGTAAGTCCTCGTGTGAGGAGGGGAAACAGAGGAGGAATAATAATAATCTTGAACTGTGTATAACAGTTTAGAAATCCTGCAGATTTCCAGTTCAAGTTGTAGTCCTGTCCTTTGAACCTGAACGACCATTGAATTGCTCATTTAAAGGAAGTAGGAACACAGTTTAAAACGTTATCAAATTCTTAAGAGCTGTAGTAAAAGTATATCCTAAATATGTTTTACACTTTAATTCGTTTATCAAAAATAAAGGGCTCGACCAAGAATTTGTATTGTGTCTTTCTGGGTTCGTAAAATTAAGTCTGCTTTGTAGAAATTCAAAATGTTCTTTACACTTTGTACAGCCCTTTGCAGCGGAATCCTTGTCGCTTATATATATCCGAACCATCTTTTCCCGAAAGTTGTCGAAGCTTCACGGCCTTTCACGACGAAGCTAGAAATTCCAGACTATCTCCGTCTCTATCCCTCTCGACAAGTGTCAGTGCTAGCGCGCGCGTGGACGTGGCTTCGAGCACTTTCTGTCTTTCTTTCCCCGCTTTTCTCCCTCCCTCTCTCCCTCTCCCTCTCTCTCGGCATTCGTCTACGTGGGGCAGCCGCCAGCAAAACAATGCCTGGCGACAGTATTTATGCAATATAGTCCGTCAAGTATCATCAGCATTGATGATGATTTTTTGATTTTTTTTTTCCGTTAATTTATCTTAGAAAACTTTTGTTTTTAAATACTGACTGCCTTTAACACTTCTTATGTTTTAGTACCCTGTTTATCACAAACATATCCAGATTTTTAAACATTTTTATTCATTAATATTTTTGCTGGACTAGAAGATCCTACATAACCACAATGGATTGCATGTCTCCTAAAACCCGGTTATTTGTTGCCTAAACAGCATATGCAGATACATATCAGTGGGGCTTTTGAACCCCACGCTCTGATAAAAGCACATTTGAATCATGTGTTCTACGATATACTATGGCTTACGAGTGTGTGCTGTGATCCTTTTTTATTATTGCATGTTGTTCTAAGATTGTGTTCCTTTCTGGGAATCAGTAATCCTAGTTGTATTGAAGGTTAATTTATCAAAGCTATTAAGTCACTATAATTAAGATATTGTTATGTAATATTAGAATACTTAAATTTTTAAGCTGGAAATAAGAACTCGTAAGCCAGTCATATTTTTATGTACTTTTGAAATTACAGAGCTCGTTTGGAACTTCTTATAGATTATTGGAACAGTGTACCGATGTTTTGCAGCCCACTTAATCCCGAACTTTCGCGTGTTTTAATGTAATATATTATCAGAAAATGAAAGAACATGTAGAGAAAGTTGCAGAAGATCAGAGTTTAATACATGTTTCTTGATCTATCCTTCTGGATCCATTTCATATTCTATTTAACAGTTTCACAGCGCTCATTGTTTTTATCATTATCAACTTTTTTGTAAGGAACAAAATACCATGTTGTGAGGTCGTAACTAGAGATGTGCAAAAACGAGTGGATCGCCTCTCCTGATTTTAAAATGTAAAATAATGTTAAAAATGAGAGTCCCGAGACTCAAAAGGCGTATCCTGATCCACAGGCTGGCTGAGTCGTTTCGCCACAGGGACTCGTGAACGAGAGGTCAAACACGTCAGGAGCCGTCCTCCCTGAGCTCCCTCGCCGTTTCTTTCTTTTTTCTTCCCTCAATTCTTGTAACTGTAAGTTGTCCTAAACTTAAGCCTGGAACGTTTTCTTTCCAAATTTCATATTCCAATTATTTTATTTCATGTATGGATAATGTTTCATCACCTAAGATTTGCGTATTAAATTACGAGTTGATTACTGTTAGAAGTAAGTGTTGCGTTCATAATACTTTCTGCATTCATTTTTCTATAAATTATCCTTACAAAAGCTTCTTTCTGCTTCTTGTTAATTACGACTGATTCACGTCTATTCGTTGCTGCTGTAAGAAGGTTGGAATAGGCTAAAGCAAAAGTCATATTAAAAAACACGTTTTTTAATATTTAGGATTAACATTATTAATTTTAAAGTTTAGTGAAGTAGAATTAATTTATGAATGTGAATGGCATACAAGAGGATTATTTATTTTTAGTTTAGAGTAATTAGGAAGGTCATGCTCTTTGCATGACACGAAAAGGATGAGAAACGAAATTGAAAATAGTGCTATACCAATGTAAAAAGTGTATATATTTGGAAATTCAAACCAATAACAAACAATCTCGGAAATGAGTAACGCTTGGGGGTGAACTAATTAACTTATTGTAATTTTTGAATGCTGTCTACATTTTTCTGTCGAAAGATTTTGTATATTTCTCTCGATTTAGCAAAGCTCATTCATAATTAAGAAGTTTAACAGGCTAAATGCAGATAATTCAATATAATATACATTTTAGTTGTCTTGCAACTATCATAAACTTGGCATTTAGTCAAAATCGTTCGTTATTTTTGAAAAAATGAAAATTTTGGAAAAATATCCCATTTAAATAGTAGTTTGGATTGGGGGATTTTATCTTGTCGCATACTTAATTATATTACTTTGATTTTCGTCTTGAGTTACGCGCGCGCGCAATGAAACTATTGTTGCAAACGTTATTTGGATTAAAACGTGGTACTAGAAAAATATTTTGTAAATAAGGTGATCGTAGAACACTGGGTCGAGATGTAACGCAGCTGATTTTTAAATATAATTTCAACAAGGATAGCTTCAAGGAGTAGAAACGCTTTTAAGATCGCTTTCCTTAATTTTAGAAGGCAAACGCAGAGAAATTTAGTAGATAAGAGTTTTGTTTTCCTTGAGGTTATGTAAGAGCTACAGTAATCTTTATCATCGTGCTTTGAAATGCTGAGATAACTGCCTAAAACGAGGTATGTATTCTCTTTGTGGTGATAAATTGGAACAGAAAGAAAAGGAGCAACATGATAAATGGACAATTACACTTATATTTCAAGTGGGATCATTTTGTGACGAAAACATGTTGACGTTGCCAGAGAGTAACTAGAAGGAATATTAATTTATTAGAATTGGATGTAGAGATACACCATAAACAGTGCTTTCGTCACCGCATAGTCGGGTGCTCTATGCCAGGCCTGTCGATCCTCCTGACATTTGGGGCACCAGCAATTTTCGTAAATTAAATAAAAAGTACAGTATACCTAGCAGTATTTTAACTGCCAGCATTTCAGTGGTAGAGGTTATCTCATTAAATAGGCCTATTACTGAATTATTTTGCAGTTTTTCCGGGGCCCGTTGGAGTAATCAACCTCTTGACATCTAGTTGGCGATATCCAACAAATTTGCTTAAGTGTTCATAACTTGTAACTGATACTTAGTTTTGATAAATTTAAATGTTGATACAGTAACACAGTAGTAACTAGGCGATAGTTATTTTGGAAGTATTTTATTATTATTATTATTATTATTATTATTATTATTATTATTATTATTATTATTATTATTATTATTATTATTATTATTATTATTATTATTATTATTATTATTATTATTATTATTATTATTATTATTATTATTATTATTATTATTATTATTATTATTATTATTATTATTATTATTATTATTTTGGACACTTAGTTCGATACATTCAGGCACTGGGATATGTATGGCTGGGAACTATATGCTACAGAATTGTCAGTCCCTAACGACTAGTTGTTTTCAGAATTGAGTGGTTTCTCTTACCCTCTCCTTAAGCCCTTCATTTTATTAAACGATTAAAGGGAAAACACATTTTATGTCAAGAAAAGAATTTCAAAAAAGGATACCTGGTTTAGGTGCCCTTAGAATCATTAAATATTTCATTAATAACTCTTCGGGTAGACCTTTCAAGTACGTGCGTAATCTTCTGTTTCTACCTCAGTTTAGAAATATTTTCAAAAATAATTTCAGGTGACCAAATGTGTTAGTCCTAAAAGTCTCTCTGAAACAGTTTTACTTTACTTTGAGAGCCGATCACATACTGCTGAGTTGTAATTATTTTATGTTGACCTTGAAATGAAGAGTTGAATGATAAATGTTAAAACTGTTGTATCTAACAACCACCAATAATGATCAAATGTGGGGAAATTTTGCCACCAAATGAATGTTTTGGTATGTTCCAGTAATAGAAACATCACTGTAAACACTACCAATTATCAGAGTCCAGACTGAAGACGACCTCAACGATTATTCCGAAAAATACCAGATTTGCATTCAATTTGTCATATTTGAATCAAAATGATTACAGCAATTTGAAGAACAATCAAAATGTTCAATAGAAATAATAGTTTGAGGTTGGAGTTTCTCTTGCAAATCTTTGCATTCATCCTTGGAAGATTCTGAAATTGAGTACCAAGAGTGGGATTTAACTGACTTTTTCTTTTTCAGTTACGTGTTTACAGTCACGCGAAAAGATTTACCCACACGCATGCACACATAAGCCCATTTGTAATATATTTTGGACTCTGGAACCTCAAACGCGTATTGCTAGTTAAATCTTGCTCTCGAATTTCTGGGTAGAATGCAGTACTGTGTACATGGTAGAGAAAGTAAAAATCACTAGACTATTAAGACCGATGATTGCTTAGTTCTAATGGGTAATTACAGGCTTATGCGGTGTTTCCAGAACTTCAAAGACTTCGGCGGTTTAACATCCTGTTAGTTTTTCCGTCCGTTATTCGATATTAGATTAGATTAGATTGATCTGCGTTCAGTAGGTTCACTTGTAGCCAGAAAAGGCTGTGAACATTGAACATGTGTTAGCGGGGCTGCATGAAATGCAAATAACATTAGTAGGTGTAAAATGGGAGGCTTACGATAATAATCTTCTGATCATTTTCATAATTTCATAAAGAACTGGGGAAGATCAGTGAATTTAAATGAATCATCATTTGAGATTAATAAGCTACCGTTCAAATTCGGGAGCATATATGATACCGGATTGCGCATTAGCGTACAGATCCCACCTACTAACAGCACGTAGCATATAGAGCGAGAATGTAAGAGATGGTACCATCTGTGTCTCTTTCTCTGCGTGACAGCTTCCCGATCTACACTTGCGGATTCTGGTCTTCTTCCTGAATACCTTACTGATCTATTTCTTTAGTCGGTAGTTTATTTTAGAAGTCCGCGTAAAGCTGAACCACTTGATGAAAATAATTGAATTAGACATTTCTTGGTTGGAGTTTAAACTGCAGTACATAATAATCTAACATAAATTTGAAACCTCTTTCGTTTTCGACTGTGTTTACTGATGCAGTTCGTTCCTAAGTGAAAAATAGAATTTGAAACACCTTTTGAACATGTTTGGAGGGTTTATGTCGTTGCAAGTTTCGCTGTGCACAGCACGCTCATGCGACATTTACGAGAAGAGCAGCACGGCAATCCCTTAAGCGCGTGTCAGTTCCAGCATTGCGGTTAATTGGAATTGCTGCTTCTATGCCATCGCTGTTTGTCAACTAGGGACAGAAAGCTGACTCATTAATTGAACAAATTGTTTGGGCCAGTAATTTATGTGGAAACTTTTTCTCTCATTTTACGTTTTTCTCTCTGAATTTGTAGCACTTTCCTCTGTTGGCTATAAACGCCGTCGTTTTACGTAAACATATTAGACAAATATGCCATTATAGAATTGGCATTTCTGAGTGTATCTCGCACGTTGTTGTATTTGGACTTTTGGCGTTATATTATATGCCGCTTTCGTTATTTATATCATGTGCTCATAATTATTCTACTTAAAGGTCTTATACGGAACGAGAGGTACCTTATTTGGGAGGCCCCGGCTTCGATTCCCGTAGACTCTTACACTTACCTTGGATTTTTCGTGTTTTTCTTGATCAGTACTCGAATTCAGAAATGATTTTCTACAATTTTTCCCCATTATTTCTCTTTCATTCCGTTTCCTTTCCTTCCAGGCGTGATTCTAGGTTTCGTGGTGTATGGTTGCGTTACACAGATGGCGAGTACTCAAAGAAAATAGTACTCACCTTAGACGGCTGTTTGGATATTGCCTCTAAGCATCTCAAACCTGCAACTGTTATGAACTTCCGCGTGTCTCTGTGACCTGTATGCCTGTGGTCTGTAGCCTCCTGTACTTCCTTAACTACATTCCTTCCTCTTGGAGGTTGCTAGCCGCAGTAGAACAATCGATGTAGGTCTAAGTGTGCGAATAGTATAAAACCATATGCAGGTAGAATTAAAGGAGAAATCGCTAAATCCTACAGTTGTGTACATGTTTATTTTCTGTAAACAGTAACTACTTAAAGTACATAAATTATTGTACTCTACCCAAAACATTCATGTCAATGTTTCATCGGATATATTTGACGACCATTAGGCAAATATTCTTTATGCACCTTTTGTGTGCGTGTGTGCGCGCGCGCGTGAGGGAGAGAGAGAGAGAGAGAGAGAGAGAGAGAGAGAGAGAGAGAGAGAGAGAGAGAGAGGGAGAGAGGGAGAGAGGGAGAGAGGGAGAGAGGGAGAGAGGGAGAGAGGGAGAGAGGGAGAGAGGGAGAGAGGGGAGAGAGGGAGAGAGGGGAGAGAGAGGGAGGGAGAGGGAGGAGAGGAGGGAGAGGGAGGGAGAGGGAGAGGGAGGGAGGGAGGGAGGGAGGGAGAGGGAGGGAGGGAGGGAGAGGGAGGGAGGGAGAGGGAGGGAGGGAGAGGGAGGGAGGGAGAGGGAGGGGGGGAGAGGGAGGGGGGAGAGGGAGGGGGGGAGAGGGGGGGGGAGAGGGGGGGAGAGGGGGGGAGAGGGGGGGAGAGGGGGGAGAGGGGGGGAGAGGGGGGGAGAGGGGGGGAGAGGGGGGGAGAGGGGGGGAGAGGGGGGGAGAGGGGGGAGAGGGGGGAGAGGGGGGGGAGAGGGGGGGAGAGGGGGGGAGAGGGGGGGGGAGAGGGGGGAGAGGGGGGGAGAGGGGGGGAGAGGGGGGGAGAGGGGGGGGGGGAGGGGGAGAACTGCTACCTTGGAAAACGGTTTTAAAGACTGTACCCCACCCTAAGTTATCCTTTATATGGAAAAGGGTTGGATTTGTTGTATTCTCTCAAAATTACTAACGATTTTAGTTTGTAAGTGTCATTTGTTTAAACTATTTATGTGACATAAATAACTTTAATACTTTTGTGTAGTCATTAAACCATAAAAAGTGGACATAATCTGACAGTTTTACTACAGAGCTCCTTAATCACACAATATACAGCAAATGCAATTCACCGTTTCCTTTATTACTATTTGAAGACCATTACATACGGAAATTTGTTTCTATACCTTTAGGCTACTGTACTCTTATTGTCATCTGCAACGAAGTATCTAAATGAGTAATGACAATAAGCTTTTTAAGTATGCTGTGTAGAAGTGAGCAGAAAGAATGACATGAATATAATATTTAAGCTCCCCCCCCCTATATTATTTACATTCAGTGCAAGAACATGTTGGAAAAAGTAAAATATTTAATCAGTGTTTGTATGTTACGAGGGTGGTTCAATAAGTATGCAACTCATATTTTTTTTTTTCTGAAGCGGGTTGTTTTATTCAGCATTCAAATACACCATGTTATTCCCCAAACTTTTAGCTACACAACATTGTTTGTCAACGTAATCTCCGTTCAAAGCTACGGCTTAACGCCACCTTGAGATGAGGACCTGTATGCCTGGACGGTACCATTCCACTGGTCGAAGTCGGAGCCAACGTCGTACTGCAACAATAACTTCATCATCCGCGTAGTGCATCCCACGGATTGTGTCCTTCATTGGGCCTAACATATGGAAGTCCCACGGTGCTAGATGAGCTATAGGGAGGATGCGGAAGAATACTCCACTGAAGTTTTGTGAGCTCCTCTCGGGTGCGAAGATTTGTGTGAGGTCTTGCGTTGTCATGGAGAAGAAGTTCGTTAGGATATTTTGTGCCTACGAACACGTGGAAGTCGTCTCTTTAATTTTCCAAGGGTAGCACAATACACTTCAGAGTTGATCGTTTGACCGTGGGAAAGGACATCGACCCGAATAACCCCTTCAGCATCCCAGAAGACTGTAGCCATGACTTTAACCCTGAGGGTATGGCTTTAAAATTTTTCTTGGTAGGAGAGTGGGTGTGGCGTCACTCCATGGATTTCCGTTTTGTTTCGGGTTCGAAGTGATAAACCCATGTTTCATCGCCGGTAACAACGTTTGACAAAATTGTCACCTTCAGCACTACCAACATCAAGTTGAGCACCGAGGTGTTTGATTGAGATCCGGCGATCATCTCGAATGTGAATGTTCGCACGCTCCAACGTTGCAGGAGTCACAACTGTGCACGGTCGCCCATAACGTTCGTGATCAGACAGTTTTGCTTGACCTTGCAGTGATGAAGACACACGCTTTGCCCAATAACTCGCCGTGCTTTTGTCCACTGCCAGGTCACCGTAGACATTCTGCAAGCCCTATGAATATCTGAGACGCCAAAAGAAACTCAATCACTGCCCATTGTTTCGAACAATGCACCTCCGTTACAGACGTTACAGACGGCATTTTAAAAGCCCCGTATAGCGCTGTCACCTATCAGAAGTCAATGAAACTTTACGAGACGAAGCGGGGATGTTTGAAGATGTTCCACAATAAATGTCAGGCTTTTCCAACCAAAATTGGTGGAGAAAAGCATGTGTTGCAGTACTTATTGAACTCCCCTCGTATTTTCAGAAAGTCACTTAGTGTCACTTAAGGTTTAACTATCTGCCCCCTTCCTATGCGCTCTATATCCTTCTAATACACAACTTATTAAAGCAGAAAGCCAAACATTTATTTAAAGCTCAAAATTGGGAGTTTGAGATGTTTTAATAAACTGTCAACTGTGTGTTGTATATCATACCCAAACTTGTGTGTAGGACACAGAATGCATCACAAATAAGTTTAGAAACGATGAGTATGCTACATTCCCATTACCGTGTTAATTGCCGAAATGTTTCTGTACTTGTTTGTCTTACCGACATCCATCCGACTCAACGTTTACATCTAAGTAATTATATTTACTTTGTGTCAATACTCGACATCTATTGGATTTGGAGAAGTCCTGAACCGCCAGCATAGTTGCTTTTAATCACATACAAGTGATGCAAATGCATTGCTGGTGCAAAGTGCACAAATCTGAAATGATAGTCGTGATTATTATAATATTTGCATTATAAATGTATGTGTAAAAGTGGTACTGCAGCTGCCATTTGTACATGATTTGTGTATCCTTCACAAAAAAATCAGCTCTTGAGGTAAATTTTAGCACAAATTTTTGGAGAATTTTCACTTTACGAATGGCGGTCTTGGTACCTAATGTTGTTTTTGTGTTGCAAATGTATGGGCTTTCTTTTTTTCGTATCCTTTATCTTTTTAGCCAGCTACTTAAAAATTGAACTGCTGACGTTTTCAATAAACTTCTCGTACTTGAAAATATTCTACCGTAACAGTCAACATTTTTATAGAAAATATTTCATATAAAGAAAAGTGGGTACAAAAAGTATGCATTTACTCCTGTACTAAGAGAGATGTCTCAGCGGAATGTATTTTATAGTTCCTGAGTCCGTTTTCTGAGGCCAGTCACTCTGGATTTTGCGGTTTGCCATGGTTGGTGCAGTAAATGTCTGCGATTGTTTCCCTAATTTCATAATTTCGCTTTCTCTTTCATATTTCAGGTAAGGTTAGGGGCTGTGCAGTGTTGTCTGTATCGTACAAATGGCGCGGACGCTTGCTCGTTGGAAAGTTATTCTCCTGAAATGATTCTGTGTATAAAGCGCTGAAGCCAAAATTGCAGGTTTTAAAGGAGGATTATTCTTCCTATGATTACGATATTGTTCAAACTGATGTTACTGAAACGTGGTGTGTGACATCTTCCTAGCTTTCCTCAAGTGGGTATCTGTAGTGCTTAATGCCCGGTTTTACTACACACGGCACCGCAGACAGTGACGCTGATGATGCATAAGATGAAGATGGAGCACCGGTGGAATGAGATGGTGGGGGAAACGGGAGATTCCGGCGAAAATCCGCCCCAGCGCCCTGGTGTCCACCACAAATCTTACTTTGCGGTCGCATGGGAACGAACTTTGGCCGCCTTGGCATCTCAAGTGGGTAGGTGATCTTGCGCAAAATTAAAGGGGAAAAAGAAAACAGGAATTTCTTGATAATTATTCAGTTACCTTATAAGTAATGTATAACAGGAGTTTATGTTAACATCATTTTTGACAATTTTTATAGTTATTTGTACAGCAAATGAAATGTTCTAGTTAAACTGATTTTTTTTTGTAAGTTTCATTAATGAAAGTCAAGTATTTAGCAGTGAGGATGCAAATCAGGTCGTATTCAGGAATAAGGAACTGTGGAAGTTTCTCTAGTACTCATTTTTATTAGCCCAGAACAAACCTTTTAAAACTGGTTTTCAAAATGACATGTAGGTTACATACACAGTAATGAACATAAAGAGATATTGGCAAAATGGAGGAACTTGTCAGAAAGAGAGAAAACAATATTTGTTGAGCGTAATAACATAAGCAGAGCTATTTTGTTCGTAATATATGTAAACTTTAGAACAACTGCAAGGGCGTCCAAAGTTTATAAGACAACGGAATATAAATATATTCACTTAAACATCATCGAAGCAAGAAGCAACCTTCCCCTGAATTCCGAATGTTCTTTCTAGTTCATACAAAAACTTCTACAGAATTAATTATATTTGGCATACGTGGATTACTTGAGTATTTTGAGCTTAAAGTGAACTTGCAACAAAAGTATGACCTTTTGCTAGGTTCTTTGCAGTCTTTGTAGTTTTCATCTTTTCTGCTGTTGCTCAAAACCAACCACGTTTCCTTTTCCCAGGCGATTACAACTGCGAAACCCTGCACGGCCATTTCTCCTCATTCATGGGGTTTAAATTACGTTGCAGATATCTGCAGAGCAGAAGTCCTCTCACTACTTACATCTCTGCTCTACGCTTGCACGGGTTCATGACAAATTGAGATAACCTCGAGCAGTTAATGCAAAAGTATAATTCTTACAAATTTTTAGAGAAAATACACTTTTATAGCATACTTTGAATTTCCGAAGTGTTTGATTTAAGGATAAGTGAAATTTCACTGTTTACGTTATGTCGTTGCAGAGTTTGCGTTTATGCAAATATTAAATGCAGTACAACAGTCGAATCTGTGACTTCGCAATGAAAATGGGAACGTATGATAGAAATTGAAACGTGTAACGATCTTTTTACAAATTTGGCAAAGGTGTAGTTGCTGAAGCAGAAGTTTTCCTGGCACATAATACGAGAAGAAATCATGTGTTCATAAATGCATTGAAAGCAAAAGGTACTCGACGGTAAGGAGTAACGGAGGATGCTAGGTTTATAGTGAATTTGAGCTTGAATTGGCAGGAAGCTATCTTTGATGTTAAGATTTAAGTTAACTCTAATTACCAAAGCTCGAAGTTGTAATAAAAAAAAAGAAAACTTACATACTGCTCACAAGATAGCTGCCCTCTTTTGTGCATTTCGAGTGACTTTAATATCTCCGGAAGATGTATCCCTGCATAAACAATGTTCTGACAAGTACAAGAATTGGAAATAATTTAGAATGTAGAGACACTTGCTTTGTTGATATTCAGTTTATCCTTAATATTTCAAGTTCTTATTTCACCATCAGAAGCAATCCATTCAAGTATATGTACCTATCGGGTCATTCCTAAACCTTGAGCTCTGCAAACTGTCGGCATTTACAAATGCACCAGTGACGTTTAGCCGAGAGACTACAGTCTACTCACTATCCCAGCGTTTCCCATCCGGGTTTTAAGGTTCCGCTATCTCATGGTAGAGGTTCCGCCGGTACTGTAAAATATACCATAATCAGTCGTAAATCAATCATAAGTATATTTGTTTTTGCCGTAAGCAATGCATTTATTGGCCCGGAACCTGACCTTGATATTACCTCAAGAGATGTGAGATCCTTGATTGGGCATCACTTCAACATGGCACTTCATGGCGTAATCTTGCTACAGCTAGACATGGGTCTATGATCGAAGGACCTAGCAAGAACAAAAGCAGGATTCTGCTAACCTTTAACCGGGTGCAACTTAGAAGTGTTGTTGGCCTGTTGACAGGGCACAACACTAAAGAGACACACCTGCATGCGATGAAGCGTAGTGCAGACCCCACATGCAGGAAGTGTGTTGGAGAGGATGAGTCCTCTCTATACATTTTGTGCAAATGTGAAACACTTGCTGCACTTTAGACACTTCACTCTGGACTCAGAGACCAGATGTTATAAGGATTGCTCATCCAAGATTTATCTTGTCCTTTTTGGAGGCCACGGGACTTGAATAAGCACTCCAGTAAGAGGGGCACAATGGGCCCAACATGCGGCCTACGTGTAAGGGACTGAAAGGGCTCAACCCATTTACTGTCATTTCATTTCACTGCACAAAGTTAGTTGATGCATGGACGTCAACCGGCCTTTCAATGATTGGATCACTCGTAAAAGGAAAGTGTCCAGATATGATCATAAATTACTTTGTTTTGCGTAGTTTTTTTTTTCTTTTCCGAAAGGGCTTGGAAATGCACAGAAATGTTTTTCGCATAATGGTAAGCACAGTCAGCTTTAGAACAGATCCACTTCATTCCTGTACATTTACCAGTGTATAGCAACTCGTAGAACAAGACCATGTTACTCTTCTCCTACGTATTGAAATTAGGTGATGGATTTGAAGGGTTAAAGTGCTAGGCAGAGTATTTGAGCTTTCAAGAGGAGCTTTTAATTTGTTGAAGGTACATAATAAGACAAAGTTCTGCGTTTTCTTGAAGGCGTATCCTGAAATTTGCGTAACTTGTAGACATTTACTATCCATTTCCAAGAATACAAAAACTCATTGTTATCCACGAACAAACTTCTGGCTTCCTCGTTTATCTTAGCTCCTGATCCGTTATACTAATTTCCCAGCATCTGGAATCCCTAGCAGAAAATCTTGAGAAGTACTTCCCTTCATCATCGAAGATGGTTCCGGAACTATTTCATAGATTGTTCTAGGAGTAAAAAAAGAATATGTTGATAAATTGCTTCCTTCATCAAAGGCTGCTAAACGCAGAACTTCCGGCGGTGCAACGTATTAAAGTAAGGGATACACACCTAATGAATAATTTCTACTAACATAGTATACTGAACTGCCAGTATACTGAAGTGTAATTGGATGAACTGAGATACGATCAGACAGAAGTGAAACTCATTGAACAATCTTTAGATACGTTTTGTACTGTGGTCACATAACAGCTTCCAGTAAACTCTCAGATGGCTTTGAAGTTCTTCTCAATTTCTCATATATAGGTGTGTGTGTGTGTGTGTGTGTGTGTGTGTGTGTGTGTGTGTGTGTGTGTGTGTGTGTGCGTACAGGTGTTTTATTGTTACAATTTAAAATCAAGCACTGAAATGGGTATCAAAATTGTGGTTTAGGATAAAACTACTATCTTCCGAAAGCAAGCACTAATTCGACACTAAACTGGCAATGAAGTCATATGATTGTGAAGTTCAACTTTTTATTTTGTGTACTACCTAATTGTAAGTGGGGAATCTGTTTAATCCAACCTAATTAGGATGCTGCGACTTCACAGAAAATACAACTTTTGGGACTCCGTGAATAAAGTAAAACAGATTAGAAAAACATTCTCTGTACGTTGTGTGTGCGTGCCTGAGTATCATAACTCAGTATAAAAAGTGTATCTGACATACCAAAAAGTTCATTATCTTCCAAGGAAAGTCCTTCATCCTTAACATGAAACGTTTCCCAACATTTATGATTTTCCCCAAAAATGGCAAACAGATTTGATTGAAATGTCACACGTTTGTTATTTTCATGCCAAATGAAATGTATATCTAGAACTTTCTGGAAATGTCCTCAGAAGTCCTCTTCATCCTAAGTTATATACTTCTGCATTACTGCAAAATCGTAAGATATTACACAATTTTTTGTGTGCAGGGAATCATTTTGGACATACTAACTATATTTTACATGCATTCAAAACTGCATTCTGCTATTCAATTGTACCTATAGGAAAATGTGTGATAAGGCTATTTCTACAAGTGCATCTCGATCTATAATAAGTAGTTTTTTTTTTTTTTTTTAATTTAGTGACATGCTTCATTCGTTAAAAATGCTATATGTCCGTGATGAATGTTAGGAAAGGTGGTAATGGAGCAATTGGTGGAATTATTGCGGGGTAAACCGGAGATTCCAGGGGAAACGGGCCTCTGCACTATTTTGTCCCTCACAAATCTCACATGTTGTCTAGCGGTAGCTGTGGTGAGAGTAAAGCGGTCTAACCGCTTGGTCGCGCATGACCCTTAATATAAAGTATATACCCGGAAGAAAAAGTGTTAAATATGTTGTACAAAATTGAGTGGATAAACATATTAATGAATCTCAGATTATTTGGGGAGTCTGTTTAGTAATGGTTGTTTATTCCAAATTTATAAATATAGCATCTGAAACACAGATTTACTATGTTTTAACTAAAAGTTACATCTTTGTATGGAAATAATTAATTTTTAAATGAATATAATAGTAATATGAACCACCTACTACACAACACCATCTTATACTTTAGTGTAGGTGATAACTTAAGCGTCATCCTGTTGGGGTCCCCCAAGGTTTGGTTAAACTTCTGTAGTGTCCCTGGAGGCGGCAAAGTTCGAGAAACACTCCTCTATTCCTTGTGTGGTTGCACGAATTTGGTTTATATCTGACTTCTGTCGGAACCGCGCCTGCAGTTCCTTTCTCTCTGTCAGTGGTGAGTTAGTCGGCGCCAGGTGTTTTTGGTGCAGCAAGCAAGAAACTTGTCCAAAGAGGACGTGAATATACGAAGTTGTTTCGCTAGCCGTTAATTCCTTTTTTCTCTTTCCTCAGTCCGTATCTTCAGTTTTGTCATACCATAAGTGTTGATGGTTTTCCCCCACTTAATTAAATTGAGGTCAATCATGCAGTTCGATAATTTAATCTGAAAGAGTTCAATTAGATTACCGAGGAAGCATTATAACAAGAGGGAGGATTCATTAATGTGATTACCGTTTTAGAAAGGCTTCTTTTGTCACTCTTAGTGTGTATAATCACTGAAGTAAATTACATTGTGAGTTAAGTCTGCATGCCTTGGTCCCTGGCCACGGAAAGCGGCCCGGGTTCGATCCCAGCCATGGGGTGCGGATTTTAGGTCCCGGGTATGACCGGTAGCCACTCAGCATCGTGAGGAAAGTGAGGAGCTTACGCTTGGTAAGCGGCCCTGGTCATGAATACTAACATTCCGGCTGCCGAGATGCTGAGATGCTGACCACATCTCTTCCTCGTATCAGCTGGATGATCGCCCACCTCTGCCGCGCCAGTGGTTAAAAAAATTACATTATGGGAAGAAACCATTTTTGCATTCTCTGCTACGTACTTACGTACAAAATATTGTATTCCACCCAAAAATGTTGATTCCGAGATTCTACTAGAAATGTTCAATTATCCCCGAATAAAAACGTCATAAAGGTGTCATATGTTCAAACTTTATTTGTGTTAGCACTGGAAATATTTATTGTACCGTGATAATATGGCGTATTTACGTATCTCACTAATGTGCCCTGAAGGGGTAACATAGGTTAAATCGGTACAGAGGAATGGGAATAGGGAATTACAGTACATTTAAGCGCTAGTGAAATCTTTCAATAGCTGTTTGCTATATGATGGCTTGGAAGTTTGGTTCTCTTTGCATGATCTGGAGGGATAAACTCGGAAACGGTTAACTCTACAAGGGAAATGCATTTGAGATAACGAGATAAAGTTTTATGTAGTATTATTTTGTCCATCTCTTGCTGGTGAGCATTTATTTAGAATGACGAGTATTTCAGAGGCTATTCAAAGATACTCAACATACACATTTAATTTATCATGATCACATTTTAAGCTTTTGGTGTTTTAATAAAAATCGTTACAACCATTTTGGATAAAATAATTTGGGACATTGTGCCAGGTAAATGCTAGTTTGGGTTGTGAGATTTTTTTAAATATATATGTGTCGCATCTTTGACAAGTAATAAAGTTCAATCCGAAAATTGATTCTAGTTGGACTCTCCAGTTTTGATCTGTGCTGTTCTAAAAAGAAAAAAGCTATTTTTAAATGCATTCAAAACTATGTTCTCCTTTGATAACCTTTTTCTGTAACTACTTTGAGAATTTCATGGTGCTTCAAAACGTGTATTTCCGCTGCAGTTCTCAATCGCGAACTTTTGGGTGAAGTGCCACCATTAGTTTACTTTACATAGTAAAAGAATGTAAAATATGATAGATATTCTTTGAGGGTTTTGAAATTTATATTATTATTATTATTATTATTATTATTATTATTATTATTATTATTATTATTATTATTATTATTATTATTATTATTATTATTTGGGGGAATTAAGCGTGGCATCAAAGAACTATATGAACGGTGACGCAGCAAATAGCGCATCATCACTTAAATTAGTTCATCTGTTTTATAAGTCTAAGCGATTGCTTGTTTTTGTGCAAACTATCCCCATAAGGGTGCCAAGTGCGCTGACTAGGGAGAGCATGCAAGTGTTTGCTTGCAAATCCAATTTGGCTCTGCCCAGAAAGGCTTCAGGTCGATTTGTGACCGTGGATGAAACGATGATGCGAATGGTGGCATCTAGGTTCCGTTCCAACTTTCCAATTTTGGAGATGGCTTCGTTACGCAAGAACATTTGCTCTCCAGCTTGATTACATAAGAACCAAAGAAAAACAAAAGAAAAGATGAAATCTGGGAATCTCCTTGGTCAGGTCTGACGCACACTAAAATGTAACTAGTATGTGGCATGAATGCATAATCATAAACATTAAAGATCATGGTCATTCGACTTAAGTTGGAGCTTTCGTGAAGAGAAAATTTTTCTTACAATGTTTTTGAACTTATTAAGCCAGAAAAAAGTCTAAAGAAAATGTATTTTCTAAGAGCCATATATATATATATATATATATATATATATATATATATATATACGAGATAATTATTGGAAGGTCTAGTAGGTTGTCCACCTTGTCTTAATTAGTGGAAGTATGACCTTTGATACAGAGGTGTAACATCAATAGCTGAAAATAATTTTGAAATCCCCTGAATAAACAAAAAGGAGAATTTTTAGAGAAAGGTATACGTTGATAAGTGTCACATTTCGAATTAAGAGATAATTACGTAAATGTCATATTTTTTTTAAGATCTGAAGACGTTAGTTTTCAGAAATTCCCCATCCTTACCTACGTAGCATGGAACACTTCTCTTACCGGAAAAGTATGTAACTCAAAATTAGTGAACGTATGTTTAATATAACATTAGTGTACTGAATTTTCTGCAAATTGCTAGAAGAGGTAGATAAAACTTAAATCGGACAAAATTAAAAGTCCACTAAATGTAACGCTCATTTCTAATTGCATTACTGCTATCTAAAATACTTAGTGTTGTGCGCTTCAACTTACTGAGAATAAAGTTTAATTTGGTGAAAATTTTACTTAAGGGTACTTCGAATGCCTATCATCTATTGTTAATAGCATAAATCGACTTGTATAACATTTAACTACCTGTGTGCGTCGTGTGTAATAATAATGGTGATAGTAGTAGACAATAATAATAGTAATAATAATAGTAATAATAGTAATAATAGTAATAGTAATAATAGTAATAATAATAGTAATAGTAATAATAATAGTAATAATAATAATAATACTAATAATACTAATACTAATAATAATAATAATAATAATAATAATAATAATAATAATAATAATAATAATAATAATAATAATAATAATAATAATAATAATAATAATAATAATAATAATAATAATAATAATAATAATAATAATAATAATAATAATAATAATAATAATAATAATAATAATAATAACAATGTTGTCTATAAATACACGGACTATTATCGCTCACTAACATAGGCATAAATAACTCAGTGAGAGTTATTTTTCGTCTTATCTTTTGGGGCGACGTAAGTAACTTGTTCAATCAGGTGGCTAGGGTATGCAAGAAGATCAATAGAAAGATTCGATTTCGAGGGGAGCTGCACATTTCAATATCGACTTAATGAACTCGCGCTTTCTTTAAGGACAAGTCCTTCCTGTTTTCTTTCCTTGCTCTTTTTATTTCTTTATTTTCGCCCAAATGTACGCCAAAGGAAGAGCCAGGGATAAGAATCTCCATATTTAAAGCTATTAACGTGAAAAGAGTTTCGGTTTATAGTTTGATTTGTACATAAAATTATGGAAAGTGTTCATCCGCCACATCGGTGTACTTGGCGCTTGACTTGATTAGCTTACGTTTGTTTTGAAGATGTCGAAATGAGAACTGAAGGAAGGATATACAAATTGCCATGAACTTACGCGACGCGTTATGTCACGAGCATCTGCGGAACGGGCGTCAGCTGGTCTGGCGGCCCTGCCCTGTTTTGTTTTATTATTTAGGCTGCAACTTTTGCAAGAAGAGAGCAACACGGCTTTTAATTTTCACTTAGCTGCTCCACCCGCTCTTAAAATATGAATTTAGCTCGCGATCAATCCGCAATAGGTACATCAGCTAATATGGTTTTAGCCTTACGAAGCTCACAGTGTGAGTGAGCACGAACATGGCATGTTTACTGGATTAGCATATGGTTAAGTGTGATAGATTTTTAAGACAGGGGAGGGTGACATGCTAAGGTTAGAGCAGGGATCAGCAGTTGTTCAACCTTAGTACCAGTACATATTATGGACTATGAAGCGGTTTTCCATTGGGGCATACAGAGGTACATTTCAAAAGTATGTAAAATTATTCCATATTGGATAATTGCGCTTAAGAAATATGTTGGAAAGTTGTATAAGATCTTAAAAGGTCCATCTTTCTGGAATTCCCATTTGAATCAAATATCTCGTTAAACTACAAGATAATCTCATATATTCGTAACCTGTATGAGAGCCGTGATGGTGCAGGTAGGGAGGCCAGGATGAAGATGTGGTGTTGATGGTCCGGAGTAAGCACACCATGACATATAACCACCGAACCAATCATAACATCCCATGACATTCCATCAGAATTTAAAGCTGAGCTCTACTCTTATCCAGATACCTGATTTGCTTTAAAATTCAACCTTAAGGTCATTGAAATTCAAGAATTTTAAAGTCACTATCACCACGGGGCTGACGAGTCAGCAAGGATCAAGATGCTACTTCTATGCGTGTCAGTCCATCCCAAAACAAAACCCTTGCGTTAAGGGTATGCATCCAGGATCGTCGTTGTAGTCCTAGCTGGCTGAGTTGTCATTGGCCAAAAGTTCACCTTCCCCACTTGGTGAATACACACTTTTCACTGACGAGAGGAGCAATGATAGTTGTCGAATGTAGTCTTCACCTTTGTCTGGTTGGTTACCCCAGAAGATTTTATATCTTTATAGGTTTACAGCTATACTTGAAACATAAGATTTGATTTAGTGCTCCGCGGTACCTCATGGTGTAAGAGCATCGGCACTGATAACAGAAGATCCCTCTGTAACACAAATGCAACAGGTGCTAATATAGAGGTGCAGCAATACCTAGGAATGGCAATCAGCGTTTATTTTTTTCCGAGCCCACCTCTTCCCTTATTCTTTGTAGCACTGCAGCGAAGATTCGAGCCTGTAATACTGAACATTTAATGTGTGATATTATTTCTTTAACTAAAAACTACCGATTCGAGATCGCCTAAGACAAACTTTAAAGCCCACAAGTACTGTCCATCGGTTGCCGTCAGTTTCATAAACATCTGCAGTCGAAAGTAAATCAAGCTGGAAGGGGTAAGAGTAAAAAGTAGCGAACAAAAATTAAATCTACAGTTAAGTGAATAAAACCATCAACAGTATCAGATGTTTCTCGAGTTAAAAGTCCTTCATTGTGACCATAGAGATTAAAGGGAGCTGTACAAATAGATTACAGTTTAAGGTATACGAATGAGTTAAAATTATATGATGTTTATTGACAGCACTGTCATTTGGATCGTATCAAGTCCACCGGTGTACAGAATTTCGTCTTGCAGGAAATTCGAATTGTTTTTTAAGTACTGGTAGTTTAGATCATGGTTAATGAATGAACGTTAAAATATGTCAATCTGCGAATTCTCTAAAATACATAGTCTTAGTTGGATTTAAAATGTCGAATATTGCAATCAGAGTTTAACGTATAGTATCTACACCAAATTTCATTTGTGTTTTTAATTATTTTCAAATGCTAAATTTTGCTTCCTCTTAATGCGTACTTACAGTAAGTAGAAGCTGGTATTGTATGTCACCGAAAATCGTCACTTCTTGAATTCAAAAATGGAATCGTTAGAAAAATAGGTGCATGTATGTGCGTGTTGATGTGCGAATAGTCTGTTAAATACTTAATGTCCAAGTATGCGGCAAAGTTTATTAAAACACTTTCCGAATCCAAACTACCCTTTACATATAGCATTTTTCTAAAGGTCTATTTTCTCAAAATGGCTCTAACAATTTTGATTAAATTATCGTATGTTTAAAATATTGTTATGCCAAATTAAATATATTTTAATTTCCTGGCAATAGTCTTTGGTTCTCTACTTTCTGGATGACTTTGCATAACTAGTAAACTTTAAGCTCACTGCATAGAACGTGTACATTATAATATACATTATGTACTTTTCGTGTGGAGTTTACCACTTTAGAGGCTTTTTTGTTTTGTATTGAAATTTGTCAATGTAAAGTTATTCATTCTGTTTTCCCTCGTGGTCAAACCCAATGGAATTTTAAACCCACTACATATGAACCTTGTCTTAAGATCTGTAATTTTCTGTAGATTAATTTACTAATATTATTAGAGAGGAATGTCTATTAATCCCTCTGCTTGATGAAAATGAATACTAAAAGAGAGGATTAAAGCTTCAAAGAAACAATAAACCTATTTCTTCCTTCCTCAAAAGATTTGGAAAGTATTTGAATTGCGAACAATATTAGGATTAACTAAAGACAGCTCTAAGAAATGTTCACATTGCTTTCCTTCGTGTTTCATTTGTTTTCCTTGTTTCTTAGATTTGCGGATTTGTTTACTGAAACATCATCTTAACATCCTGCTGTCAGAAACGGACATGTGCGCCTTAATAGCTGTTCAGCTTGAGCGAGTCTAAAAGGGGGAAAAAAAGGCAACCGTATGTTGAGAAATACTGTCAGCTGCGAGAAACATAAGCATTTCAGATCTTAAGTGGTTACATTCTGCGATCAATATCCTGGTAAAACATTAGTATCTGCTTGAAACGTTTTCGATGTTGCTCCTGAGGAGCGCTATCATCGGTACGAAATAATTGTTTATAGTTTGTGTTTTCCTGTGAATTCCAGTAGAAACCAATGTTTAGTCGTTTTTGATTTATTAGTTTTTACACACCAAGAGTGTAATAAATTCACATGTTTTTCAAGCCTATCCTTTACTTTTTTCTCTTTTGTACACAATATTATTATGAAAATTTATTTTTCTCTCTTTGATGTACATTGGGATCAAACTTCACAGAAAAGGTTTTGCATTTCATTTTGGGCACAAGGGGAATACAAGAGGCTGAAGCGATAGTTCGATCTATAAAAAGAGTCGTTTTGAACTTTATCCTCATTTTGAACTTCCAGATTGCTTATGCAGGCTAGGTCTTTGTTTATTTTTACTCATTACACCCTTACACATCGAGGGAAAAAACTGAATGAGACAGCACTAAAAATGACAGAAAGATTGAGCCATTTCGGAAGTGGCGTTTGCCATAAAAATTATTTGAAATAATTGTGTTTTGTAGGGAACTTAAATGAAGTTTTTGTTTCTTTCAGGAATGGTCAACCGATTATACAGCATTAATTACCAATGAAGGAAAATTCACAACCTGTTTATAGAAAATTCAGGTGTGCATTTTATTATTCATTTAAGTATTTTAAATACGTGCTATTTTAATTAAAATACGAGTAGAAATATATTTCTCTCTAAGGAAAAAAGATTCCAGTTCCCTTAAATCTATTCATAAATCACGGAGACTTTGCTCATGAGACGCACGAAATGTATGTAATCATATCTATAAATCGCCTTCTCATTTTTCTATAAAGGTGTTGTAACATAGGAATCAGCATGGAGATTATCTATGGATTTGTTGCCATAACAGCAACACAGTTTAACATTGAAGCTCCTGATTGGTCTTAAAACGTATCATCTTCTAGCAGTGGCAAATTATTAGCTGGTATATGGGGCTGAGGTAAAGAAGCAGGCGAAACGACCAAGCGTCCAAACAAAGTTTCGGTGTATGTATACAGTAGAGTCTCGGTTATCCGACCTTCGGTAAACCGACATTCCGTATTATCCGACATACTCTCACCAGTGCTTGGTCAGCAGGATGTGCATCCTCGAATCTTCAGTGAGTGTGCAGGTATAGCTTTGGGTGCGAACGTATTGTCTTCATTTCCTGTGAGTACAATATGACAAGTAAAAAGAAGAAAGCGGTTGTTTCCATGGAGGAAACATTGAAAAGAAAATATCAGTGACAACACCTTTTGTCCCTGATAGAGGAAATGGACAGTGACAAGGACATGATGGAAAAGTTAAGATCAATCAACATGAAAGACGTTGCATACTGCGTGGCTCAGGATTGGGAATAAATCGAAAAGACGACGTTATCAAAGTCTTGGAACACATTGTTTGGTGATGATGAAAATAAAGAAGAGGCAGTGCAAGAAGACATGGGTGACATTGTTCCGTTATTAAACCGTATTCCTGACTGTGAGGAATTACCACTCAAGAATTGTTGATTTCGTGAATGGTAAATGATAATGACGATGAAGCAGAACGGGAAATTGAACAAAACGAGGAGAAAATGAATCACGCTGAAGGTTTAAGTGCTTTAGAGGTGGCATTAAGATACCTGGAGCAACACACGAAGGCAAGTGCAACTGAATTATGGCGAAATCTCGCAGCAAGAAAGCGTCATTCAGCAGGCAAGCAGACTTCATTGATAAGCTTCTTTTCTTAAGACATTTGGAGCTTATTTTTGTTCACTATTGCATGTAGAATTGATTATTCCGTGAATACCACAAAACCAACAACTATTTTAATAATACGATATATCCACCATGTTCTACTCCATTTTCCAACTTATTTTGTATTATCTGACATTTTCGGTTATCCAACCTTGTCGGCCCAAATGACCTTGTTGTCGACGGGCCCTAAAAACACACACACACACACACACGCACGCACGCACGCACGCACGCACTCACGCACACACACACACACACACACACACACACACACACCAACCTTGTCCAGGGCCAGTTTAGGTCGGATAATCGAGACTCTACTGTACTTTGAATGAGTAATTATAAGGAAATGTCATGTTACACATCGGTTGTTTAACCATTACACTAATCCTATTTTCGGTCAGGGCTTCAGTCTTTAGTTGCATTCCGGAGCAAATGACTGTCACGCCATTTGTTGTTGAAATCGATGGATATTGGCAAAAAAATCGCAACCTCTCTTTCCTTGCAATTTTGCGGTTTCTTTTCTCTTCGTTTGCCCTTGCTTTTAACCTTATTATCTATGGCTTCTGTTATTGAGATTTTAAACGGGGAAACAGCCATTATTTTTGATACCTTCGTTTTTCTAATTTTGCTTATTTTATTCGGAGGGAGGAAACAAAGATGCAATTTCGAGTGTTATTTTATATATTCGAAATTCTCCCTTAAGTATACGATATCTAGATTATTTCCTTGAGTTTCAAGTAATATAGTTGCCATATTTTAAATGCGTATTGACTTATAAGTGATTTTGATAAGCCTTATCTACTCTTACAGTTTAGTATTTGTAGCATGCAATTGAAGTGTTTCGTTCATTAAAGCTTGGAAAGCAGTTGAATCAACTTTGAATTAATTGCTGCTAAAAATAAGTGGTGTCTTCAGCACTTGCAGAGTTCTCGTGACTCCACACTATGAGAGTTAGGTTACTCGTATCTTGCAAAAATATTAATTCTGTGCTTTTATCCTCAAACAGGTAATGGTACCAGACGTGTACGCACAAAATGCTTAATTATTGGTGCTAATAATTTACAGGGATTTTATTGAAATCCATTAGCTAATAATAAAATCTCTTATGCGTCATTGCCCGTTACAGCTTCTATAATCCCGTGCATTAATAATTCACGTTCACATTATGATTAAACGTTTAAAAGGAATCCCAAAATTAGCATCATTAAATTGGTTGCATTAGAGAAGAGAAAACACACAACTGTTATATCGAAATAAAGTTTTTGTTATTAATGGAACCATCGTGAAAAAACCCGTAGACCAAATGACAGTTCCAATTGAGAAAACATTTGATGTAACTAATAAATATTTCTAAGACGGTTAGTGCTACAAGGAAATTATTTGGCGCTTTTGTGCGTTTCAATGAGCTCTACTTTTTAAATAGTAAAATGATATCTGTGTATTATGGTTTACTTTTTATGCCTCCCAGACTTTTCAGAGAAAATTACACTGTCGTGCGACACTTTCCCAGTCTTGATAGAAATAGGCTGACTACTTTCATGGAGGCAAATGCACTGATTTGGAAAATAGTTTTCGCGTAACAGGTACCATTTTTACGAAATTCTCTATCGTTTATATATAATTAATTCTAATTCTTTATTGGACACTATACCTATAATTGCAGTATTTTCAAAATTTATATTGCGATTTTCGAGAAAATCTTACATGATAGAAAAAAGTGGAAAGCACCATTCAATTTAGCACACCCAAGTTAGTTAATATGACCTCTCAGATTGCAAATTTTGCATTCTGTGTTCATTTTATACGTAATGCAGTGTTTTTACACAATGACACCAAATTATTGATTCAAGATATTCGGAAAGGCTTCTGCCGATGCGAAGGCAATGCCTAGAACCCCTTGAACTATTTAAAGCGTAAATACCGGCTAAGGAGCCAAACGAGCATGAGAGTATACTAAGACAATATTGAAATTGAGAATGCAGAAATGATCAGAAGAAAGTACATGGTAGAAACTGTAAAATTTACATTTACGTCATTAAAGATAGGAAACAAAACTCTTGGTTTAATGTTTGTCACAATATAGTCAACTCTACAGTGAATAAAATATAAGACTTAGGTTAAAATTATTTAAGGACTTGACTAGTTGTTTAGCAGATTCTACAAAAGGGGCACCTCATATTTGTTTTTCAGCTCTTGGTTATCAAATGTAAATTCTCCTTTGTTAATCTTAGCAGCGTTTTCATTTAAGATGATGTATTTTGAAATTAGCTATGTGCTCTAGAGTGAAAGGCGCCCAAAATCTCTTGTTAAATAATTTATTAGAGGATATCGAATTTTTGAAATGTTACAGATAAAAAGAAAGGAATGGTGTAGAGAAAAGTGCATAAAACAGTATAATAAGAAAGAAAAAGAATTCTCTGGAACGGAAACAATATTCTTAAGGCCCTAAGAGAAAATGGTAAGGCAATATGTGAATTTTATAAAGGTGAGGAAACTGATGAAAATTATCTAAAGGTGTGAAATTCATAAAAGTCGAGAGAGGAAATCTTGGAAAGGATTTGTAGCAATACGGAGAGCAATTTAGTTGCATTCAAGTGTTAACGAATAAGCAAGAGAGAAATAAAAAGATGGGGATTTCTTAAGAAAAGTAAATAAAGAAATTGAGTTATGTCAAGAAGAATAAGGGCAATGGAGATAGTTAATTGTAGAGCAGGTCTAGAACAAGAAGTGTTATACAGCATTGCTGAGGACAAGGAGTCATACTGACTTCTAATATAAAGGAAGGTACCAGACATGATAATATTAAAGCAGAAATAGCTGCATAAATGTATTGAAGATTGTAAATTGTAGCTGAATGGTGCAATAAACTCAAATTCAAATTTACAAAATATTCAATTTAAGATGTCAGTAAGGTTGAGAAATATGAACACATCGTACCGCGTCAAACATTGAACTTGAATAAGACGGAGTTTGGCTAATGAACATCTTGCTGGAGCTAAGTACGTATGGGCGGGTTTGGTGTGGTGCTCTTTTTTGAAACCTAATATTCCACCGTTGCTTCTCTCTGAGCCCATTTATCATAATGACCAGCAGATTATCCAGAACAGTGAGCCAGCTATTTGGCTAGCCCATGGATTAAAGCAGTGATTTAATGCGCACGTTTGCCAGAATATATTACAGGACATGATGAGTGTGAATCTGTCCTAGTCCACTTTAGGTTGTTTATTTTTTTTCTCTTTTATGTTCCTCTTTCTTTCTCAGCAAGGAGAAATGTGAATTAAAATGAGTTATCGTGATGGAATGGAGAAGTACAGCAATAATCGCACTGCAGCCTGGATAGATCTGTTCCCTGCTGGAACTGGAAAGAGAGAGCGATGAAGGACCCGTCAAAGAAACAAGAGTCCAAAGGGAGTAGTCTTTCTTATGAGCAGGCTTCCGCATCAGCTGTCCGGCCGCCATACACCATGAGAAGGAAACAAAGGAAAGAGAAATGATAGGAAAAAATTATGGTTAATCCTAAACCACAAAAAACAGAAAGCTCAGAGTGGATAGTGCAAGGGAATTGAACTCGATCTCCTTAATGGAGCCTAACGATTTGTTCCGGAGCCATCTCGCGAATAGTATGAAGATTCAGTCAACTGACCTATAATGAAATCGGCGTGATCCATAAAATAGTTTGGAATGTTTAAATATAAATAATCATATACGCGTTAACATTTCAATTAAAATGAGAAAACATAACGATTTAGGGATTATTGATATATAGATTGTACTCTATTATTTGCAATCTTTCATATCTAGTTCAGTATAATAGTAACTTTAAAACTTGGTACGTTTAAAATTTCAATTGTTTAAAGTGTAAGTTTGAGCAGAGAACCATTTGAATCAATGAGAATGTTCTAATAATAGCTCGCCAAGACAGAAACACAAGGTTCCTAAATATATTTCTTTATATCATATATCTGTGTTGGAGTCCCTTTCTAAACCAAGTAAAACTAAAAGAAAATCCATGGGGTAACAGCCTGAATTGAGCCTGAGCCTACCAATCCAACTGACGGCCACACTCTCACATACCCAAGGCAGAGGTGGGGATCATCCAACGGATACGGGAAGGAGATATGGTGAAGCATCTCGGCACCCTACCCCGTGGGAAGGTTGGCTTTCTAGACCAGGGTTTGCTACCTAGCGTAGCTCCTCAGTTTCCTCACGATGCTGAGTGGGGACCGGTCGTATAACAGGCACTCAAAATCCGCACCCTTTCTAAACCAACTTTCGGATCTAAAACCAAGTGTTTACATGTTTTTCGTTAGGGATAGGAGCTATATTCATCGTTAATCGTTATATCGATGCGCGGGTAATACTTTGGAGCAAACTTCAAATAACTTTACTTTGTTAGGTTTTTCATTATTGAAACTTGTTGCATTTAACATTATGCTATATAAGGAAAGAAACGGTTTGAGGTTTCGCATTATTGCCTCATACATGTCTGAAAAGTTGCTGGACTGGAAATCTTGAGAGTTCATTATGTTTTCTATTACTATATTGTACTTCTACTGCGTAGATTAAATATAATTTCATTTTATTTTTAATTTTTGGATCCTTTTTGGATCCTTGAATTAACGCAAATTACACAGACTCTTGATGAAAACATTCAGAAAAACGGGGAAGTGGTAGGGCTTCTCATGTAACATGCAGCGTTAACTGAGGTTTTGAATGAAATTGATTCAACTGACCCACACAATCAGTTTCTGCCTAAGGTTTGTTCCATATAACCTTGCCCCGCCAACATGTATCCCTCCGTGTGCTACTGCCTTCCCCTTTACCCTAATCGGCTAATGCTTTCGGCGCGTTGGTGGTGCTTTCACATCACGTGGAATAGAAGTGATATAAACAGATACGTCACCACTACCGATTAACATACCTGCTATCGTTCACCATCCCTAGATGCAGGTTTGAAGTAAAGGATTCTCCTCTTTATTTCGTTTAAGAAATAGCATGCGTTTCAGATAAATTACCTCTGTTACGTAATATATTTAATTCATGAATGAAAAGCTTGTTAATCGCTTACAGCTAATTACGGTTGCAACTACTTGGACTCTTGTGCAGTTGTTGCGCTCCAGTAACCGTCGTTTTTTTAACACTGTCATTGTTTACTTCACACACTTAACACATACATAATTGTTGTACATATTTAGCAATGGTACACACATATACCCTTGTAGTTTATAGCACCTGGGTAGCTACTCCTTCCAGTGTCTTCCATGTAGCTCTGTTCTTAGCTTGTCCCTGCTATTTTTTTTAAGATATATATCCATCTGATCTTTGGTCTCCCTGCCGTTCGACCCCTTTTGGGACCCACTTTGTCATTCGTTACATCCATAGGAGGTGGTGCATTCTTGCGACATGCCCTCCCCATCTCCATTTCAGATGTTGTGCCCCTATAGCTATGAAAGTATAAGTTTGACAATTCTTTCGAATATATTAAGGTATATCATGTTAAATAACGAACTTACTTTCACCACACAAGTCTATATCATGACAGCAGCCATTGAGAGGCGATTGGGTCAGGTGAGATTTAAGAGATACTGGGCAAGCTTATTCGAAACATAGATTAATGACTCACTCTCGGTCATTACAATTACCTGATTCGGAGCCAAATTTGCAGATCCAGCTGGAACAAATCAAAACAATACGTAATATAACACAGTGCATGTAAATACTTGTTCTTTCCTTCCATATGTTTGTGTTTCGCAAGTCAACCCGGGGATACGACCGCATCTTACACGTATACCGTGTACATATTTATTTTTACCATTATACAACAGTGAAATCGAATCATTCAATTCATGCCAGAGGATCTAAAATATTGAAGTGTGTACTGTTTTGAAGTAGACAGTGGTAATAAGAAGAGTAGTGTATAAAATATGTAGAAACACAATTTTCACGCGACAGCAATATACATGGAATAAGAAATTTAAAGAAGCATGTTACTTTCATACATTGAATGAAGTTTACAGAAAGTCTGTTGAGATAACAACGTCGCTGTGAATACATGCCAGGGCATTTGAAAATTATGAGCAAAAAGAAAAGAGGTACTTGCGTTTATACACAGAAGACTATGAATATGAATTTAATTCAGTGAACAAATTATTACCTGTGTAGTTCTTATAAACTGTGTATTATTGATACTTAAATTTACTATCGGTATTGAGAAATGTGGTTATCATTCCCCCACTAATGCATATCCGTAATCACATTTTCATGCACCGAGCTTCTCAAGATAAAGATGGAACAAAGAACCAAAGGAAGGAATTGTGAACCAAGAAAAAGACTACGTAACAGATCAACTTTTAAAAGAGCAAAGATACATACTACTTTCTTTTGTTTTCATGCTGCTGCCAGGCTGCTGAGCATAAAAGGCGGAGGTTTTCTCATCTACACATTTCAAGGTATATTACACGTGTGTCACTGACTTTCATAAGAAAGGAGACAGTCGAGAAAGATTCTACTTGGCTCCAATTATAAAAACATTGCCCTTGCGACAAAACCAAAATAGCCAAGCACGTTTTCAGTGGCGGCCCAGAAGCATGGATTATTAGCAGGCGGAGGGACCGCCACTCCCCCACCACTACTCTTCCTCTACTGCTATCACAGCTTTATCTGGGTGACGTACATCTCGCAATGCAGGAAGTCTCTCGGACCGCGGCAATTACATTCCACCATTGCCAACTACCGCTAAAAAGCACGAACCCACTACTTCCTATTTGTTTCTCGAATGGACTTGAATGAGTCGTAATATAACAATAATTACCTTTTTTAAAAACATATTTCTATAAAAAGCTTATTACTAGAGCCCGGATTTGTAAACAGAATCAAATAGTGAAATAAGCACACATATAGCCACGAAAAATGCAGTAAATAAAAATAAAAAATTTAATCATAAACATATTGCTTCATGGAATTCTTACCTTACGTAAGCTTTTACAATTCGAGAAGGAGGTTCTACTGAGATTTTCGGTATGAAGCTCCTTCGTTTGTCAATGAAGAATTTTTTTACATAGTAAAAAGAATCTCTCGATGTCGATGACGTTACTGGAGAGCATGTGAAAAGCACCACAGTTATTTTTGAGTGAGTTCTTTTTCGACATAAGTTTCCGTACGTGAAAGCTTTTTAGAAATTTTACATAGTGTTTCGTATCCAGTGTTTTTCATTAATACCTTACTGAGTTTCTCAAAGGCGGTTTTAGCAATACCGCGAGTGTCTGAAGATTAAGTTATTGAAATTTCATCTATCAAAGAAAGTGAATGTTCCAAGATATTATTTCGAGCTTCCAACTGTGTTAAAATGACAGATATTTTGGTGAAACGGTTTTGGGTGAACTGTATCTTATCTTGGATACCAGTATTAGCAAAACAGTCCTGTCTTCTGCATCTAAGGAGCATAACGCTGTCTTTACTTCATTGAAATGTTCTGCGTCGTATGACACAGCCTTTAACCAAGAACCCAATTTAAAACTGGCTGAGTAGGTAATGATAAATTTGGAAGGACTTAATGGGTGAAGGTACAAACACTTTCTTTGCGCTAGAGATAAGATCCACGACTTTATATCGGCTCTTCACTATGTAATCCGTCTGAATGATAAAATGTTGGCTAGGAGCAAAAATTTGCATTTAACTTTACATGACTTGGACAAAATAAGCTGTTTCAATTAAAAGCATAAAATAAGTAAGCAAACTCCGTATTTCAGCAAAAAAAAAAAAAAAAAAAAAAAAAAAAAAAACATTTCGGTTAGAAATCCAGGCTCTACTTAGTAGATACTAAGTAGATGTAGGAGTAGTAGGTGCAGTCCGGCCGGCAGTTCGATATCCCGCTTCTTCACAGGAAATCTTTATATTTAATCCAAACGGTTAGCATTTAAAGAAGAATATCTATTAGCATCGTAACTCAAAATTGCAAAATTGGGTAAATGCCAAAATTGTTACTTAAATGCAGCATCTTCTAAAGATACGATTTTGAAATCTAAAACTACCAGGGTTTGCAAATGTTTTCTTTTTCTACTTTATGCATTTAGGCCTTTGACCTGTTTCCACATCAAGAGTTCGAGCTTATTTTTTTCTTTGGTAATTTACGTCCTCCAACGTTAAGTCATATCGGACGATGAATGAAATGGGTGAAATGATGCTCAATGCGTCCGGAGTCCATGGAGCTTAGAGTTACCCAACATTCGTCTCTCAGGATAAGGGAGAATCCCGAAAAAATCTTATCCAGATAACTCACCCTGACCGAGATTCGAACTCCGGACCTCTTGAATGTAAGGCAGACATGCTACCATCTACGCTACCGAGGCGGGCTCAAGAGTTCGAGCTTATCCATCTGGCGCATAGGCGGACGAGCATCTATTGGCCTATTCTTGTACACTCTTGTTTGTCGCCACAAACGGTGTATCTCGAATGCGAGAGCCCCTAGTGGTTTAACGGGGAAATATATGAGTCAACTGGAGAATTTAATGTCAGGACGGCACGTTGACCATGGTAGCTCAAAGGTTAAAAACGACTGGACGGAAACCAAGAGATCCGTGGTTCAAATCCCGGCCATGGCATTGAATTTTTCATGTTGACTCTATCCATTGGGCAGCCTCGTTTAACACCTTGATTAATTTTGAATATCTCTTATTGATTATATTATATTGATCATATTGTGACTTTGTGGGTTCGTGAAATGAAAAGTCCAATTTCACCACTCAAAAATGTTCTTTATTTCCACCGACTTACAGTTAAACTCTTGCCAATTACATAAAATTACTTGCTGCACACAATTACGATTTACCAGTTCGTCCGTTACAATTTCACTTGTACTCGCGATTACATGAACTCCGATGCACATACCAGTTACGTACAGTCTTCCGTTGCACAATCTTCTCGTTCATTAACACGTCACCAAGAACTGCGACTGTCTCCTCACTCACACTCACTAACCAACTGACTGACTGACTTCGCTCCGGCAGCCCCTTTTTATAGGAATATCGCCGTCTTCCAGTGTCCACAGGAATGTTCCAGTAAAGAAAGATCGAGAACCAGGTGTAAGAGAAACAGACGGCACAGTCATGTTTTTCTCCTGACCACCGCCTGTCACCACTATAAGACAGACGAGGGGGAGGTGTGGCTAATACGAACCTCCCCTGTCTTCCGCTCCCAGCTGCTTCCACAGGGTGTTCCAGCGCTCCCGTGACACTGCTCCCTCCTCAAAGCTGTTCGCCCCGAACAGCACCATCGTAGCGTGCGAGGCGGTCCAGGTGTACCACCAGCATCCGCTCGGAGTCTCAGCCAGAAGTAGCGCTGCCGTAGTTTGTGAATCATTCGGTTCGCTCCCAGGTGTCCTCCTGAAGTACCGGCGTGCTCTTCCTCCAAGACTTCCGGGACCTTGCTCCGGGGAAGTACCAACTGTTCTCTCTGCGCCTTCCCATCGGGTGACTCCCATACCCGGAACAGCACGCCCTCTCTGGTCTTCAACGAGTCCCATTGGGCCCAGTACGACTTGTAGGTGGCGCTCCTCGGTGCGTTGTCCTCCCAGGTTGGTCTCGTCCCTGCGTCCACTTCCCTCAAGAGTGGCCCCAAGTCTGCGTCCGCCAACTGCTCCCTCCTCAGGCCTGCGCTATCCCAGCCTTCAGCAGGCACTGCCACAACTACTCGGACTGCTGCGGCACGCTCCTTCTCTTCCACTCTTGTGCGCTCATGGCCGTCCTGGATCTGCGATAGGACACCTCCAATGTAATGGTCGCTAGCGTCGGTGTCCACAATGAAGGCGCCACCCGGTTGTGGGAAACCCAAAATTGGAGCACTGCACAGGGTCTCCTTCGGGTGCTGGAAAGCGTCTTCGGCGTCCTCCGTCCACACATAAGGCCGGTTTTCCTCCGTCAGGCGGGTGAGGGGTTTTGCGATGTTGTCGGCCTTTTCCTCTAAATCATTAAGGCGGTCGTCTACTTGACCCTTCCGCTTGCCCAGATTCGTGACGTCATCCCTCACGCCGGCCAACCGTTCCTCAAACTTTGCGGCGAGAGCCTCGTTCGCCTCCCTCATCCCCGTTGTCAGTTCGGCCATCTTTGCGGTCATTGTCGTGGCCAAGTTGTTGTTTGCCGTTTCCATCTTCGCTGTTAATTCGGCCTTCATTTTTTCCATCTTCCCGGTGATGTTGTCGTTGGCCGTCTTCATTTGTTTCAGTTCCGCGGTGATGTTGTGATTGGCCGTCTTCATTTGTTTCAGTTCCGCGGTGATGTTGTGGTTGGCCGTCTTCATTTCTTCCAGCTTTGCGGCCAGGTTGTTATTTGCCGCTTCTATTTTCGTTATTAATTCGGCCTTCATTTCCATCATCTTCTCCAAAAATTTTTCCAATGCCGCGTCCATGGTTGTAATGTTCGGTGATGTTATCTTCCCGCTTCCTGACACCAGTGTGACTTTGTGGGTTCGTGAAATGAAAAGTCCAATTTCACCACTCAAAAATGTTCTTTATTTCCACCGACTTACAGTTAAACTCTTGCCAATTACATAAAATTACTTGTTGCACACAATTACGATTTACCAGTTCGTCCGTTACAATTTCACTTGTACTCGCGATTACATGAACTCCGATGCACATACCAGTTACGTACAGTCTTCCGTTGCACAATCTTCTCGTTCATTAACACGTCACCAAGAACTGCGACTGTCCCCTCACTCACACTCACTAACCAACTGACTGACTGACTTCGCTCCGGCAGCCCCTTTTTATAGGAATATCGCCGTCTTCCAGTGTCCACAGGAATGTTCCAGTAAAGAAAGATCGAGAACCAGGTGTAAGAGAAACAGACGGCGCAGTCATGTTTTTCTCCTGACCACCGCCTGTCACCACTATAAGACAGACGAGGGGGAGGTGTGGCTAATACGAACCTCCCCTGTCTTCCGCTCCCAGCTGCTTCCACAGGGTGTTCCAGCGCTCCCGTGACAATATAAACGTATATATATATATACATATATATTGATTATATATACGAAAATATATGTTGTACAATATAAACCTCCGATTATTCTTATTAGGTTTTCGGGATAACCTCTTTTATACATTATTTTCCAAAGTTTTCTAGTGGCTCTAATTATATGCATTAAAATCCATCATACTTAAGACATTTATTTTAGAAAAAGGGCACCTGAACTTTTCTGGGAATAGCCAAGCGTGGCTTCATTCAAAATGAATTTTTTATTGTAAACGCTAAGAGATAGACGTAATTTACGTCCTCCAATATTAAGTCATATCGGATGGTGAATGAATTGGGTGAAATGATGCTCAAATGAGTCCAGGGTCCATGGAGCTTAGAGTTACCCGACATTCGTCTTGAAGGATAAGTGAAAACCCCGGAAAAAAACGTATCCAGGTAACTCACCCTGACCGAGATTCGAACTCGGGACCTCTTGAACGTGAGGCAGACACGCTACCATCTACGCTACCGAGGCGGGATAAGAGATAGACGGAAACGCACTACACAAAATATATTGTAGATCTATTTAAAACATATTCGTTATTTCAAATAATTTTTCCTTACTGTAGGATGAACTGTTACCAAGGTATTCAATAATATTGATTTCATTTGCTCAATAACTTGTAATATTTAAAGCCCTGTCACTCTAAACTCGTTTCTCGTGATGTCATAAGAAGAGGATGAAATATTAAAGTCATGCCTAGAGGCTTATAAGTCCTACCCATCAATTTGGTATTTCCACCTTTTTGCACTTAACATCGAAAGTTTATCGAAAATATATCTGCAAGTATTTATCTCGATTAACTAGAAATAAACCTGATCTACAGTTTACGAGTTACACAAAAGTGGTTTAGAATCAAGAGGGCTTCAGAGTTATCCCCAAGAACCTTCAATAAATACATTTTGTTTGTGGAAAATTGATTAAAAATATTGCACTTTAATAAGTCATTGAAGACGAAATGGCAAAACAAAGGAAACATTTTTGTGCCAAGGGTAGTGGGGTGTTTTCTTAAGTTTTGTGTCTGTCGCATGGAAGGTCCACTAACTTAAGTCATTAAGTTATGTATTTAACAAACTTTTCGTTTTTAAATTGAGTTCAAGGTACACACAATTCGACATAAAAATTTGGGGAGGAATAAAATACTTCCTAGAAGAGAATGTAAGAAAAATCCTTCAAGAAATATCAAAGTTTACAAAACCAGAAGAGGTGTTCTGTACGTTTGTTTCTACAGTTCACTGTTGAAATATTTATTTTTAATTGGAACAATAACCGACAGTAAATTACTCATCACCGAAACTTTGAACCTTCCCTGAAGTTGCGAATAAGGCAAGGTACCTTTCTTTATACTTTTCTTTCTCTTACATAAAGAAAATTATTTTGTAACAGTTTTGCTTAGCATACTACAACGCAATTATTTTTGAACAGTTATGCTTAGCATACTATAACGCTCTTTTTAACAGGAAGTTTGCACTAAAAGTGAAATTTTACTCATTTTTAATTCCACCTATGAATGCAGAACAGTTTTCGGCTCTACAGGTATGTGTCCTGCATTCTTGGCTTACTGCCTGTTTGCGGAAACACCTCATCATTCCATGTACCACCCACAGGCCAGATTCTTCATGATTCCACCAGTATTACGCAGATTTAACCTGAACTACAATCATGATGTCCACTTTGGTGCTTAGCAGGGTCTTATTGTAGCTTAAGAAACAATAGACATACCTAGTAATGTTTTTATTTATTAAGGCCCAAGCTTAAGCAATAACGAGTGCGCGTTTAATTCGCTAAAAGAACCATTCGCAAGTGATCCGGCAATTTTAAGTTACATTGGAAAAATTTTCTGATCTAGAGGAGGTAATGATTAAATTGAATATAACAGTACTGTTTGTAAAGAATCTCTGTATTTTAAAATTGTAAAGCTTATATAATAAGATTTTAAAAATTATGTGTAATCAAATATTCTGTTGTCACATCCATTGAATTTCACATCCTATTAAGTGTAAAACTACTTGTTCCCATCATAATAGCAAGCATGATCTAGAAAATAAAATTCTATAATTTGCCTGTCTCTAGTTCATAAATGCTTCTTGTTGCTGAAGCGAATGTCAGTCTTGGCGCAACAATGAGCGATTCCCTAGGTTTAGATGTCATCTTTTGGACTGTTGGTGGTTAGTAAAAGTGGCCTTTGGAAGGCATTGCCTATGATAAAAGTTGGAAGAATACTCTGAAGGTGTGTATAGGGTAGTCGCTCCTCTCTTTGTTAGGAGTACTGTTCCACAGGTCTGGGCTAACCAATAAGCCACAGGTTCCTGTGAGAAGTTCCAGAACTGTTCTTCCAAAATTTGTTGTAACAACCATTTATCTATAAGAGGAAACAGCAGAGCTTGGCTGCTGCAGAGCAGTAGAATATTCAAAGCTGCTTAATTTCAAACCAGTAGATTTCTTATGCAGATTGTAATTACAGAGAAGAGGGATTAGCCATGTACATGAAAATATCCTTTGATGCTTGTTCTTCAAATAGCAATGCATTATGTTAAATTTGGCGATTTCTTCATTAATAAAATGTAATAAGTGTTGAATTTAGACCAATCGCAACATTGCTCCAATTCTATGATTATCACTTCCACCTGCAACTATTTTATATTTCTCTACTAGTTATATTGGTGTTGGGGTAATATAGTTTTCCACCTAAAAATTCCATTTCCAGATTTCATCCTAAACAGGTTTAGGGCCCTCCTGAACCTTAAAAGTCCTTAGAGAAGACACCACGTGTATGTGCGTGCGCGGGTGCATGGCATAACTGATTGCACCAACGTAACAGTTTTTTTAAATATCAAACTTTGTATTTAAGTTAATCTTACTCCAAGAATCTGACAATCTGTCATCCATTTCGAACCAAAATTAAACTTTTGATATTCTGAAAAGTGGCTGCTAAGTATTTTCATAAAATGTCATGTGCTCCAAGTATTTTAATGACAGTTAAAATGCATTTCTGAAATACGAGTACCCTCTGAAATCTTCTTCATTCTGAATATTTTTCCTAAGAGTTAAACGTAAGAAATAGACAAATCAGTACTACAAAATCTGTCATTGTCAAATAACATACCTTTTATTTTTTTTGAAATGGGCATTGTCGAGATATTCCTTGTTTTTGTTTGTTTAAATTATTAGACATTTAATTCAAATGAAACGTTCTTATTGATTTTTTTTCCTTGTCTTCATAACATGAGAACTTAATTTCAAAATCATTACATAGAGATCAACTCTTAAAAAAATGATTGTTTTCAAACCTTATTGAATTCCCATAGTAGCTTTAAGGAAATATACAATAAAAACACTTCTGCTCCCCTAGATTAAAATGGAGACGAAGAATAGTTAAGCTTTTATTCCAATAGTTCTTGAGACATATTTTGAGAGTCACTTGAATATAGCCCATCAGGTGTTTTTATTAATTACGATTGTGATATTTCTTAATTGTAAGGCATTCATTTTGGAAACCACTCTAAGATGCTAGCTTCTGTTTTTAATAAGTTTGTTTTACAGACTTAGTTCAGGCTACTAGAGTTGTTATAGCCTAACAAGGGCTACTTTTTATACAAATGTTAAACTATTCTGAAGGAAAAGTTTCAGGTTTCTCTAGATAAAATGTCATAAGAGAATAGGGATTAAGTCCCCATTTTTAATACAAGTTATCGTTAAACTAGCCACAGAGAGAGGCGGAAATGTTCCATACTAAATCAACTGTAAAAATTCGAGATGAGAATGACGACGACTCATATAATTGTTGTTGAGGCGGAGAAACACTTATTTGAACCCCGTCCAGCTGGAGCGTACAGCGCTGCTCAGTGCAGAACTTGCCAGCTTTAAGCTATTAAATGTGGTTTGACAGCAAAATATGCTCCTCTAGTACATTTTGAAAATTGCTGCACATAAATGAAATGTCACGCGTGTGCTCAATTTCGCAACATTGAAGTCAGTGTAAAGTGTAATCTGTCATTGCACTAATTACTTGCTTCCTATGGTTGTATTGCAGTGATTTTTTCTTCACCCTAACACATAGAAAAAGCTATAAAGGCATTTATTGGACGGATATTATCTTAAATTGAACTTAAGGCTAAACATACTGAAATATTTAAATTGAGGTTCCGCTTTTGTTGAACCATTTCGCAAGTACCTAAAATAATAAATGACTTCTCTACAATCTCGGTGAACTCTGCATTCATCTTTCTTCTCCAAGTGTGACTACATTTCCACTGTACTCCCGTTGAAGGATCCCCTGCGTTACAATTGATTGAGATCAAAATGATACATGATAAACTGCAACTCAGTGGGGTAAAGGTATGAATAAATGATCAGAGAACGCACATCGAACCAACGCCCTTCTTTTCCTCCCAGGAAGAATGAGATGAACTTGCAGAGGACGGCAGCAGAGACATTCTTGATGACTGGTCACTCCGGTGGGCTGCGCAGAGGTTTTCCTCTCTCAGAAGCAGAGTGAATCGAATCACCACAGGCTGCTCAGAGTAGACTGCCATTTCGCAAGGCCAAGACCAAGTTCTCAAGTATCCAACAAGCATTTTATCCATCAACGGTGTACAGTGCACAGTCCACAACCATGACTTAAATAGGAAAGGGCATGTGAGCTGATGGAAACAGCGAGAAGGAAAATTCTTGATAAAAGAGAAAGTACCCCAGCATTTATCTAGCCAGAGAGGCAGTACCAGGAAATACCCATAGTTGGCCACCGGAATCAAATCCTTTACCTCCCGAATACGAGTCGCGCACGTTACCGTGAGTATTTTCCCTAAGTGTGGGGATAAACGCTTGTTTGCTTTATTTAATGTTTGTAAAGAGGGAAATAACGAAATCCTGACAATGTTAACGGTAGTAATCTCTGTAGGTTACTAACAAATATGGCTTCTGTAATGTGCTAGTTATGATGAAGGCCTCATTGAGTGGGATTGAGTACCTCACGATGTTAATTTTTTTCCTCCTTTCTAATTAGTCTTCAATAATTAATATATCCACATTCAGCTGCTCATTGCTCTACGGTCATAATGATCTATTATTGGGTCATATTTATACGCCAAGGAGCAGGAATATGTAGGCCCCTGTTCCACGTTGCCCATGGAATGTGGAATTTTCTATATCCTCTTGCGTTCACTCAGCATTGCAAGAAAAACTGGCAGTAGCGACAAGGCTTTCTATCACGAAAACCAGCATTTCAGCTGAGAGGTGTGGTGCCGACCACATTTCCTATCCATAGAATGATCTCCTACCTCTGCTGTGCATTTGTGGAAGGAGGCCGTAGTCAGATTGTACCTCAATGGCACGTTGAATTTATCATGCCACAAATTGCAATTATCTCCAGTTTAAAATTTAAAACTTTTTGAAAGCTTCTAGGTAGAATTTCCTGTACCAGTATTTATTTCTCTCTCCTTTCCTTAAACGTAGCATATAATATGTAATCACTGTTATTTCGAGGCTCTTATTTAAATTGAAAAGGATAAGACCTCCCAAACTCGTATTATTTGCAGTGTCACTTAAAATTGTGCTCTAGTATGCATTGCAGTTAAAGAAGCCTATTTTGCTCTCCTTAACAGTGTCATGAACTTTTTGAAGTAGTGAGTGTTATGCTTTGTATATTTACTTATACCCTTAGATAATTAAGCTGGTAAAATTGAATTCAACCCAAAAGTCTGATATCGAGATTGCACTGGAAGTAAAAAAAGTTACAGAAAAAGGCTGATGCATATGTATGACCATAAACTCAATGTAAAGAAGAAAAAAGAAAGAAGAAAATCAGGTAAACTCCAAATTTTGAGTTTTTTTCCATCACTTTAGAGGTTGACTAATTTAGATATTGTAATTAAAAGTACTGTCGTATGCACATTTTCGCGAGTCACTGCGCTTCTGTTATGCGTTATGTCTCTAAAAAACGAAAATCCAAATTGGGTTAAATAATCAGCATCGAATAGAAGGAAAGAGATTACATCCCACGATAATTAACTGAAACTCGGCACGAGATACAGGTTTTTAAGAATTCTGTTCAGAACTCTAATGGATTTAATTGAAGTTGCCCGTCTCGGTAGCATAGATGGTAGCGTGTCTGCCTCAGTTTAAGAGGTCCCGAGTTCGAATTTTGGTCAGGGTGAGTTACCTGGATAAGGTTTTTCCGGGGCTTTCCCTTATCCTGAAGGACGAATGAGCTTAAAGCTATATGGACCCTGGGTTCATTTGAGCGTCATTTCATCCATTGCATTCATCGTGCGATGTGACTTAACGTTGGAGGACGTAAATTACACCCAAAAAATGGCGAAGTTCATTATTTGTCCAATAAATTAGTGTAATGTGCCAGGTGTGCACTGTGAGAGCAATTAATTTTTTAATGTAGAGGCTTTGTTTCAGTTCGACAGTAATGATCGTGATATTTTTATAAATTTGAGGCTTGTTTGTTCACCAAATATTTCTGAACGGTAAAGAAAAGAGGATTTTCCAGTGTAATGGAAATTAATAAGAAGGTTGTTTGTGTTCCTCTGGGATCCAGCAATTTAATACAGCCCTCGAGTTACCCTATTGATTCAGGCGGGAAAAGCTGGTTAGCCATTGGCACGAAATAAAGAGATTATGTTCTCGCTAAAATCAATTACTTCCCTTCTCTCCCTCTACATGCATTTGCTTCTTTGTTGTTATTTTCTGCTGCATCCCGCTTTTACCGAGTTAATCGTTCTACCATTAAATTCACTAATATACAGAGCTGCAACAGAAGTTCGATACCTATCACCCAGTCCGGCTAGCCACGGTGGAGTGCACCAAAGCATCAATAAGACAGTAAAAGCAATACACACGCTAAGTGCATTTGATATCCTATTTGGACTGCAACAAAGAGACTTGCGTCACCACCAGCGTTTAAAAGAATGTATGGCTGCTCGCCTGTGAATTTTATTAATGAAGGGCATTGAATCAAAATTTAGCTTAAGAGCTTGTGAAGTTTTCGGAACGTACAATAAAATGTCATGAGCAAGATCAACCTTCATAATATAGTGCGATCCATATAAACCTGAACCAATTTCAATAGGGCATAGCGTTTGAATCAATAATAGGACACACGTGCAACTTTGGGAGAACATATACATGTTTGCACTTGTCTCACCATATTTTCTGCAGTTTTACGGAGAGTATCCTCGCCAATGTTCCTTATTTCGGTTCGAATGGATTCCTTGAGAACATCTATTGTCCGTGGCATATTCTTGTACTTTCTATTTTTAGATACCCCCACAGTAAAAAATCCGATGAGGTTAGGTCAGGTGATCTGGTGGGCCGCAGACCTTTTCAGATTATTCGATTATCAAAGAAACTGGTTACAAGTTCCATGGTGTCATTAGATGTATGGCACGTTACTCCACCTTGCTGGAAATAACCTTCTCTCAATTCGATATTCAGCTGCTCCACAAATGTCTTGAACATACCCATATAAATTTCAGTGTTCACAGTCGTATCAAAGAAAATGAGACCAACGATTCATAGATGCTGATGGAATACACTTCCAACATTTTGTCTGAGATATAAGTAGTGTAATGTAATACCCCAATTGTGTATTATATTCTCCCAAAGTTGCACGTGTGCCCTATCATTGGTTTAGAAGTTATGCCCTATTGAAATGGTTCAGGTTATATAAGGATTTTCCAGAGCTTCTCAGTTGGTTAGTCGCCGACCTACTGATTCCAAGGTCGCGGGTTGTGATCTGGTCCAGACCTCTTATTTCTAAGTGTGCTTAAGAGCGACATCCCAATGTTAGAGATTTTGGCATGTAAAAGAACTAAGGAACATAATTTTTCCACACTGGCGATCCTAATATAACTGACAATTGACGAAGTCGTTAATAAACAATATATTATTGACATCAGTATAGTTTTTCCAGCAATGCTTAATGACCTACATCCCTTCATGGAGTCAGATGCCCTCAAGCCTTCATTATATGCCTTACATTATATTAAGTTGGATAGATTTGGCTATTTGTAATCATTGTTTACAATAATTTTGAATGAGATTGCTAATTATCTTGAAAATAAGAACTTTTAAATACATTATAAGCGCTTTCCTGTACAAATTTGAAGAACGAATTATTAATGAAGGGATTATAAAATAAAGAAGATCTTTGATACTAAAACTAAGGAATTAAAGTTTGGAAATAAATCGTTCCTCCACACTAGCCGTGTGTAGGAGATAATTTGGATAGGTAGAGTCCAATTGAAAAATGCAGTGCCATAGCCGGTATTTGAACCACGGATCTCACGGTCTCCGTCCGGTTGCTCTTAAGGCTTTATAAACTATTTTTGCCCATTAATTTACTTAATAGTGGTAAAACCTGATAAAGCCTGGGACTTAAGTACTTATAACATAATAAGTCCCCACAAAATAAGGTGCGAAACTCATTGTATAGAGAACCCCTAGTAGTTTACCGGGGAACATACGAGTCAGTTGGATAATGTTAATGTCATACTGGCCGTGGTAGCTCAGTTGTTAAGAGCGACCAGATGGAGAGCGGGAGATCCGTGGTTCAAATCCCGGCTATGTTATTTAATATTTCAACCTGTCTACGTAATAATTCAGCTCTACACACGGCTAGTGTGGAAGAACGATTAAATTCCATCAATTTACCTAATAGTGTTACTATAAAGCCTGGGACTTAAGTTCTTACAGCATTGGTGTAAGTACAAGGTATTTTTTTTTTTTTAATTTACATCCTCCAACGTTATGTCATATGGGACAATGAATGAAATGGGCGAAATGCTGCTCAAATGAGCCCAGGGTCCACATAGCTTAGAATTTCCCGACATTCGTCTTTTAGGATAAGAGAAAACTCCAGAAAAACATTATCCAGGTAACTCATCCGTTCCGAGATTCGAACTCGGGATCTGTAAAAGTGTGGCAGACACGCTACCATCTACGGTTCCGAGGTGGGCAGGTGCGTATCTCATTGTCTATCCGCATTAAGTTTGTTGACGTAAATTTGTCTCATGTTTAGTTTGTTTTCCCTGCTAAGCATTGGTTGTAAGGTTTTCTAAACAGAAGTAATGCTCAGTTCTATCACAGCGGATTAGTTATTACGTTTGGAGCTGCAACTTAAGTGTGAGAGACTAAATGTTGGATCACTAATGTTCTGAAACAGTTTTTGATCACGAGACTAGATCTTGATAGCAGCTTAGGCATTTGAGTCTTGGACCACCTTGTCTTTAATTGCAAGCTGCGAAGTTAACTTTAGGGCGAGCTTGTTTGTAATTGTAGCTTTTGCAGTAGATCTACGGACACCCTGTCATTAATTGTACTATGGAACGTAAAGTTTTAAGGATATAAAAATAAGTAAAATAGTTCCGTGATGCGAGTTTCATAATGTGATCATTAAGCAGTCAATTACTGTCAACTTTGTGTATCGTGACAAACTGTCGATGAACCACGGTCATTTTAATTCAGTTAAGCGCTGTTAATGGCAGTGGGTGGACAATGTCCGGAAGCAGAGGGTTGAAATGAATATCGCTATCAGACAGGAAATTCAGTAACGGCATACCTTGGCTAACCTGTTTTGAGCCAGAAAAACATGAAATCACTAATGGATTCAATTAGGTATCGCACGGAAACCCAACAAATAATGCCGCCTTTTCTTTTCTCCCATATTCAATGCTAGGTTGCGCTTGAAGGAAAATGAGGTAGCCTAACAAGGCCAGCGATATCGGGACGCAGGAACACGTAGTTGAGAAAAGAGTTCTATAGCGATGCTCATTATTTCTGAATCCTTCGACTTGTTAAAAAAAAAAACTTCCGTACCTTGTTATTCAAAAAGGCAATGGACCGGTTTGTATAAGCGAGAGACGAGCAAGACTTCCTTGGTATGTATTCTTTTTCTGACACCATTTATTTACGAATTTAGGTGTAGAAGTATACACTAAATGTTGAAACGTGGCATTTTCTCTTTAAAATATCGCCTGCATTTTAACGTTTTGTAGCACCTTTTTGTGGAAATAGCTATTTCATCCTGGTTAATGTAATCCTGAAAAAAGTAGATCTGCATTTGTGTATGTCTCTATATCTGTTTTCTAACAGCATAATTCTTAAACGAAAGGTCTTACAAATACCAAACGGGGTATTAAAGTTAAATATGACAGGAAGATTTTCAATAAATGTATCCTTACCTGAAACTTCCCCTTAAATGTAATCTTTGTTCCTTGATACCCTTACTACTTAATATTTCTATGGTTAAAACTTCGGCTATTTCGTCTCTTTTAGTTTAACATGGTACGTTTCAGTCTATAACAGCTCATGTGTGACTCCTCTGACACATATCAGCGGTATACACAATCAACAGACAGCTTCACGTACCTTGCTAAACAACATTAAACTGAGTTATACAAAATATCTCGTTAGCCTCCTTAGGCGCGTGAGCTAATATTTCGCAGATCGAGGTCGTAAAACCCAATTTTCATATCCGAGGGTCGCCAGGCGTGTCGTTCAAAAGAAAGGACGCTAGCAGATCGAGGCATATCATGGTGTCCAGTAAGCCGTTGAAAACTTCATTTCTGGTGCAGGGGTTAACAATTTTCTTGTAGCCCATACGCCTGTCATTTGGGTAAGTTACCTTCTGCCTTCCAAGGTTACGCAAAGAGTTATCCCTACCACATCTTGCTGACGTCACTGTCGCGAATGTGGGAGGCAAGGTATGATAAACAACTTATGCCTATGTTGTGTGTTGATTAAGTATTAAAATACTGTAGTTCAAATCTTGGTGCGTTGGCTGAACGCTAATCAACCTGTGTAACAAATATTTGTTTTACACTACTGTACGTTGTTTAATACGGTATTTGCTAATAGAGAACAAATGATTTGGTTTGTAAATAAACACCTGGAGTACAAAATCGGCAGCCCTTAGAGCAGTATACGTCCTATGCAACGGTTGAGAGATATTTACATTACTGTGAAAACATCCGCGTAACGTTTGGTGTTTCAAATGCATTAAGCTGAAGTTTTATCTCCCTCACTGACCAAACACAAGTTCGTATAAGCGTATTTATTTAGTAGCAGCAAGATAAATCAACAGCGATGTGTGCAGTGTGGTCCAGAAAAGCCCAGAGTTTTTCCGTATTTTCTTTTTGCGTTGTAATGGGTGGAGTGCAAATTAAAATTAAGAGAATGCTTTTGTTTACATTAGTCAAACGAAAGTACAGGTAGATATTTTTCTTTTCCTTTCCAACAGATCGTTACTACGACTTACGGTATAAATATCTGAATGTTTTATTTAGGTTAGGTTTAGAGGCGAAGGAGGATTTAGATTGCGCGGCCAAAATTTTGCGCCTAATAACAGTAATAAACTTTCAGAAGGTGGGAATGAGCACGAAGAGCGGCTATTATATGTTTCAAATGGGAAGAGTTTTCGTCTGTAGCGAATCAGGTGCGTTAAAGTCTTCACCGTTGCCACCTCGTGGCGTTAGACCTAAGGGAACGCAAACTGAATTTTCCCAACTTTTATAATAATGCAGTTGTTGAAATCACAATTGCAACATGGATATTCGTATATTACGCAAATGTTTTAAATATTTAGTTTAACATTAATTATAGTTTATGAATTACTTATTTTTCTAATCCAACGAATATACCAGCGGTGCATCCATATAACTGTGAATGTTACTTGCGTTAAGAGGTAATTCGTCTTTGTCATTGTCTTCAACGTCTGAGTGCTGCAAATTTATGATGATAGGTTTCAAAATCTCGTTACGTGCTATTTCTTTCCAAAAATTGTCTTCTTGTAGTTTATCTGATGTCTCACGCAGTTTTCCCAGTCTTGGTGTGTTCCCTGTCAACTTCTTTGTGAATAAGTCGTTCAACGTCAGTCAGTTTAAAAAGATTATTTCTGTTTACAACGTAATTTGAGCCCACATTAGCTCTATTGGATTGTTCTAGCAGTAGTAAGGGGGGAAAGGTGGATCGTGTCTCATTGATCCAGCTGATATACTTCTTCATGGAAGAGTAACTGAATAGTACTGCCTCGAACACTAGGTTAAATAGAGATTACGAACCATTTATAAACAAAGATATAATGTGACCAGACACGTTCTGCCAGACTAGCAAGAAGTGTATCGTTTCCTCTCATCGAATTTAACGAACACCTTGGCTAATTCAAAGTACATATTTCTTTTACCACGTCATGTCAGATGTTTACGTTTCAGTTCTGAGTAATTTCAAATATAGGTTCACGCATACATGCCAACCAGTAATGATATTCATTACAGTGCTTACGTTGCAATGCATTGCTATAATGGTAACTACTTTATTTTTATTAGGAAAACTATTTGATCTAAAATATGGGATTGCGTCGTAAGCACTGTAATAAAAATCATTACTGGTTGGCATGTATGCGTGAATGTATACTGATTATGTTGGTTATGTTAAATGCATTACTCTCTACCTTCATCATGGATCGGTTTTTGCAAAATATGAATTTTTGTATTAACGTGAACAGTTTTTATTAGAGATTTATTAGTCTGGCGCTTGTCACACACCACTTAGCGGGAATGCTATACGACAACACCGCAGTACTCCGATTGGTTGCTCACTTGGCAGCGCTCAAGGACAAACACCTTCCCATTTGAAATATATAATAGACGTGATAGCGGCAGATGCAGAGAGCGGAGTCCTTCAGATAATTCCCGGATGCACTTTCGATGTCCCGCTTATTTTTTGTAGGAAGTTCTGTGCCAAACACTACCACCATCACATACCGCTGACCATGGTGTCAGGCACTGCCATCACGAAAGATGAAAGGAAATGAGTTGAAAAAATTGACTGATAGGCAAGCGTAATCAACTTCAGCAGCTTCAGAAAACCACGAAAAAAAAAAAGAGTTAAGGAAGGGAGTCATTCTCCCATATGCAAACCTCAGATGCAACCGAATGAACCATCCGTTCGGTAAGTTACATATGTCTATGATTTCATTGCATAATTAATCAATATTTCCAGACAAAAGATACTATAAATAACACAACTTAGATCCATCAATACAGTAGTGTATCAGGTTAATAAGTAATTGTTCCTAAGTTTACATGTATTTGCAATCCAGAGATAATATTTTTTAACAGGCTCTTTATTCGAAAACATACCGTGATTTAAGATGTATTTTTCTGTTTAAACTATCCGAGCACTCAGATTTTGTTTAATTTAGAATCCGCCGACAAACTCATTTAGGGTATTTCTTGTTAACACCGAATTGAAGCTTCATATTTATTAATGATCGGGTGAAAGGCCTGACTATGACGTGAAAGTTCAGAGTGTGCATGCGCTAGAAAAGTATTAGGATCAATTTTGTGTAGTGAAACGATAAGGCCTGTTTGAAAGTTAAGGTTTTAACTGAGTCTCTACCTTCACCGTTTGCCCGGTAACCGCGACTGTACGTACATTAAATGTGTGGGTGGGAGCGTTTTAATTTTGTGTTTTTGGACATGGAACTACTCTCCAATATTAATAGAAATAAACTAAAGAATTAGTGTGGGATGACCCCAAAATTTTGGAGTGCCTCCTAAACCTAGTTTGTTATAACTTTGTTCTGATGACATTCTGTGCAAAATTTGCATCTCACTTCCCCTAATTGGCTAATAGGTATAGAGGAGAGGAGGGTGTTATAGAATAGTCGAGAAATATGAAATACCAAGATTCGGCTCTGTTTGCTGCTATAATGTGGGACTGCCATAAAGTAGTAAAGAAAGACTCCCATGATGCACTGCAGTGAGTTGACAGCTTGTCATTTCACTCGCTACAGAAAAAAGTGTTTTGTAATGTTTAGAGTTTTTTGCAGGAAATTTCCAAGCAGTTTAACCCACTAGTACGAATATGACTTGATCATTGATATCAAACTTATGGTACACCAAAAGAATTGTAGTTTGTTAAATTGTGGTCCTGTTTTAGCTGGCAATGTTTTATCCATTACTTTAAAGGTTCGTTGTCCAAGATGCCGATTCGGGTGTTACGGAATACTAGGCATTTCTTAATACTCCTCGTAAAAGGCTAATGTTTCATATAACCGTATAACCGTACAAAAATATAAATATAATAGATTAAGTTAAAATGAGTTTTGAGAACAGCATTAGTAGCTAAACAATTATTAGCCTAATTTGAATCCAAGGTATATATTTTGAAACATTGATTTCCTTGAAATGCAAACAAAACCTTTTTTTTTTCTTTTGACGGTCTATGGTCTTGGTTTGTAAACATTTGTTTTATAGATATTTTGCTTACTTTAAACCATGTTAGAATAGGAATACCTGGATAGTGAATGATAACGCCATCTTAGTGCAGCATTACTTTATTCCAAAGAACATACATACAAAGATATAACACTTGTCCTCAGTGAGATTCAAGAGAAAGACGATTCTCCAGATCCTCCCTACCCTGGTCAGTCTCCAAGGGGTTGATCAGTTGGAGGGATCAGGTGATCGTGCCTTCATCTGCGGTTTGAAGTCTAGCTGTTCTAATGTTGCTGTTTTTCCTTCATGGAGTTCAACTATCCGGGCTTTCTTCCACATGTACCATGGGCGGATGTTCGTGGATAGGACCAACATCTCCGATTCTCAGCTGGGGAGATTTATTCTGTGGTTGTCGAATCTGATGAAAACTCTTCAATTGAGTAAAGTATTTATTCCATGGACCAACGTTTCGATATATCGTCTGCTTACTTCTGCTGTCTCCTGAATTCTCTTGTTAGCGAAATGCTCGTCCTACGCTCAAGTCTGCTACGTATTGTCGTTAGTTTCCTCCACAAAGAAAGTGTGCTGTTGTCAGTAGTTCAGAACCTGCTTCTTCTGCTTGCGTTACAGGTCTGGAGTTCAGGGCTGCGTCAATCATCAGGACGGCGTTTAGGTTTTCCTCCGTAACTTAAGCTTTGTCTTTCCTCAGGCAGCGTTTAGTGGTCCCGACCATTCTCTCCCACCACATCATGTTTCATGTTTTATGAATTCCAATAAGTTTCTACGTTTTAAACCACCTATTCTGTAATACCGACTATTTCATATTAGCCTCTATTTGTAACATTTTTTTTTTTCTGAAAACGTTTATATAACAAAATGAACAACAGTTTGGTTTTACAAGTGACAGTTCATCACAGTAAGTTATGGTATGAAGTACTCATGACGAATTGGCGATTTTTATTTTAAAAATCTATAACTTTGATGTACAAGCCCTGTGCATTATAAGGTCTGATGATGGTGTTATAAGTACTATCATGAAAGATGCTCTTGTCATTTTGGGAGGCAGGTTCATACAGAAAGACCTCCAACCTATTTGTTTATAAGAATGCACACAGTTTAGGTGCATTAACGCTGTTATTTTAATACATAACATACGGTTATGGAAATGTAAATTTTACAGTTCTCTTGGAATGCATTAAGATAAAAAAAAATCTATGTTGAATAAAGATCTATTTAGTATCGTAACAAAATCTGTCCACGACAGAAGCCAGTCAGAGGTGACCTATGTACGTGACATGGGGCAAACTTATCTGGAACAGAGCTTACTGGTGGTACCTGTCATATGTTCACTATTCGTGCCCTACGATATTACATATGTACCAACCTGTTCCCTTGAGGAGCTGGAGGGAATGTAAATAGCTAATATGCGTAGTTCTCCATGTGACTCTGACATCACAATATTATTATGCTTTTTGCATACGCCTTAAGAAATTGAAAAGACGTCGCGATCTTGTTTCCTGCAAATGGAAAAGCTGAGAGGAGACTAGGCTAACACCTGCTACACAAACTTTGACGTCATAGCAGATATCAGCATACACAGCACGACATAATGCGGTAAGCCAACTTCTTCCTCTCTTCAGTTCTCGCTAAGATCCATCAGTTATCTAATTTCTTTTCGGTTTAATATGTAACAAATATTTTCTCAATTTTATCTTCAAAATTTTTTAAATTTATATTGCAAATAATTCAGCAATTGAAGTCTACTCAGCTGGCACGCCGTCGTTACCTTAATGTGACCCATAATGAAACGGAGCTGATTATGTTGGTATATATTGAGCATTAGCCATTTCAAATTATTTACTTACGAACCTCTTTGCTGAACAATTTCGAACAGTCTGTGTCAAAAGCAAAATTTGGTGTTTTATTTCATATGGTATTTAAGCACACCGTCTTCCAAAGATACCACATAAGGATTTAAAAAAAAAAAAAAAGTCTCTGCTCTCCAAACTGTGTTACATGGAGCGATTTCAGTTATTGTTTATTCTATTGAAAAGTGCAAAACAATTTTTATTTAAATGTAATATCTACTACTCGCATGTATTTACTTACATGTGAGTGACCCATTCTTTCCACCAGTTGTTCAATAATCACGCTTCTGTTCATCCATTGACCGCCATGTCAGGTCATCTTTCTTATCAGGTATCGAGCTGATCGCCCATCCTGGATATTTTCTCGGATCTACAGTTCTGCTCTACGACAGATGTCTGACCCCAGCACCCTCTAGGTTACCCGTATGGGGAATATAAAAAGGAAACGAAATAACTGATAATTGAATTAACTTGTATCTCCAATTTACTTTGAGCTTCCAGTGACCTTCTCTATATTTAATTGGCCCTTTTTATATCAGTTTAAGATAGAGTTTTAGTTAGATATAACCGTCTACAGGGAAATTAAGAGCTCATTAAAACACAATTTTGTGAAAGTTTGCATTTTTTTCTCTCGAAAATGATTCATATTGCAAGGTTAGATCTTTACTTACAAGGGAACTATCACTATGCTGACACCTGTATTTGCTCGAGATTTTGAAGGCATTATCTCTGCTCTATGTTGGGCCTGAGTGCCACAAAATTGTGCGGAGTATATCCGGAAGTACCCAAAAATGAGTCCAGAATACACGCATAGTAACACAGCATTGTATGCCCTGACGGGCAGCGTCTACACTGGCGTACGTAAGCAGCGCCGTGCCCCAATATGGGCACAAAGCTGACTAGGGTTGTCCAACAGCCACCTGTGTGTGGTCGCACGCGTCACTTTTCAGACTTTAGTTTTGGGTGTTGCGGTTCTCCTCCGGAGCAAATTTTTGGTGCCCATATTTTATATACAGCGGGCATTATACATAAGCTTTTCAGATGCGTAGAGCTGTGAGTACAATGATAGTTTCATTGTAAGCTGGACTATTGGGTAATATTCTGTTAGCGAACATTTTTTTAATGGTTGCGCTTGATTATTGTTTTTGTCGGATGCTCCTGAGTCTCAGAGATTATTTTTTTATCGGCCTAGCTGTAGTCGGCGAACAATGAACTCTGTTTCTTCAAGTTACGGTCTCTTATTGTTGTCGTTAATGGGTTATTAAAATCAGACTTTATTTAAAATTATTTAAAATATTATTGGCTATTCTTTATTTTTTTATTATTTTTATTCTTTATTTCAAGACACTCGGCTAACAAACAACTAAACGTCTTATTATTTATATTTGTACTCTTGGAATGAAATACCTATCATCTTTCTGTTTTGTTTCAAAAGTCCCTTAGCCAACTCCATAACGATGAGACTTTCTGTGATCGTTCCATTATGACTTTTTATAAAGAACATAAAATTTCCACAAATCAGTAAATGAACATTATATGCAACATACAGATCCTCTACAAATATTAATAAACAAACCCTGTAGGTGCTAATTTACTCGAAAGTTTGTGATTCTTGCTCTTTGACATTTTCTTTTGTTTCCATCACAATACCGTGTTACCACGAATAAAGCGGTTGGATACGTTTCCATACATTGGAGCCCTCTTGCTATATATAAAATGAACATTTGTGAATTTGACCCGTCAATTTTTTACATCACATTTTTTGAACGAATGAACGCAACATTTAAAGGTGTAACGATTTAGAACGAGGGCTTTGCAGTCTCCCTTGACTGCAGGAATACTGAGGAAAGGAGATGAACCAGCTACGATTAAATTGACATGAGCTGCGCGATATACTAGAGCCACGACATTCTTGGGAATTGGTGAGGAATTTCACACCCGAAGCTCCCATTACATGCTGAACATGGTACATAAATCCCAGGGTGTCGTGTAGGACGAGCAGGTGCCATACATGTACGATGTAATCACTGCTGGAATTCCCTAGCTGCAGGCGAACTTGCTCGGCTCGATAGCAGTAGATCCTTAGGGCACCGCCGCAAACCAGCGAGCACTGAATCCGTTTTAAATCGCACCTGAATTAGAGATCTATGCAAGTATTTCTCTACAAAGTGATGATTTGATAAACCATTACTTAGCTACATTATGTGCAAGCCTTGTAGGCTATATATAACCAGGGTACATCCGATTAGGCGTATTTATGAAACCACAGGAGAGATACGTTCTTAGATTAGTGTTTGGATATAAGAGAACCATTAATAAACGGCCTAATTAAAATTCAATGATGTCGGTAAGGTTCGATAAATGTGGAGAACGTATTTTAAACTGTTTATTTCAATTTTGCGACAATCTTTTCCTGTGGATTATGCAATGTTAATACATTTTGCTCTGCATTGCTTTTTCCCAGTGGATATTAGCTTTTACTTTGGGATGGTTATCAATTAATGTAACAGTCGTAACATCTTCAAAATGGCGTCCATTAACTTCAGTGCATCCGTTAACCCGCAGTCACATGGGCTCCCTAATGCGCTGAGCTTGTCCTGGAGAATTTCGTATTGTCTGGCAGCCTTCCACAATACAAGCACGAGTAGTCTCTACAACTGGAACTGGATTTGCGTAATCAAGAGAAAGGAAAGAAAGGAAAAAAAAAAAAAAGTGGGTTTAAGATAGGCGAGCGTGAAGGCCACGCAGTTGGTCCACCTCTTCCTATCCATTCACCAGGATACCTATTCACAAATGAACGGATAGACACTGAAATGAGAAACAGCTCCATCGTGCTTGAACCGAGTATCAGTTTCTAACAACCATACTGCAGCACAATGACAACGGTGAAATGCTTCACCTCCACCCAATTTAACCAGATGTTAAAGTGAAAGTTTACTACTGTGCAACTAAATTGCTGTTCTGTTTGGGTTTATGGCGACAAGACTGCTATGTATTACACATTTCACCGTGTGGCAAGGAGCTCTACCATGGAGCTCTACATTTTCCGGACCTCAGTTTATATAACTTTTTTTTTTTTATCCTCAATGTGTAAGAAATGTTTTCCCAAAATTTTTGATAGTAATTTTTGTTACACCCTGCATACATGCCCTTATATTTCAGATTAATTTACAACAATTTGCGCCTTGGGTTCTCGTTAAAATCGTACATTTTTTAGCAGTGTTCCCACATATAAACTAATTTTAATTTCTACGTATTTTAAACCAGTTACTTACATTCATGAATATTTGCTTACTCTCGTAGTCCTATATATTAAGAATTTGTTTGCTATTTTGTTGTCATTCTTTATTTAGATCTTCATTTAGCATCTTCATTTATCTCGTCATTTGAAGGGCATCAGTACAGTTCATGTGGTGTTGACTGATATTGTTTTCTTTAAATCTGTGAAATCACACAAGTGTTATTTAGTTTAATGGTGTCATATTTATTTGTTTATTTTTCGAATATATCTGGAAATGCACATGGATAAAATTGGTATTCTTCTTGCACACTTCAATAGGTTTGTGGTGGTTTAAAAAATCTCACTCCATGATAGCAAACTTAAAAAGACGTATTATATGTTTATGTAAGCTGCAGCTAGTTTATTTTACTAATACCCAGTGGTATTAAAATCATTTAAAAAGAAGAAAATTCGGTAGTAATGGTAGTCTTTTACCGTTTAAAAGAAGTATTTAAATTATAAAGTTACAAGCAGTATTGATTAATATTCGCACTTTCACTTTTGAGTGTATAAATTGTGGAGGATGGCTTAGATGTTTTAAATAATTACCTCTATCACTTATCAAGTACTTAAAGGAAATAAGTATTGTGTTCTTCAGAGATAACGAGTGTAGAAAGAATTTTATAGAGACAACTGCGGTAGGAGTGCAGAGCCGTTAAATGCAGAGATATGGAAATGCTGTTGAAATGACTGGAGGGAGAGAAGGGAAAAGAAAACGGCGAGGATGTAGTAAATACAGAATGCAGTAAAAGCACTATATGGAACCAACTACCAGATCCAGGGAGGATAAAAGAAAATAGGAAGGTAAAGATAAAGGTGGTAAACAAAAGAGAACATCCGTATAAATATTAGGAACAGCAATTTCCTTTCTTTCCCAACTGGAGACATTAAAAATACTGCCGTTCGTGCAGATATTACATAGAAGCATCTGATTCGGGATATTTTCGCCGCACAAAATCCACCTTAAGGACTAACGGCAGAACTTCTACCAAAGACATACACATGATATACACGAAAGACATATCTACCCAAGTTTCTATTCACAACGCGGCACACAAAAGAAACTCTTTTATGATATTGCTCTTTTGAAGAAGTAACATTTGGGCCAGACCGTTGAGCAATAACTTTCCGACAAGTTTACACAGGTCAGTGATCATTCCGGAACAAGAAAACAGCGAAACCACCAACACTGCACTCCTCGGCTATATTACATGGTGAAAGTGATATCTCACAAAAATTTGCGAAAAATACGATTTTTCATAATAACAATATGAATTTTGAACTTCAAGAAAACGACATTGTTCCACTTGAGGCATAATGAACTAGCAATTAACTGAAACTATTAAATTGAGCTACTAATAATAACTGCCACCTTAAAAATCTCTTAACTTTTTAAAAGCTTTTTTCCATTCTCAGAATGCTCCAAAGGGCCCATTTTTTGCCAAATTTCTTTAACATTTTTATGCTTCCTCTCAAAAGTATATAAATGAAAATGACTAAATACCTTCTACTTCCCCTCCTACGTAAGTAGATAGGTAGAGAAGGACCTGCAATTCACACACAAAAAAGATAGTTTTCATTGGAGGTATGAACAATTTTGAAGAACCATAAATAAAATTGGAGAAACGTTGGTGTGTGCCCCCGTGGGTCTGTGAAGTGCACAATTCAAAAACGAAATCTCTCAAGTACCAATTTTGGTATTTAGTTTCATCCTCTTCAAGGGAAAGGAAAGGAATTGAAAAGGAATTTTTCAAATTGAAATTGAAAATTGAAAGGAATAGTAAATTGTGATTCTCTCAGAAATAGACCTTAATATTTTTAGTAAAATAACACGTCTAAATAATTTGCATGACAAATATTCTATCTTAAATGTTCTGGGAATAGCCCTTGAAGTTCTTTTGATTCTGTATGGCATTTACATAACTGATAATCCATAGAGATAGACAAAAAGAGAGTTATACTACAAAAAAGAATTAGATCGGTTAAAGTGTACTCTTTGTCCTTTTGTGGATTTTTTGGGATATTCCGTCTTATTGGTTTGAATGTTTACACATTATTCCCAAATAGGTAGTCCTTTTTCCTTTCCCTGACCATGTAAAGACAATGAAATGTCGCCCGCCTCGGTAGCGTAGATGTTAGCGTGTGTGCCTCACGTTCAAGAGGTCCCGAGTTTGAATCTCGATCACCCATTCCATTCATTGTCCAATATGACTTAAGGTTGGAGGGAAAAAAAAAGGTCAAAACCATCACATAGCAACCAGCTGTTAAGAGTCAACCCTCGCTTAATCCCACTGTTTTCTCCGATTCCCATTAGACCTATACTGATCAGAAGTTGAAACCGTTTCGCAGTAAGCATGAGACTCCACGTCACATTCTGGTGTAGTGTTATTTGACCAGCTGGCAACTAGTCGTGTACAGAATTACAGCTGCAAGCCCAATTGCAAACATTTCCTTTATATTTTGTAGTTTGTACTCATTGGTTACATACTTATAGGTGATTGTGTTGTTTTCCCCATTTTGATTTCCTTAAAGACCTACCGGAAACATCGTTTTTGCGGGCTAGTTTGGAAAAGCTCGAGGGACAGTTTTGAAGTTCCCAACTGACATACAGTTTGTTTTAAAAATTTACAAATTTATTAGCTTTTTGATTATTAAACACTCTGACATTCAGGGAAGTTCTGTATTACCTGAACAATTATTATGATTGTTTTTAATATCTGTGAAGTGCTATTTTATAGCCTTTCAAAATGTTCAGATTATTTTCTGGAACAGTTCATGAAAAGATTTCTCCCTTTTAAATCATGTAGAATAAAATCGTGCGGAAGAGGCTTAAAATTTTGGACCAAATTTTAAATTTTTGTTCCAAACATTTTCATGTAAACATTAATTAGTTTATAAAAGAAGTGGAAAAGAACTAACTTTAGTTAAAGGAATTTCTAGGCTTATAGACCACTGGGCGCCTCAGACGTTTGATCTGCTTAATAATACATGGGTAATTGCTTGCTCAGAATGTTCTCACGGAAGTCCTGATAGCGACTGTGGCTGCAGCTCGTCGGGACTTCCGTATTTATTCCATTAACATGAAGTAGGTAGAAAAGTGCAGCCCTTCCTTTGGTCAAAACACAGCACAGTGGTGTCGTTGAAGGTGAACTTCCTCCTCAGAGGAGGGGCCTTCGACGTTTTGCCATTTCGGGACATTGTCCCTTACTGGCATGGTGGTGGTTTTTAATGATATGACGGTGGGTGGATGGTGGTGGGTATGTCTTAATGGTTGTTTGGTTTGTTGGTAGGGGTTGAAATGTAATGGATGTCTGGGGGATTGTATGGGCCTATGGTGGTGCTAGCACTAGTCTGGGTCGCTTGCAGGTTTCACCGGGGTCGAGGTCATATTCTCCCAGACCGTGGATTAGACTGTTGAAGCTAGAAGGGAGCTTGTTATAAAAATTATGAGATAAGGTAAGGATGTAAGCTGTGATTTATGGGAAGGAGAGGTCTGCATGGATATTATCGTTAGGAATGTACCAATCGGAAGCTGTTGCTATCCGAAGGTAGCGGTTCTGAAGGACTTGTGGTTTGTGGAGATTGGATTTTGCTGCCACTCCCCAGACTGTGCAAGCATAGGTTAGTGCAGGGCGGAGTATTTGTTTTTATATGAGCAATTTGTTGTGCAGGCTCATTGTTGATTTCTTATTAAACATAGGATATAGCATGGCCATCCTTCTGGACACTTTGTTAGCCACAGTGGTGATGTGTTGTTTCCACGTCAGACGCTAATCCAGAGTTACTCCAAGGTATGTAGCCTCCTTGGACCATTGTACTTCCTCTCCAGCCAGGCGGAGATTGGGTACATCTTGTGGAGTACGGCGGGTGAATGTGACTGCTTGGGATTTAGTTGCATTCATCTTCAAGCGCCAAGTGATGAACCAGGCAGATAGCATATCAGCATAACGCTGCGCCTTGGTTACTGCATTAACGGGTTGTTTAGATGAGACCGTTAATGCGGTGTCATCAGCGAATAGATAGAGGTTACAACCTATTAGGGTAGGGAGGGTGTTTATATAGGTGAGGAATAGGAGGGGACCAAGGACACTGCCTTCCTTTGGTCGCTCGTTAATTTGCGGCATCCTCAAAGGTACTTCCAAAAGTGCTTTTGTTGTATGTGTTTGGTGGTGTCATGTGTTAGTGCTCGGTTTCTTCTTCGTGTGTTTCCAGCTGCTATCATTTGGGTAGAGCCATGATGCGGATATTGAGATCTCAGGGCAATGTGACCAGAGGCAATATAACAAGAAAATAGTGATCTAATATCTGTTTATTATACCATTTGCACGTTTTTTTATCGATGAGACTGTTTCTACCATACGCGCATACAGATCGAAAGCTTTAAGTATAATACATAATGGTGCGAACTGGATTTAACGGAAATAATGTCCACACAACACAGCTTGAATTTGGCTGTTAGAATTAGGCTCTGTTCCTCTGTGATACGTGCAATTATTTCTTTGTAAGGTTGAGAACGATGACCTCTCTAAGCGTAGGACCCTCTTGGGTAAAGACGGTATGGTGCATTCTTTGTAGTGGGAAAAATTTCTCAACTCAGATATTGCATTCATATCTGTACTTCTTCTCATCTTTATAGAGTTATCATTTACGTTACATTCATAAATGCTCAGATAAACTTATAAATAATGCTTTGAAAGTAAGCTTTTTTAAGAATTGTTGTAGGCAGAGAAATTCGTGTGAATATAACGCATTCAATCCCTCTTCCTACCCCTTTTGAGTACCCAGTGTTAGAGGAAACGATAACGGTTATTCATTTATTCGCGAGAGTTTACAAACATTAGAGTGTTTACATGGGCTGTTGATTTCCCTGGTCTGCAGCTCATCGCTGCTGTTCTGCTCTGCTGGGAACAGCAGCGAGTTTACAGGTAGGTAGAAGTTAGGGAATTCAGCTCGACTAAACATAACCGTCTGTGGTGACGCACCTACATATTTACGTATATTGGTAACGTGGGTATTTGGAGTCCAAAGAGTTCCGGATAGTGGCAAAGGGAGACAAATTTGGCCCGCACCAGCCTACTAATGCTGTTTCTCACATAGTCTTAGCTTCTTATTTAAACATACTAATAATTTAATAGAAATGTGTAACCAAAACATAAATGTTGATACTGATTTTTACACTCATTTTTAAGCTAAGAATTCTAATAACAACTTATTATTCTATCTACCTATCCTTAATAGAGTAAAAATAACTGCTTCATATGCAGTATACCAAATCGATCCATTAGAAAAAATACAGAAGAGGGCATTAAAATTCATAAAAAGAGGCAAGTATTTTGGGCCTATAAAAGGAGATGAGACTAAATGGGAGGAATTAAGAATTAGGCGTAAAAAACATAGGTTGGTAGCATTATTCAAAGCTAATGCTGGTGTAAAGGCATGGGTGGACGTTAGTGTAAGGTTAGATAATCCGGATTATTATGGACGAAACGATAATTAAGGGTAGAAGATACAGAACCGACGTAGGAAAATTTTCTTTTGTTAATAGAACCATTGAAGAATGGAATGAATTGCCTGTAGCAGTCTTTCAGGGCTGTCCCCTGTCGCTGAAGAAATTTAGAAAAGATCTAGATGGTTTATAGTTTAACTTTTGAATTATAATGGTATATAATATGTAAATAGAAGTAATTAGATGTGTTTTAAGTGACTAAAGTAATATATCATGTTTGTATTGTTTATTGTGTTATTGTTGTAAATCCAGTATTTGTAATTTGATCTGTATTCTTAACTCTGCCACCGGGTAGTACGCAATTGCAGTTAATAAATACATACATACATACACACACATATACAAGCGGGCCATTATCTGATGGATTTGAAATTCCGAGTGCCGTGCACCACCATTAGAAAAGGCGACCAGCGACTTACACTTGCAATAGAAGTATGAAGTATGTTTGAAAATTGAAACCAGCAACAGCGTCTCACGTTGGTTAGCGCCATTAAACACTTTATTTCTACATAATGTGATTGGACTTCCTGTGTCATGAATTTTGGCTCTCCTAGTTTATCAACTGCACAAGGCATTCAAATGAGATCTTCTTTGGCTGTCCCTCGAAATACAAAATTGACGTTTTATTTTTCAGGTAAAATCTTCATTTTTGAGGAACATAAGAACGACTTTTATTCCTTGCAACCGTAGTTTGGGATGGAATGTTTTCTTGCAAATGCTTCTTGTTGCATCCGTGGAACACGCTGTTCGTATGTGCTAAGTTTGGTATTCAACCTATCTTCTGTTGAGTTTTTAACACACACTTACCAGCATGGATGAAGGATGCTTTAAAAGGCATATTTCAGGAAAATTCTCAGTTTTGCCATGTTGTCTGGAACGCTCCCACTATTTGGATTCGCTCTAGTAATTAGCACTGTATGTTTCAATATATATATACATATACATACAGATTGAAACATTACTACTCCATACACTAGGCTAGATCTCAGCTTTTCTATTACCTCAAGTTCCATTTGGGGAGAGAGAATACTTTGAAAGATTGTACCAATTATTTGGGATACTTTGCCCTTAGCAATCCACGATTCCTTGATTTGCAAAAGAGTTTAGAAAGAATCCCTTCCTACCAAGTTGAAAATCACCAGGACTGCCGGCTGCCTAACAACTACGAATAAAAATGTGAAGAAAGCAAAGAGCATTAAGTCTTCGACTTATTGCCAAGGCTCGTCTGCATGGATTTCTGTTGCACAACGGCAAAGGTTTTCGCACATTAGAAGTAACTGATAACTGTTTAGGAATTCTTATGCCTGCTATTAATTTTAAAGACAGGAAGCTCTTAGATTAATGATTGAAACAAATGAGTTACGAGGGTATTGCTAAACACATCCATAGCGAAGTGAAACAGGAAGTAGAGTAGAGCAATAAAATTAAATAAAATATACACCAAATTTCTTGATGATACGACACTTCAAGTGTCCCTGTCATGAACGACGAGGATGTTATAATCATGTGCTTCTAGCCAATCAGCGGTTTCTCAGAATGTGCTAGTACTAACTTGCTGTTGAACAATTAGATTTGATAATTCCGAAATATTGGGTGACAACGAGTTTTCGACTTGGAAGTAGAATCCAGTTTTGACGCATAAGGTAAGATACACATGTAGTGCATTAACTTTCAACAAAAAAATATATAAACCCGGATTCCCTTCAATCCGCCAAGGCCATTCCTCTTCCCACCCTTGTAATTGTCATCCGCCGTTTTCGTTCGTGACGGAGACTGTTACGAAGAAAGAAAAATATTATAAGGAACCATACATGAAGTTAAATTACAAGCATGTGGGGTATAAAATACGTGATGTACTTCTGATACGTTTATTATTTGCGAAAATAGTATTAATAAGAAATAGCACTTCGGATTCATATCAACCACCTCAATTTTGTTCCAATATCTGTCATATTTGAGATCTGTCGAAAATACTTGAAGCATTTAACTATCTCCTGCTCCTAGTATAACGCACAGTCCGTTAATTTATTATCCTTAAATGCCGTATTTACATTTTTCAGAGACATTTATTTAATTTATCAGATACAGTGTTATTGGTGTTTTTGATATATAAATTCCTTCACAAACTCTTAAAAGTTGATATCCAACGTTTTGCAGCTTCCAGACCAATCCTTTTCGTTCCTGCTACTTTGACCAAATTTAGTGCATGGATTTCGTGACCAAGCTTATCTGCAATATCACAGAAGGAAATTGCCCATTTGCAATGCAGAGAACCGCACACTGGTTTTCAAATAAGCCTTTACCGGCGTCCCTCATTATTTTAAACTGCGTTATTTTGAAGCAACATTTATGCATTTGTGCCTCCCTCCCAAAAGAAAAAGAAACGGAAGAAGTTATTTGATAATTTATGGCCGGAAATTAAATAATAATGGCATTTCTGGAATCGACAAGTAGTGCCAACCTATCTTGAAGTTGTAAATCGTGAGGAAATAATTTGAATGAATTTTGCGTGTAACAACGTGGGAGATAGCATTCAAATTAACTTTATCCGTGCTTGTTTTCATGTTTCAAGATTTAATTTCCATCCGCTTTGTTGTATCAGTATTCTATTTTTGGCAGACTGAGACACTTTCACTCCCCTGTGCCCAACCGATTCCAAGGTCGCAGGTTCAAATCCGGTCCGGTTCAAATCCGATGGTTTTTAAGTGTGCTTAAAAGACTCTCCTTGGTGTTTAGATTTTCTGGCATGTAAAAAGAATTTCTGCGGAGGAGCCAAGGAAGGTGGCGCGATATGTTCCAGGCAATGAACTGCGTCGCTGACGCATTATATATATAATGCGTGCGTGCGTGCGTGCGTGTCTTAAACACATACAGTAACACCAAAGATACAGATGAAAATGGAGGATTAATTCGTAGAGAAGGTGCTATCATTTACGCTCAATTAAAACGTAAAACAAAACTCAGGTTATCTGTATCTTCCTAATATGCACCAGGCAATATCGCAAATTTTGGTCATTAAATAGGCACTTTAAGGTAACGTTCGTGTGAAATTGGATAAAGAATTGTGAAAAAATTAAAAAAAAGCTACGTTTCTAAATACAATGATATGAACTTTAAACTTTAAAAGAGCATCTTCTTTTTCCCATTTGGAAAAGACATCACACGATGGAATGTTCTACACATTGTTCTACCCAATATTTTATAAAATAACTTTTTATAAAGTAATTGTTCTTCCTCTAATCCTTATGCCGTTAGCCGAGGGGTTGAGTAGCAGAAACTCTGACCAAATACAACACCCAGGATGGGTATCAGCCCAATGCCTGGTATGTGAATGAGAGAAACAGATGGCAGATTGAGGGCGAAATGAATGAAAAAAGACGATAATGGGGCAGTTGGTGGAATGGTGGCGGAGAAAAGCGGAGATCCCGGAGGAAGACCCTCCCCTGTGCCGTGTTGTTCATCAGAAATCTCACTTAAGGTCACCTGCGATCGAACCCTTGGTGAGAATCAAGGGTTCAAACTTCTTGGCCACGGCGCGTTGTTTTTATATAGTAATTATTAGGTGTTAGTGTAAAACACCCGGTATGATGAAAATAGGTATTATTTTCGTAATTAAAGATAAAAAAAAATAAAATATGGTGATAAAAATTATTCTGCATACTCGTACACTATAAACCCTGAACTTTATGCTAATATTTTTTAAAGTGCATCATAAGATCATTGTTATAAGCTCTATAAATTTAAGCAATGAAATTATTGTTTAAATAAAGCAAGCTAGAATTCTGAAACATGACAGAAACATTACTGTTCTATGGAGTAAATTACAGCAAGATCACAATGGGGTTTCTCCAAATTTAAACCTTTTTTCCCAAAAAGACGTACTATAACTTATGAAAAGATAATAAGAATTTTTAGAAGGGATGGCGGATTTAGCGTAAAGTTAGGTATCGACTAGCATGAGTGCACCACCTCACTACCTGCGATGGTTGAGTTATTTAATGAACAGAACAAAGCGACGGCAATAGGAGCCAAAAACATTTTGTACGTACGAGGGTGGTCTGAAGAGTTTCCGACCTCAACATGAAGATGGCAGCACTCGTAAATAAAAGCTAGTGAATTTCATTCTTCATCTGTCGACAGTTACCAAAATTTCAGCCATTTTTGACTCTCAGTTATATAACAGTCGTTTGAGTGAGTTGATGTGAGTGTTTTTATGAAAATGGACAAAATCGAGTATCGAGCTGTCATTAAATATTTGTTTTTGAAAGGCAATACGCATACGCAAATAAAAGATGAGTTGGATTCTGTGTATGGGGACTCTGCACCTCCGTTTACGACAGTGAAATTTTGGGCAGCCGAATGTAAACATGGCCTTAAGAGCTTGGGAGAAGATGAACGTTCGGGATGTCCAAAAATGCAACTACCGACGAAAACATCGCCAAAGTTCACCAAATGGTGCTAGACGACTGCCGAGTTAAAGTGAGAGAGATAGCAGAGGCTATGAACATGTCAAAATAACGTGTTTGTCACATATTAAATCAACATTTAGACATGAGAAAGCTGTCCGTGCTTTGGGTGCCGCGTTTACTCACGTTAGACCAGAAACGTGTTCGAATGAACATTTCCAACGCTCTGTTGGCGCAGTTTAGGTGCAATAAATCCGAGTTTTGGCGACGATTAATTACTGTAGATGAAACACCATTATACGCCCGAAACATAACAAAAAAAGAAAGAAATACAGTCCAAACAGTGGACTGCAAAGGGGTAAAAGACTCAAAAAAAAAAAAAAAAAAAAAATCGGCTGGGAAAGTGATGGCATGTGTTTTTTGAGATAGTCATGGAGTTATTTTAAAGAATTATCTTCAAAACGGAAAGACAATTACAGGAGCATACTACGCATCATTACTTGACAAGCTGAAGGCAGAACTTGAGGAAAAACGGCCACATTAGCAGAAAAAGAAAATCGTGTTTCATCAAGACAACGCACCGTCTCACACTTCTCCGGTTGCAATGGCAAAAATCCACGAATTACGGTTTGAACTGCTTGACCATCCGCCTTACTCACCAGTTCTAGACCCAGTCGAGTTCTTTTTGTTCCCTCAAGAAAATTGCGCTCGGAGGTCAGAGAATTTCGTCAAATGAAGAGGCAAAAAAAAAAAGTCTTGTATCTTTATTAGGTCGGAAACTTTTCAGACCACCCTCGTATTTATCCCCTGGGAGGTCACAGTCTTTCCCCTTCAACTCCGCCGTATTATGACTGATGCGCGGTGCTATACAAAGAACAAGACAGATCCTGAGGAGATATATCGGAGAAAGTGCTCATAAAGGTCATGCACAAGCGCGCACAAATCAAATTAGTTTCCTAACATATGACAGAGCATTACCTACTGCAGAAGGTATACAAGTTTAGCAGGTGAGGTCAAAACCACTCAAAACCATTGGCTAGAACCAAGTTTGGCATTCAACCAACTTTGTTTTTGAGTTACGGCGTAGGACGAGAGAGAGAACAGCGTGACATGGTGGGCTAAAACATCATGCCTTGGCTCCCCGCCACGGAAAGCGACCCGGGATCGATCCTACCCCTGGGTTGGGGATTTTAAGTCCCGGGTATAGGACCGGTGTTCACTCAGCATCGTGAGGGAATTGAACTTACGATAGGTAAGCCTGGTCACGAAGGCCAACATTCCGGCTGGGGGATGCCGAGATGCTTACCACATCTCTTCCCCGTATCGGTTGGATGATCGCCCACCTCTACCTTGCGTATGTGGGCGTGAGGCCGGCAGTCGGGTTGGCAGGTCCTGGTCATATATGGGTTTTTGTTCTCTCTCTCTCTCTCTCTCTCTCTCTCTCTCTCTCTCTCTCTCTCTCTCTCTCTTACACACGCGTGCGCGTATACAAACATGTATACACATGCGCGTATGTTCTTTTTCTAAAACAGCTTATTTTAGATTTTAGAAGTCATAAATGTATATTTCCGGAGAAATATTGGTGAATTTTTGGATGGAGTGCGTAACTCTCCCTATTATACGTTGTAGACAAAATAAAAAAAGAACGACAATTAAGTGAAGCTGTATTTATTTACTGTAAAAGCTGCGAATATTGATTGTTTGTTAATGTTTTCTACAATGAAACAACTTGTTTGTCAGGCAGTGCATACCTTGCATTTTAATAAATAGGCGTTGCTACTTTTTCAGAAATAAGCATCATGTTACAGCACTGTCCATACAGGGGTAGGTATGTCACAGTAACCCTCCGGTGGTGACAGTCCCATAACCAGGGCTAAAATGTCTGCCACCCGGCATTGACATCCGGAATAGAGCCACAGTGGTTCCGTAGCAGCCAAAACACCAAAGGTCGGTCCTCGTAGCCATGGTCGTTCAAGCGTATGTCTCTAGCGTTCCGTGGCGCAGAGAATTGCGGGTTCGAGTCCCGCCTCAGGCATCGGCGTATGTGTCGTGCATGTGTATTTTGTATATGTGCGCCACTAGAGGAAATAGATTCCCTCCCCCCCACCCAATGGCCAAATAGGTTCTTCCCGAAGGCAAAAGAAAAGCACTAAAGAAAATAGGATAGTTGTATATAAAATAGCACAATAGCACAGCAACAGCGCGTTAGTGTAATATTCATCGATCTTCTCTCTTCAGTGATATTTAGTAAGACACTAACATTTATCTTTCCTTTTTATTTTTACTTTTAGTAGTTTTGCTGTGCTGTTATTGAAAATGAATAAGGTTATTGCGACATTACTTACTGCCCTAAGTAGCTGCTCTTATTTCGTCCCAATGCGATGTTCTCTATAAATCCTGGGGTAGACCAAATGCGACAACATAGAAGTCACTCAGCTGCATCAACCAAAATCATTAAAAATTGTGGTATTTGCAGTTCTTTAACAGTGCTTTTGCATAGTATTTTGTGGTTTTTACACGTTTTTCTTTTTAGTGAACTGAGAATTTTAATTAACTCTTTAAGTGCCTTGTGTAATATTTTAAAATCCGTCCAAAGAAAAGGCCATTGTTAGGTGCAATCTAAGGCTTTATGTTGTAGGGATAAACTGTAAACGGACAACTCCGGGTATTTCAGGAGTATTGCTATAAAATTAGCACTGGGACATACAGGCTAAACATTGTATCATCATTAAATCCTTTTGTTTGGAAGCTGTGTATTAGAACAATGAATGCGCTTTTTATGACCGTGCTTATTGCGCTGTGGATTCGGTTTTTGTTTACGATTCGCGAGAAATTTTATTTCCGAGTTTAGGGAAGGTAAAAAGCACAGATGCGTGCAATACCCATGTATGTTTTATGTGGTTGTTTAATGGGGCATATTTCCAGAAACACGCTTTCATGCCTATCATCACTGGAAATAAAACTACGCAAGTGAAATGCTTCGGAAGCTGGAGCGCGTTATTTCAAGAAATATTTTGTGGAGCGTTGTGTGCAGGGATGGAACAAGAAAGAAAAAGGGAGAGGGTTGCTTCAGGGCTAGAGGTTGAATTCCAGGTGGAATATCGGACTTGCACCAGGAGGTGTGTTGCATCTCAGGGTTTCTCTTTTTTGTGGACCTGTACCTGCAAAGCATCACCGGATTGAACTAGTTTGAACAGACTGGCACAAATGTTTGTTGAACATCTATGAATTTTGTGACGGATTGGAATCTCATACATGCTTGAGAAAGGGGATTTTTTTGTGCAATAAATAGATAAGGACATCTCCGTAAGAAACGAAAAAATAAGAGAAGAGCTTGGGATTTTTAATTTAAACAGTAAAATAATAAAGAACAAAAATGAATGGAAAAATCATATTTTAAGATTGGACGCGGAACGACTTCCAAGATGAGTTTTTGATTATATGCCGAAGGGAGAGATGTGGGATGCCCAGTTCTACGCTGGAAGGATCAGTAGGCTCTTGAAAAGAACGGAACGGGTCACAGGGCCCAATCCTTGAAGAAGATGATGATGGATAAATATATCTGGTGGTTTGGGGATTTGGTAACATATATTTTCCAAATATTTGTTTAAATTCACTGAAGAGGACATGAGTAATGGATTTATCAATTTATACATTACAGTTATACATTAAGTTTGTTTATTTATGCCAAGGCATCTGTAAAAATAACAAAATATACAATTGGTATTTCATTGTCCTAATATTTTTGTCACAGTATAATAATGTAATACATCAATCACGTAGAAATTTTAATCCCAAACTTATCTTTGTTTCAGGGATGTTTAAGTTTTTGTTGTAGATTTAACTAATTGAATTGTGTTAGGAGTAATTAAAATGTCCCAGGTATCAAACGGACTGTTGCATCGTACTAAATATTTTATTTCGCCTTTCACACAGCATTCTGAATATTTCCAATTTTTGAAATTCAAATGAACCTGCAACGGTTTAGATTGCAAATGGGGTGTTGGATGATGTTGATGATTAGTTTCTCACTTATGATGACGATCTAGTAGAAATCCTGTAGGTTCCACGGCAGCTATGGAGCAAGAAGTCTCTTACCTCTGGGCGTGGTCGCAGAAAATAGGAAGTTGATACTGCTATTGTTGGAGGATAAAGAATTCTTCCTTTCAAATATTGTGGATTTTATTCCAGCGAAACATTTTTAAATTCTGATACAATTTTAAATGATGTAAATGCTGTCCTTTAACAATGGTTGTATCGAAGAACTTTATCTCTCTTGCACTCGGCACTAGTGCAACACAAATGCATTCACACAAAAAAGTTTCTGCACACTTGCGGAGCGACACAAAAAACACGTCTTACTCCTAAGACAATCGCCTGCAGGACGCCAAGCTCAGATAATCTTGAGTTATCTTCCCTGATTCTCTTCCAAATTGTCCGTCTTTACTGGTCCAGATCACCACATTCCGTAATCACATTCTTGCAATTACCAGTAACGACAGTATTATATAATATTTAACTCACATTGCCTCAGTTCATGACCAACCTAATTTTACACTTTCATTTTCTTTCCATAGCAATTCAAAATACATTCTTAAAAATGTAAAGATGTTAGATAACCGTCACAATCCTATGTTAAAATCAAGGATAAGCACCTTGTATTTTGACAATTTTCAATTTTATGTGTATCGAGATATTAACATATTTAATAAAACTAACGAAATTTTAAACATACAAAAATGGTTCTGAATCTCATGAAATTTAGGTGAGAATTAGAAGTTAATCGGTCGAATATTTTGACACATGGAGCATTTTAAGTAATGGAAAAATACTGGAAGAGAAAAAGTTTTTTTTTTTTTTTTTATTTTTTTTAAGGACATCCGACATAGGAAACTGCATTACGTATTCAGGAGCATTTCAAAGGCCGCACAGAGTAAAAAACATTGCCCATATTAACAAATCAGAGACGCTAAACGAAAACATGGAGTGTAACTACGTAAAATAACAAAATGTTACTCATCTTCATTCAATTTCTCTTAAGGAGAATTGACTTGCTTTCTCAAGTATGTCATATTTTGACTAATATCAAATTGCACCTTACATCTTAACCCAAAGTATGTCCACAAGAGGACTTAGAAATACTTAGTGATCCAAAGTAGATTCACAAGAGCACTCTCTAGTTAACAATGACTAGAAGTATTGTACCAAAAAGTCTATGTGGAGACTTCACTGGAAACACCTGCTTCGAGACTCTTGATCTCAGGTCTGTGTGTTCTGAACAGCATATCTGAAAAGAAGTCTTAGATATCAAACTTCGTATGCAAGTATAGGGGCTTTACAAGAATGTGACAAAAGATTTTGGAGAAAATCCCCCACTCCAAAATAGACTTTACGTGGAAGAATTTAAGGAATTTTCGATGTTTTAAAAAGTGGCTTCCAAGTGTTTGGATTAAATTACATACAAGTACGTTTAAAATGTTTAACAAATAAAATGGAAAGTTAAATTCGTAAGGAATTCTGTATTATTGTGGACATTGTATCAGCATTATATTCAGTCTGGCAAACTGAATGAACAATCGGACGCTTAAAGTTCTGCTAGCGAGAAATTTTTTATTGACAGTGGAAATGGGTGTGGGGGGGGGGGGGAACCTTAGTTAAATAGCAATGGGCAAGTGTCAGACAACTCAGGGGGATACCTCATGCACTGTGACTTCACAGGTTCTGTTGCGGCTAACACTTCCCAGGAGGAAAGGATGAAGTACGGAACTGTAGGACACCACAAGATCTCGGGTAGAGAGCAAGAGAGACGTGCAGAAGTCCATAATGAGAGCTGAGGGTACTTCAGGTCCCGCTGCGCAGCCAACACTCCGGATTTAGCGTCGACAGGTGTCCTGTGAGGACCAAACAACGCCGTCCGTGCCGGAACATGTACAATGCACAAGCATCCGCCCTATCTCTCCAACGGCGCCGTACATCGTGATCCTGAAACCGCACCTGAAACATGATAAGAAAATGGAAGGAAGGGAAATGATCGACAGCAAATCATGGTATGAAAGTAAGCATCCGAACATTCACCTAGGGGAAACCAAAAAATTCTCAAGTCAGTGCGCTGTCGACGGGGATCGAACCTGCGTCCTCGTGAACGCTAGTCTTGCACGTTACTTCAAAGCCGCATCGCTCGGTTCATACTCTGATAATGATAAAATGACACCCTTGCAAGCATATTTTGCGATAAACTACCGCGATTGGTCGAAAACAGGACCACTTCAAATTAATGCAAGACCAAATTCCGTTACATAATGGAATAGGCATCCTATAGATTTGTTGAACTGTGTTCAGTATATTCTGAGACAACTATTTATACCAGGATACGCAATTCACTGGAAAAATTCTCAAACCGAAACATCGAGAAAACAAATTGGCATGTGTTTGCAGAAAAATAAAACACAACCTAGCACATAAAGACTGCTGTGTTTAATGTGGTTCCAATCTTCGGCTTAAAGACGGGTTAAGTTACGTTTCTCCTTCAAAGTATATACTTTTAGTTTTTTTACTTGGAATATGAGTCGTCAATCGTTTGTTTCTTCTGGCCGTGCAAAGCGTGGTTTTTTAAAGCCTTGTGCCTACAAGTAAATGGGTAATGTCATCATCTATATTTTTCTGAAGTAGATACGAAAACAAACATTCGTAAGAGTGGTTTGTAAAAGGATGTGTAGAAAAAAGTCATGGTAATGTAATGAAACATTTTACCTTGTCGGCCACTTTTCGTAGGTAGTTTCTTATAGGTGAAAATATTGTTGTACCAGAAAGTGTGAATCGGGATTCCACTAAGTAGAATCCCGTTTAGGCGAAATCAATTGGGGCAGAGCCATTTCGTATAAAGCATTCTTTGGTTTGAGTGATGGTAACGGTTTTAACCACACGAAAGGAAGAACATTATTTTATTCCAAAGGTATATAGCAATGCTTAACAGAACTAATATTTATTTATTTATATATATTTATTTATTTACTTATTTATTCTAATGCCCTATACACTTGGAAACATTTCCACTCGTCTTGTAGCCTCCCAATGTAATTGTCCGCTCGGGAACTAATATCATAAAGAGTATTAGAGTATTAATTAAAAGTATTATAAGAGTATTATTAGGATGACTAAATTTCTCAATAGACATATATCCGAACTAATATTATAAAGAGTACTGATCACACAGAAAATGAAGCTAGTCACAGTGAAGCAACAAATATTACACATTAATAATAATAATAATAATAATAATAATAATAATAATAATAATAATAATAATAATAATAATAATAATAATAATAATATATAAAATATCTTTATATTTTATAAAAAAGAAGAAGCAATTAACATCTTCTTAAGTTAAGTGGAGATTCTGTTACAAATATTTTTATTTGTGTAATTATAAAGGGTATTAAGCAGGAATTATAAGGGTCGCTCATAAAAGAGGTAATCCACCCATGAAACTTCTTCCTGCAATTTTTGGTAACAGCTCCAATGGTATGGCTCACATCACATCACTGTTATATGCAGATATAACAGTGATTGTACGTTTTTGTTTTATAAAGATAAGGCAGCTTAGAAACAAAACATTTTGGGTAATTCGATACTTCGGAATAAGATTTGAATACAAATTTGTAGCCTTTCTAACCGCTAATAAACCCTTCACCGCTATTATTCTGTCGCTCACAGCTTCGATATTCTACTCTTACAATATGCTGACATTTTGAACACAAATTAGATGGACCAACACTTACAATAAAATTAAAGTGGGCCTCCGTTACGAATGCGTGTGTAAGCAGTTAATGTTTATTTTAACGGAATAACAATTCTTGGATTCTGGAGTAGGGGATAAGTAATATATTTACCAAGTACCTGTTGTATCAAGTTACAGATGGGTCAAACGGACAATTGTGTGGCATCGATATACCGTTTTGAACATCGTTCATTCTTTCTTACTTTGGCTTTGCTCTGCCGTTTCGGTAAGTCTGGAGCCCCAAGGCTCCATATGAGCCGTGAGACTTAGGTTGGTTATCTGCAACTTCTCACAGCGCTCGTTGACCTTATATTCCACTATGTACTTAGCCAAGCAGCTTCTAATGAACTTAAAATACAAAAACCTGAAGTCCTCACTAACAAGCAATTACAAATACAGCTTTGTAATTCAAATTAATCAGGAACTGAAGAGCTGTACGATGGGAAATACCAAAAAGAAATTGCTTTTCTTGATTCTGAAGGCCAGCGTCTCCTAGTACGGGCATGTTGTTTGGAACTGGTTCACAGTTTATGCATGCACACTTCGTAGAATATCGACAGGAGCAGTCAGATGTGATAGATATATGGTGACTGAAGTAATAAGATCGTTAGAAAGATATGCAGGCAATAAACAACAAAACTGCTAAAAGCTTTGAAGTTGGTAGAGCGGATACAGGAATAAAATGTATCTGGAAAAGCGTGGTTTAGGTAGACAGAAATGGCTCTTAAAGCTTCTTCCACAAAGATGTAGGCAGCAATTGGGGCAATTTAATGGGTTAAGCCATCAATCTTAATCACCATATTTAAAGGGAAAGTTTTCCATATTTTCATATTTACCGTATTTGCATTTCTTGACTGAAGTAATAGTTGAGTAGAATAGAGTTGAGTGACCTACATTCTAGTGTTGCCGGAGATTCTTTTGTGATGTGCTGGAAAACTGAAGGAAATTGTTAATAGGATGTCCTGCCACACAATGTCCTTTCGCATCCTGCACAAAATTGCAGAGATGTTGCATTTGAGATAAGTTCTCTTGAAATTCTTGACCAACCAGTCTCTCCTTTAGTCCCAGAACATAGTCAATGGAAGTAGGATTTAGCCGTCTTCATTCTTGCTAGAAGCTCGACGGGATATTTTCTAGAACATCAGCCTGGTCTTTATTGCCAAGCATGCGCAATGGAATTATGTTTAAAGAGCAATATATTGTATCATGTTGAAAACCATCTTGCTGAAAGAGCATGCCTCTACAAATGTAGTTCAAACTCTAACAAGCATTCAGATATCTCCCACATGACGTTTTGTTCTACAATTATATGGGGACGCTTTTATTTACTGCTTGCAGTAGACAGTGGTTCCGCAATCCTTCCAAAAGAGAGAGACATATTTCGGGGTCATCTATCTGGAAACTTTGGGCTAGAGATTGCTAATGTTTGTCTGCCATTAGATTGGCATTGTCCAAACACTAACGTCACACCAGCTAATTTGTTGTTTCCGTATCCTGGCCTCTCTATGATAAGGGACTGAAATAATCAACCCACGCATTTACCACTACAACATTCTTCGTAAAGATTCTGCGAATTGCGGCTGCGCAATTCCCGTACTCTAGGCCATGCAATATACTGCTCATAGTATGTGTGCCAAAATCTTCGAACAATATACAGAAACGGAAAGTAATAGCAGAGGTGATTGAAGTACATACGAGTATTTCATACATGGCTACCATTTACGAACGTGCTAGGCGCCAATCAAAGAAGGTTTCGGTAAAAACAGCGTTTTAGTGATCTATTCTTTAGGATCGATAATTTTATGAAGGTACCGTATCTCCTTTAATTGTTAGGTAGTAGGAAAAACTATTTTTGTTGCTAGATAACACAAATTTGGGATAGGTGTCTAAATTCCTGCTTGGTATTCATAAGATTTTTCCTACATGGGCTGCTTTTATTATTATTATTATTATTATTATTATTATTATTATTATTATTATTATTATTATTATTATTATTATTATTATTATTATTATTATTATTATTATTATTATTATTATTATTATTATTATTATTATTATTATTATTATTATTATTATTATTATTATTATTATTATTATTATTATTATTATTATTATTATTATTATTATTATTATTATTATTATTATTATTATTATTATTATTTGACAAGAAATAGGCCTACTAGATATATCTATCCCTAGGCTATAAATGTATTTCTATACCCATAGTATTTTCTTGTACTTTACGGAGTCTTTCTTTGTGTGCTGCATTTTGTTTGTTCTTTCTTTCTTTACTTTTTATTATTACTTCAGAAATCCATTCATAGTAATAACTGTCTTAGGGAAGTAGAGAAGAAAAATATTGTATGCAACTAGAGCAAAATTCGTTATTTGTTACTGCATATTCAAATGAGTGCTGAGTACAAAAATCCGAGTGTTATCATAATACAACTGGCTCCAGTAAAGAAACTGATACGGGACTTACGTAGTCTACTACCCATTATACGGCACTAGGTTAATGACAGACAATTATTAATTATGTTACTTTAATCAGGAGATTATTAAACATGTTTATTATCCAGTTAAAATAGTACACAGATATCGAACAGTTAAAACGAAGCTGTTCTAAATAAGCAAGTCACTGCTCTTTCTGCAACTGCATTCGATTTATCTTCGTTGACGCAGTGTTGCAGAGAGACAAACATTTAGAACCATCGATGTTCCATTGACCCATTTTTATTCCCTGATGGATTTCTGATGCTCTGTAGAACCTTCGAGCTAAACGCCGATAAATGCAATCAACATAACCTTAAACATGCCGAAATACTAGAGGCTCCATAAAACTCAAGCTGATTAGACTGTGAAGAAATCAAAAGGCACACTTCCTTGAATAATTTAGTTGCACCCTGTTATTCAGAAAGCAGATGGATTACAGAAACTTATGCCTCGATCTATTTCTTATTAATCTAATTAAACAGTTACAGAACTAATTTGAAAAACAGAAAATGTCATAGGCTGCACTTGAAACAGTATCTTCGATTCAGTATATCATTGCCCTAACTGAGGTACCATACAACATGATGATACCTACTACAATTCTGCAACTAACTCACATTTGTTTAGCAAATCACAAGAATTTTTCAAATTCATAGTGAAATAACTTATTCCAATTGGTATTTACAATGCGTTAAATGGTTTGAAGGGTCATATAGCTAGTAACAGTTCAACAGAGTATTTCTCAGACGGTTAATACCACAAAACGTCATTTGATCAATTTTGTGGTTTAAGGAAATACACACTTTTATATAGAAATCTTTTGCATAGTTGGTTCAGGATGAAATGGATTTCGCTAATAATAACCAAAACAAAGAATAACCGAAGTGAATGTCCATGGGCGTGAGAATAAAAACCTCACATTGAGAAAAGTGAGTGGGAGAGAGAGTGAGAAGCAATTGATATATCAGTTAAAATCTTCTGTCGATGAAGCATAAAGAGTTTCAAGAGAATACTCCAAACTATTCTTTCACTTTGAAAAATGTCAGAAATTATGGTAACGATTGATTAAAATACCATGGTTTCGAACATCTTACATAATTAATACAATGCATATTGTAACTTATTAAGCTTTTCAACGTAAGGTCACTTGACTATCGTGTTCGATTTCACAATCTGACACTTCACCATTGTAACTCCGTCTTCACTCAGTGTAATAGATCACTAGCAAACCAGCCTTATCTTCCAGTCTTGCGTCCTCGCCGGAGAATCGAACGATGGACTTCATCAATCATACGCACTACATGAAAACTCGGAAGCGATTAAGTCGCATTTACACACCACTTATTTGCACGTAAATGATTGTTTGGGGAACGGATCGATGAGTTGCACAATGTTCGTGGGAGGAGCTGAGGAGAACGTCCAGAATTACCGTATTTTTCGGACCATAAGACTCAGTCATTTTGTTCTGAGAAACTTGATATAAAAATAATAAAGGCGTCATTCTCTATTACTGCATCTTTGCTGTCTACCGTTCTATTTGATGGAACGTCAAAACTTAGGGGAACTTCCTTGATGTTTCCAATTTGACTGAGTTCTAATTGAAATTCCTGCTTGCATTAATAGCAAATTTATGAAACGCCAGAATTTTAGATTCTTACTCGGCCGTATCTTTTGCGCGATTGTTGTACAAGTACGCATCGAAAGTCCTCTCTTCATAAATCGGTAGCACCAAGACGGAGACCCCGCAAAATCTGTAATGTAGTTTGCAATGGCGCGTCTTCTTGTTACAGAGACGATCATTTTTTTAGACAGTGCGATGCCATTATTCCTATAGTCAGTTACCCAATTCTTTAATTCTATTTCTAACAGCGGCCGCTTTGCTGCATGCATTCAACAACAATGTTCGTCTTTTACCAGCGTCGTCAATTGATCCTCCTGTTTCCGCCACTCGGACCATTTTCTCAGTTGGTAGGGGTCCAAAATGCCTTTCTGTGGCCCTTTTACGTGTCCCTTTGCATATTGCACATTTTCTAATTTGAATACAGTACTGCAGGGGCCCAAATAACCTTGTTGTCGACGGGCCCTTATACAGCACACACTCACTCACAGTACTGCATGAGAATATCTTCTGTTTAGCCAGTATCGTACACAGACACGGGTACGTAGAAAAATTGAAACTGAATATGGCTTTCACAACTGTACATTTCCTACTGGCAACTAAAGAAAGGGACCATGAGAGACTCATTTTCTTGCTATCGCATTCTTTAACCCTTTATAGAGCAAAACCGTTGCTAATATGTCTGTTATTAAGGCTCATATTCCTCTAATGGTGCTTTATGCTATGTCGAACTTTGAACCTTAAGTGGCAAGTATAATGTGCAGAAGGCTCATATTGGCTTGCTAATGGTCCGTGTTATGTTGAAACTACCTATAAATTTAGCTGGTATTCACATATGAAATTTCGACCATAATACGCAGTTACATTTTAAACAGTATTTTACAACGAAAAGAGTGCGTCTTGTGGTCCGAAAAGTACGGTAATATGACTGCGTCGCAAAGGCGTTCCCGGCATTTACCTCTGGGAGTGATCCCACTGTTTCCCTACACCCAAGCCCGGCGAGCATAGGTGGACAGAGCTGCATTTGTCAAAATATATTTGTTTTTCTCCATATAGTCTGTGAAGTTTTCTTCATTCAGAATTAATTTTGTATAATTTTATGTAGTGATAAACCTTAAAGAAACGTTTAATAGAAAGCGCAGTTATTTTTAAAACAATATAAAAGACAGTTTTTGGCGTCAGCCATTTTAGAGATTATTTGTTAATATATTGAATTTTTTAATACCTTTGTAACTCTTTGAAGCTATTATGAAGTTGTCCTCGCAGAAGATTGTGACATTTTGAAGCAAAGCTATACTAACCCACTTTCAAAAAAGCTAGCAAAAATATTCAGTAGAAGCTCCATCTGCGTAGGGAATCATTTTACGCAAGGTACCCATTTTTTGTGCGTTTATATTTATGGAAACTATTGAATCGTTGACAAAGTGATCTCAGAAACTTATTGAAGAGAGGTTCGGATTTTAACGATAATTATTCTTAAGTACATACTTCTGGTCGTACTGTAGTTTCAAACAGTTCGTTATCGCTGTGTTAAATGATAATAAATAAAATAACCACGGAATACTTTATGTTCATCTAAAGTTGTAAATATGCCCGCTGTCAAAGAAACCCTAAACACTGCCCCCGCCCACCAGAGTAATGGAACTTTTTGCAGTTGTCGCTTCTGCCCCCAAGTCTTAACAAAGAGCTTCTTTATCCCTAAATTGATGTTTTAGCGACGAGGGTAAACAAGTTTTTGTGAGCCAATTAATGAGGGATTTGCTGCGTTAGTCGTTTCCTTCGGGATAATTTGTTACTGCCGGTGAGCTTCTCTGACCCTGCTGTCCCACTTCAAGTCCTTTGCATAAAAGAGAGTAGCACATGTCGCAATTATATTTAATTGGTTTGCAATTTGCGCAATCATTAATATTTCAAGTCCTCAGTGGATATCTTTTTGTGTTCTTTACCACGTACCCTAAAAGAGGGATGAAATGTTCTATTTCAACCAAAAACTGAATATGTAGTTTCCACTAGAAATAAATTTTTGAGGGCACACGAATCCAAAGAAAGAGGTACATGCATGGGTTTGTGTATGTTGGTGTGTATTTTATTTATGTTTAGATCTTCCAAAAAGTACTACTTGAAGATTATGAATAAGATCCGTTCCACAAACAATAATTTACGTGGGAAATATATATGCTTTAACTCTCCAAAATGGCTTGAGATGTGTACATGACTAACAAAAGGTACATCTTGAATTCTTGGGTGAAAAGAGCGCCTTGTGGAGTCCTTTAAGGAAATGTGTATAACGGAAAACCATAGGAGATAGACTAACCTTAAGACATATCTCTTTAAAAGTACGCTTTTTTTTTTTTCTAAATAACATTTTTTTTCGGTATTAACCACTTCTGAAATATCCATTGTTATTGGTATGGATTTTTCAGTATATGTCATTTTTAAACAGTTATTTCGCGATGGAATAGAAACAGTGTGGAATTTCAAAGCCTGAATATAGCCCACCCGCTTTTGATTATCTGGCTCGATTCGGTTTATTGCAGCTCTCCTTAACATAAAACAAAATGTCTAATTAAATTATTTCTGTATTAAATTATTATCGATTAAAGTATTTAATCGATTAGTAGATAGAAAAATACGTTTTTATAAGTGTAGTTTGTAGAAGTTATATAAAAATAAACAAACGACAGTGGATAGAGAAACTCATCTGAAAGTAAAATTTACTAAATAAGCGGTAATCTTTTGATGAACATATATAATCTTATTCGCAGTTTCTTCCCAGGATGTCCTCGAAGAAATTTAAATAATATCAGCATTTTAAAATTGTTTCAAGTGGATTGAGGAAACTTAAGTAAAAATAATTTCTTACCTTTAGAGTGTGTTATGAGGAGATTTTAAATTTGACAGGTAAATTGAGTGAAGAAAGATAAAAAAAATGGCATTCCTAATTATTATTAGGGAGTCCAGAAAAGCATAAACAAATGAATGGCGACTTAGCAATTTTGAAAGGTGTATGTGATAACAGTTTTGGAAAAGTAAAACCAATGTCAATGACTAACTCGTAAATGCTAAATTCCACAAAAAGTATTGACTAAAAGCGCGTATTTTAACGGGATTTACTTTTACCGTGTTATTAATTTTCGCTTACATTTCATGGTTTACCGTAAAATAAGCCCACTTGATCCCTAAAGGTAAGGTTGTCTATTTGACTATAAGAGTCTTCCTATAAAACGCTAAGCCATGGGACAATTTGTATCTTTTTCCTACTGTTCTGCCATCTAATTTTAAGAAATCCTGTATCTTCTGTATACCTACTATCCTCCTAATATATATTCTGTTTTGCTAGAAAGATGTTATAAAGATTATAGATTTCCCTCCTGCCCAAAATGAAAAGGGATAAATAGGCTATACAGAGCACATTCAACTTATTGGCTGTTCGTGCCTTCACACGCTGTATTCTAATCACATTAAGTAGAATCACTTCTAAATACTCCATAATAAATAAAAGTGGTTCCTTGTAATTGGTAGTTTGGAGTGGAGGGAATTTTCTTGAAGATTTTCGTGTTGCTTCCAGTTCATTTTTATCATACTTTTCGTTTTTGAATAATACGGTATGGTCCATCTCTCTCCTCTCTCTTTCTCTCTCTGTCATACACATTTCTATTTTGGTTTTATTCAGGAAACTCAAATTCTATGAAATCTCGATACTGTGGAATAGTAAATACATTTCTTACTTTTAGAGAAAGTGAAAAGAAGTAATTTCAGATTTAATGTGGATCTGGCAGGCAAGGTGAATATTTTGGAATTTCTAGGTGTAATAATTCAAGCTTACAACGCTTAACCACTGTGCATACATACCAGATGTAGGTTAGATGCGGGTATATGCGTTTGGTGATTAATTCAGGTGATGAAATATCTTGCATAGCAGCAAGCCCCTATTTTTAAAAGCGTGTGAGGAATACGTGTACGTCAAGCTGACAGACAGTAGATCGATTGAGAAGAGGAACTAAATAACTCAATGCTGAGAAAAATAAACATGCTAGGTTCGCGTGAACGAAACTGCACCTCCGATGATGTACTTGGCCAATATTAAGTTATTCTGTTTCTTTAGGAAAAAAAAATGGAAGTTGAAACTGGTATATGCCTATGCAGATGTACCGACAATTATTTACTGCTTTTTGTACCACTGGCTGTTTTATAGATATTTTAATAACTATTGTATTTATGATACAGAATAACAGTTTAAACAAAAGTTAAAACCAACAAAAATAGCAACAATTACACAAAATGTTTGGTAGTGATGTATTTGGTATTTCAGTGTATTTCTGTTAAGGCTGTTTAAGCAGACTAATATACTACTGTCTGCCAACCATAAGAAGGTAAACGGGGCCTTAAGAGGGAGAGGGGTTTGAACTGTTTATTTGCTCTGGTAGTGGATATGTTTATTACGAAATGAGTGTATGACAGTTAATGTGAGTCAGCCATGCTGCCATATCTAGTGCTCGTTTCAGTAACTGGTATTATGCATGGATGAGTTATGATACGAATAATGTGGCCAGTAAAGAGTTCCACTTGGCGCTACAGATTGATACAATAATGTTTAGCTAACGGTGAAGCAGTGAGGTTAATCTCAGGGTATGCGTGGATATGTATGAGAAGGATAGTTTTAATGACACGGGAATGCCCGTTTCAAACTGGTTTAATGACTGCTTCTTTTATCGGAGCATCAAACTTGAAGTTGCCGACCAAGGATTACCAATATCACTGTTTAAAGTTACTGAAGGCGGAATGCTTATTACTCGATGATACTTAATTAGCTACGTATAAACTGACAAATATCGTCTCTCCTCACTTCTGGTCTGTCCTCGACCAAGATAGAAAAAGTTGACCGCCGTAATCGGCCTCACGCCGTGTACTTTCTTAAAGGCTTGCCAGCCACGAACTGACTCACTGTCCTCACAGCTGCGTGTATGTCGCTTTCACTTTCTGGAAGCCCCTTATTCAACCAAAGATTCCCTTTGTAACAATCTTGTCCATTGTCATTATTAGGGTCTGAAGAATGCCCTATTCTCAAAGTCAAGTGCTATCCCTTAGAATTTTGTTTTCCCCTTGTCGTTTGTTACACAACTCAACCACGCTGCTATTCAACTCGACTGCACCTGCACGCGTTCCACACAAATAAACATTCCTTTGAAATCCATCATGATTCTTTACTTATGGCAATTCTTAATTTCGGTATCAGTTATGTGACAACACTGTGTTATTTTACATGAACCTAGCATCCGTATCATAGCCGGAAGGCGATAATAAATATCATGCGGCGAGCAGAAGTGGTAATGCTACACATTCCTGTACTTTGCCTTCTTGTGTTGGGTGTACAGTGAGGTAATATCTATATGCCTAACTATAACGTTATACTACCTTTTATATATTTCCGAAAATTATCATTTTATATGTCACATTGTGCTATGATGAATAAATTTACTTCAGAGTACTATTTTTATGTCCTACAGCGCATTTAGTAAGAAACTTAGGCATACAAATTGAGATGGACGATTAACAACTGTAGAATTCAATTATAAATTGTAATAGTAAATGTGATTACGTATCACTTGCATTAACTTGACTTAATAGTTTCGTAATCCCCCATATTTTGAATTCCAGCCTTCCCCACCTCAATGATCTGATAGCGTAACTCCGCCGTTGTTTCTTCCTCTGCCCGATGGTCTGTCCCGTGCCTACATTACTAAGCGAGAGCATTTTACAAAACACTTGCAAGTGCCTTTGTTTCGATTTATATTTATGTACTAAGGAACATTAAACTAAATGCTGTAGGTCTAGGTTAAGCTATACAACCCAAGGAAGCACCTCGGATATTGCGTTCTTCGTTGATCTTTAGCGAATACCACAATTCCAGAACAAGGGAAGAAGAATTCAAGGAACTACAGGCGGCTTCAGGTTGCAATAAGGCAGACTACAAGATCTCGTAAAAAGCCATACAGTTCCTGGCTCGAACACCTATCTTACTACTAGAGATGCCCAGAAAGGATAATGAATATCTTGAACAACCAGCAAGCCGTCTACTGTCCGTTTGAAGCAAGCATCCGCGCCATCTATCCAGGACCACCAAACTCCTATAAGCTAGAAACAAACCTGAAAGAAAGAGGGGAAAATAATGAAGGGTAGTAATGTAAAGGAAAGAGATGTAAACCTCAGTATTTGACTACTAGAGAACTATTTGACCAACAAGGGAACTATCACTCTACTCGCACTGTTACGCACCTCCTGTATATGAATCATGTGCACCAAAAATCTGTTGCGGAGTAGGATCGCAACGCCCAAAACTGAAGCTTACGTCCTGCATGCAACCACTTGCATGTAGCTGCTGGACATCCCTCGTCAGTTGTTTGCCGGGTGGGGACGGGGCTGCTTACATATGCCGTGTGTATATCCGCTACCCGTCAGGGGTAAACAATTTCTCCCGTAAATGCTGTGTTATTATACTTATATGTTTCTGTGTATTCTGGACTCATTTTTGGGTACTACGGGTTCTACTTTGCACCCGATTTTTGGTACACAGATCCCACATAAAGCAAAAATGGCACCATCAAACTCTCAATCGAATGCGGATATGAGCATAATGATAGTTCCCTTGTAAGGTCAGAGTGAGCGGTCGATAGGAATGGAACCTGAAAGCTCTCGAATGTGGGCCTTTCACGTACCACGCAGATATTTCGCTATAACTAAATTATAACTTTCTGTGGTTATAGGAAAGTTAAACTACACTTGGGAAACTCAATACTACGGCTGGGACTGCAACCACTGCCGATACTCTTACCACTTGAGTGGGGAGGTTTATGTTGTGACTGTAGTTTAAGGGAAGCTCTAAATTGAGTAATTTCATCACGGTCAAGTTTTATTAACGCAAACAAGTGGTGTAAAACGCACACCAGTTAAGTACATCCTTAGATATCCCTCCTCACATAAGAAGAAGTTTGGCAAAGGAAAATGGTCAAAGTTCCCCTCGATTCCGTGGTCAATTCTCACTGGTGTCTCTGCGGGGGAGTCTTTAGCTTTTTCTTGCCTGCTACACATTCCTGCCTGCATTCTGAATATCTGATATGACTGAGTCGAACGATTGATTATAAACAAATAGTCTGACAATTAGCATGAATTTCGAATCCCCAACTTGCAGTTCTTTTTACTTTACCACACATTGCGCGTCACTGAAAAATTCGATTTCAAAATTTCACTGCCAATACATGCTTTAGTACTTCGAGAATTCGTAACTTATTTTAGAAAAAAAGGGTCTGAGTGTGCGTTTGTGCACATGACTATCTGTGAACAGCACAACTCAAGAAATGATAAGGCGGTTAAATATCAGACTTACTTTTCAAGTTCTATGTCTTTCAAGGAAGAATTTTTAAAGTAATATCTCCATTCCAAATTCCCTTAACATGATTTTCTTTTAAAATTTGGTTTTCTCCTTTCGATTTTGGTTAAATTAATATATGTTTAAAACATTTCCATGACAATTAAAATATATATCGAATGTTCTGCGAATAACTCAACTCCTCTTACATAATTCGTAAATGGCAGCAAAGTTAAATTTAAAGAATAAGTTACATATACAGCCCGCCTCGGTAGCGTAGATGGTAGCATGTCTGCCTCACGTTCAAGAGGTCCCGAGTCCGAATCTCGTTCAGGGTGAGTTACCTAGCTAAGGTTTTTCCGGGGTTTTCCTTTATCCTTCAAGACGAATGTCGGGTAACTCTAAGCTCCATGGACCCTGGGCTCATTTGAGCATCATTTCACCCAATTCATTCACCGTCCGATATAACCTAACGTTGGGGCGGACGTAAATAAAAAAAAAAAGTCACATACATATTTTGTGAGGTTAAACATTTCTTGTTATTTGTTTAAATTTTCAGTTAGTTATATTCTCCCAGATTGGGAAGTCTTTATTTCCCTTTTTACATGTTAATCATACAAAAGAGCCCGCCTCGGTTGCTTGGTGGTATCATGTCTGCCTCACGTTCAAGAGGTCCCGAGTTCGAATCTCGGTCAGGGTGAGTTACCTGGATAAGGTTTTTATCGGGTTTTCCCTTATCCTGAAAGACGAATGTTGGGTAACTCTAAGCTCCATGGTATTATGATGCTCATTTGAGCATCATAATACCCATTTCATTCATCGTTCCATATGACTTAACGTTGGAGGACGTAAATTACAAAAATAAATAAATAAATCATACTAAAGAACAGAATTTCAAATACATCACATATGGAACAGGTCGTAAAAGATTTAACTAAAGCCTACTGTATTCCCGTATTCCAATTCTGTCTAGAAGAAAGAGCAATAAAATCAGTTCTAGAGATGTATCTCTGGATTATCGTAAAAGTTAAGAGTAAAAGTTTGTAAGAACAATTTGTGCAAATGAGTGGAGAATATGATGTGAATACAACGCGTTTTTTCTTTATTTTTTACACAAAGTGTATGACCTCACTAATATAATCTTGAGTTACAAAATCTCTTTTGTGTATGCACACTTATACGCAAAACAGCAATATACTGCTATTAAGGTAAATGTAGAGTTAATAAATGTACAGAATTAAGAGTGTAAATCTTACGGCTCTTTCATTGTCTTCATCCTTTGGATATGTGCTTAGAAGCCAAAGATGATTAGTTTTTTGCTTTTGTGTTTAAATATGAATGCCTTACGTAATTATACCTGAAGAAAAAATTAAATATAAGGAGTATTCGAACCGAGGTACCTATTTCAAATTACCAGTCGTGAGCCAGAAACCTCAAAGAGATATGGACATTCCTGTTTATGGTATGTCTTTTAAATTCAACAAAAAGTGGTCGGCGATCTTATGTTTTCGAAGTCGGTTTTAATTTACGGTTTTTTCCCCTGGTCTCAAGGTGTACATGCAAAAAATGTAAATGATACGCATATAAAGTATTGTTCGCTCTTTATATTTCATAATGAACGGTAGACCTGGTTCCTGCGTTACTGGTTAAACAAGGTAATTATTGTTTGTTTTCTGCATTGAATAGTGGAATTTTTCTTATAAACGTTTTAGTTACGTGTATGAGATGTACAACCAGTAATGAGCTTGACTTTTGTGACTCAAATACTCAATTACTGTATAAAATTACAATTGAAGCCAGTACAAACAATTTGACAAGTTGCAAAACAGTCTGTTCCATTTAATTCAGTTTATTTAATAAACAATTGTCAACATACTCGATAGGATGAATATCGAAAACGAAACACATCCAGAAACAAAATTAGTATTTATAGTTTATACGCTTTGTTATTTTTATTTATTGGGAATATAAACGTTGACCGTTCCGTATTGATTGCAATTCTGCCATATAGCTTAGAATGTACACAAAGTGACAAAATAGGTAGTTATTCAGCAGAATGTAATATATAACTACTGACTCTTCTGTCTACGTTACGTAAGTGCTTAGTTACGTAAAACATGCTTAAACACACTAAAATTTGTGTTCGGGGAAGCAAACTTGTTACGGAAAGAAACAATTGCGAGCTTTCATGCATGTCTATTAAATGACTCTCTCAGAAACTTCGAAAAGATGAGATCCATATAAACCTGAACCAATAATAGGACAAACGTGCAACTTTGGGAGAACATAACACAACTACACCAGTATCTATACATGTTCGCACTCGTCTCACCATATTCTCTGAAGTTTTACCGAGAGTATTCTCGCCAATGTTACTTATTTCGATTCGAATGGATTCCTTGAGAACATCAACTGTCCGTGGCCTATTCTTGTTCACTCTATTTTTAGGTACCCCCACAAGAAAAACTCCGGCGAGGATAGGTCACGGGATCTGGGGGGCCACAGACTTTTTGAGATTATTAGATTATAAAAGAAACTGGTTACAAGTTCCATGGTGTCATTGGATGTGTGGCACGTTGCTCCATCTTGCTGGAAATAACCTTCTCTCAATTAGATATCATCCAGGTGCTCCACAAATGTCTTGAAGATACCAATATAAACTTCAGTGTCTACAGTCGTATCAAAGAAAATGGGACCAACGATCCACAGATGCTGTTGGAGCACACTTCCAACATTTTATCTGAGATGATGATAGATGGCGCTACAGGCCATGTAGGCCCTTGGCTTCCCTAACCACCCTCTTCCATTCTACTCGGTCCTCTGCTTTTCTTCTCCAGCCTTTAACCCCCAACTTTCTCAAGTCGTCTTCTACATCATCTACCCATCTTTTCCTGGGTCTTCCTCTTCTCCTTCTGCCATCCAGCTTTCCTATGAATATCTTCGTAACTACACTTGTTTCCGGCATTCTCTGCAAATGGCCAATCCACCTTATTCTTCCTTGTTTACATTTCACTGCTATATTTGGTTGTCCAAATACACTGTAACTCCAAGTTAGTCCGCATTCTCTATCCGCCCAAGTCCTTTATCACTCCAAATATATTTCTCAGGATCTTCCTTTCCCATCGTAATAACCATTATTCTTCTCTGATTGTCAACACCCAGCTTTCTGAACCTTGGTCTCAGTACAGTTGTATATATTTTAATTTTAGTATTCCTACTGACGTTCCATGATTTAAACATATTCTGCAAGGCATAGAAACATCTGAGATGTAAATAGTGTAATGTAATCTCCCAATTGTATTATGTTCTCGCAAAGTTGCACGTGTGTCCGATTATTGGTTCAAAAGTTATGGCCTATTGAAGGCCATAAGGTTTATATGGATCACACTATACTTTCTATTTCAAACGTTTCGAAAAGTACTAACTCATGAAAGAATCTGACCTACGAAAGTCACACATAAACAACAGATCAGGGGTTGCCTTCTTCTGGCTCCAGGTCTTGACATCGAATGTTTTGGGTAGAGTACTACACTAATTAGCTAAACTCGTGCCACAACAGCCCTTTCGGGGACGAGACCCAAATCCCAGGCGATACGTCCTCCATTTTTACCCAGGCGTCATGAGTGGGTTGCACTAGGGGAGGGTGGGAGGTGTCAGCGGCCCTGTCCCAGCCTGCCAGTAAAATCTGTTTAGTTAACACGTGTGCAGTTCGGAGTCAAAGGAACCTGAGCCTCCCTCCCACTAATGACCGTCATAAATCTATCTCCACACTTCAGAAATGGAACACTGTCGTTGAGGACCAACATCAACACTGATTTTCTCGACGTGACAGTCGCACGTTTACTCCACGTGGAGTCTCAGTTGCCAAAGTTCCAACTTCCAGTTGATCTGTTTCATTATGTGCAGAAATTCGTTGTGTGTCACGATGTGGAGACCGTGGGAGGGAAATGCAGTGGTAAATGCAAATGAAGTAGATAAATTTCAGTCACGTGAAAATAATCAAAGTGAAGACAATAGTGTGAATAACTGGGCCGTGTTATATTACTGGAAAAGCCTCAAAAAACAAAGTTAAAACGGGAACTGTTTCTAAGCAAATTCAAGCGCTTGTTTTGAACACACAAATATGTGCTGAGAAATAATCTTGGTAAGGGGTCGTGCAATGAACCTGATAATAAATTCTGGGTATTAACAGAAATACAGTAAGAAATATTGTGACGAAAGGAATACCAAGGACGCCGATCAAGTGTGAAAACAAAAGGAAACGTTTCTCTAAAGTAGATAATTTCATATGCGATTTAGTTCTTCGAGAAATTTATAGATTCTATGCAAAAGGGACAGCGCCCACCTCAGACGAATTGGTTGCACATTTGCAAGAAATTTGTGATTTTCCTTATGGGCACTGCACTTTGCGCGGCCTGCTAAAGGAGCTGGGTTTCAAATACTGCACATTGAATAATTTAAGGGTTATTATGGAATCCAGTAGAATTGTAGCTTGGTGATATATATCGTCAAAACTAAGAAAGTTTTGCAGTGTTGGACATAATATAATTTATTTCGACGAAACCTCGTACGATACCTATGACGTATCGAGAAAGGTGGCAACCTTGCAGAAAGGTCTGCGAGGGGGAGGGCCAGGGTTCGTCAAAGGCAGCGGCCGACTGCACATGAGTTAACTAAACAGACTTTACAAGTTTTAGCAACCAGGTGCCTCAATTTCCCAATAAAATAGCTCCTCATTTGGCTCCTTTAAGAATCTAATGGTCTGCATGCACCCCAAATAAGCCAAAGAAAATCACCACGTTGGTACAGGGAATCGAACCCCGGCAGGTAAATAGCAGCGGTCCCAACGCGCTGAAAATCGACCCAATACTTCATGTAGCAGTAAAACTAGTAAGCCTTTGTAAGTCTCAGAGAAAGTTAGAACTTCTGAAGAATCATGCTGTTTGTCATTAGCATTTAACCAGAGCGATATATTGCAAATAAATGAAGTAGCAAAGCGCCAACACAACGGAAGTATCGATAAGGTTTATCTGCTTGGAAACACAAGTTATCAATTGGTCACATTGTACGGTCTTTTTTTTTTCCTGCTGCTAAATATTTGAAGCTTAGAATAAATAACAATACGGTATCTGCTTTCTCTTCAAGGTTTCGTTTGACGTCAGATTCGGGCTGTGCCGCAATGAATGACAGCAGGAATTTAAATCTTGTCTCAGTGAGTAAAGTGCCGTAGCGTTTGCTCTCCTTTTTTGGTAGTTTACTACGTGGCATTTAGTCACGAACCTTAGGATACATGTTGCTTTGCATACCCAAGATATATCTTACTGCGCAGCACAGAAATCGATGTCTGCATGCACCTTGAAGCAACAAAAATATGTGATAGTTTTTACCGTTTGAACTACGATCATCTTCATGTACCAGACACAGAAATATAATCACACAAGCCTGCCATAAATAGAAGCAAAACATGAAATAGCAACGCATCAGAATGACATACCAATAGGAAACCTTGCTTTATCTAAATTTTATTCCGCTAACTAAAGAGTGACAGAAGATTTTAGGAAAAATATTCTTTGCAGTTGCTGTAACTATTTGGATTAAAATACCATATGTTCAAATTATATGTAAAATAATATATTTCTCCCTTTGTCACCAATGCTGGTGTTAGGAGTCTCTTGGGTTTCCTCACAGCGAGGGAACCGAATCATACTGACCTGATAGATTAGATCAGGGTTGAGGGGTCGGCCAGCCTGGGATGAATGAATGATGGAGCAATTGGTGGAATGATGGTGGGGGAAACCGGAGGAAACCCACCCCAGCACCATGTTGTCCACCACAAATCATACTTTGTGGTCGCCTGGGATTGAATCCGGGCCTCCTAGGTGAAGGCATGTCAATGCATTGAAATATCTAAGAACATTTTTTTTTTTTTTTTTGTTTTTGTAGTTTACGTCCTCCACCGTAGTAGTAGTAGTGGGGCTTAGGGACGCACAACAGCTGAGGCATTAGCGCCCGAGCTCACCCTCCACCGTAAAGTCATATCGGACGATGAATGGAATGGGTGAAATAATGCTCGAATGATCCCGGGGTCCATAGAGCTTAGAGTTACCCGACATTCGTCTTTCAGTATAATGGAAATCCTCAGTAAAAACCTTATCCAGGTAACTCACCCTGACCGAGATTCGAACTCGGGACCTCTTGAACGTGAGGCAGACGCGCTACCATCTACGCTACCGAGGCGGGCTATCTAAGAGCAGGCTCTGAAGTTCTCTTTGGGGGAAGGTCGTGCAGTATCGGCCGGGTTTAGTTTTTTTACTTCACTCTGTAACTGCGGTGGTTAATCAGAATCTAATTGTATTATTCTCTTACCAAAAGACATAATCTATAGATAGTTTAATTTAATGATTTTTTTATTTTTTTGTTTACCTATAATACTTCATTACATCGGAAGTAAAAAAAAAAGCTAGAATTATAAGGCTTGTAGAAAGTGTCTTGCAGTATCGGCCACTGTCTTTCCTGTTAGAATATAGATTGTCAGTGATACATTGCACTGCTACAACAGTAGAATACAAAAGCATGGGAACTTATTGTCACTTGTAGCTCACTGGTTTACAGAGATCGCAAATATAGTGCTGCTATAGACCTCAGAATATCTTCCATGCACTAAGAGCTACACTAACCACCATCAAGCACTCAGAGCAGACAAAGAACTGAAGAGCGGAAGAAGATAACCTACTATAGCGCACGTGGATGCACAAGCTTGATACTGCTTACTGGAAACTTCTGGCACATGGAGACGAAAAGGGAAATCACAGTAGTGGCCGGTACTGCATGTCGGCCGACACTGCCCGACTCTCCCCTATTCAAAATGCCGTAAACTGTTGCAAACAAATATATACTACACGAAAGTTGTGAATTTTGTTAGAGCATGCAGTTTAAGTGGAACATTTTTGTGGAATTCACCATTTCCAAGTTATTCCTTGTTACCGATTTGAATTTTAAGCACTTTATCTTTTTTCTGAATTGGAAATTGATGTTCTTTCTTGGCTTATCCCATCCATGCAATGCGAATAGAATTTCAAATCCATTACGTAGTGATGGCCATGAAAGAACTTATAAAGACAGCCTTATACCTGCATTGAGTAATGAAGGTTTATTTGCACTGAATAACAATGTAGGAGGTTGTAGAAGAATGTGATGCATCAGATTTTTAGAATCTTGTGGTGAGCTCCTGTTTGATTACATTTTTATCTTATTCGGCTCTCAGCCTTGTTTTCATGAAAACCAAACCGGAAAGTTGTAAAAAGTTCTGCCTTAGCTTCTTCCTATATAAACTTAAGTTCATAAGCAGTTTTCTTTGTGAGACATGCATGTGAAACAAAGGAGCACATAAAGTAGATTGTAAGCAACAAAGCTTTTCTGAAGATCATATTGTTTCTTTCGTTCTGTAAACGTTGTCCTCTAACAGTGCAGCAAGAACTGAGTCAACGAGTAAAAGCAAGCGTAGCGGAATAACGCTGTGCATTCCAGTTGGTGAACAAAGTGGCAGCGCTTTGTGTTCAGACTTTTATCAACTCACTTTCACTGTGCACTAAGTTTAATGTTAAGGGTTGCCAGTAATTCCCCAGAACGTTTCGTCAACGTTATTTCTGTAATAATTGCGACTCTTGTAAATCTAGTTCACATAGTGAAATCAGGTGTGACATTTGGCCAAAGTAATGTCAGATGAGGAGAAGTTACTGGAAGAGATCTTCTGGCTTTCATTGTGTTTCTATAATCATAAGTAACATGCTGACACCATTGCAAGGTTTGCTGATGGTAGCGGATGTCTCATTTCTACTTTCACAGTGACGTGGCAAACACCGATTTCTAACCCCCTAGTGTTCACAGTGACGCATTTTTAGCCTAATAACACAGCTCGTTCAATATTAAACTTGAATATCTTTTGCAATTAATACTGCTGCAATTTAATCCACTAATCCACCAAAAAATACTTCTAACACGTAAAAATCAAACAACTACACTTGACCATTACACTCTTAATGGATGCTGAAGGAATTCCATGCCAGTTTTGCTCGATTTTCGTCATTGCCCTCGTGTTTGTTAGGATTAAATGGTGTGTGGAAAACAAAACAGTTTGTCACTTCAGACATCGGTTCCAAATTCGATTCTTACCGATTGGTTTTTAAGTATGCTTAAAAGCGACAGCCCATGTTAGTAGCTGTTCTGGCATGTACAGCAATTCCTTTCAGACGAAATGCCGACACACATGTATCGTTCACAAACAAAGCATATATGTATTGATTTATTCTTTTAGCAAAGGAGAGGAGTGCGGTAGATCATGTTTTGTTTACATCCGGAAGCTGGATCAGAGCGTGACCTACCTCGAGCTTTGATTGTTGTTAAAAGTCTGCAAAAGTGCATGGTTCATAAATGTGCCATGGCATTAAACTTTGCGATTTGATTTTTCTTTCTAACTTTAAGCTACCTACATATGTCATATGTGGAAGAAGAATTAATTATCATTAATACATGTATTTGTTTTCCAACAGTAACTAATAGACATAGGAGCAGGAAATTTCACAGAAAAATGAATGAATGTTCCTTTAGATTAGCGGATGTTCACAAGTCACATACTTCCCAGCCATGTAGCTTTATCTACTTAAAAGTTAGTAATCTGTCCATTTAACTAGTTAGAGCTGTGAGTTAACAATATTTTATCTTTGTTACAGGTAAGAAGAGAAAGAGTGTGAAAACTTCTAAGAATAAAGGTGAGAGTAACGTAGTTTTAGTAAGAGATTTTAATGGAAAGCAACTAATTTTTGCACTGTTTTGTACCTCTCCTGGGACATGTTTGAAGCTAGATAGCTTGAAGCCAACTGGTTAAGAACTCCCATGCTATTATAAAACAGTACCATGAATCATTCCCATGCAAAACCCATGTTTATCTGATAGCGCCGTTTGAAGATGGAAGTTTCACCTGCACCAACTGCCTACTTTCGTTAAAAAAAAAAATGTTACATGCCCAAGGAACTTTCAATTGGAGGCAAATAAAAACAGAAAAATGATATAAGAACGTGTTACAGGTTTTCTAAATATGTTTCTTGTAAAGCATGTAAATGAAAAGAGGTATTTTATTAAAGGTCCTGGCCGGGCTCTAAAAATCATAGAGCTTAGGATGAAAGCTTTGAAATAAGGACGTTTTACTGAAGATATTGCCAACAAAGATAAAATATCCATCATCTTCATGATATATACTGTATAAGATATTCAACAGGTTGTGTGAAATCTTCCCTTCTAAAACCCAGGAAGCCGCCACAACAAACTCATTGGGGGTTTCCATTAGGACAATATTTTGGGTCTAAAAGCCCCTCTTCCTTTCGGTTGTAAGGGGATACGCCACTTTGGCGCAAACCCATCCGGGAAGACCATCGAAGATCTCTGTGAGACGGCCAGTGATGTTGCACACCAAGCTACTTGCTATCCGGGCTACTGCTGGGGAAACGTTAAGAAGTCCAACCCCGACTGGGTTGCAAAGCTATCAGATCTACCCAATAGCCATGGGTGTCGGGAACCAACTGCCCGTCGAGGCCAAACCAGTCCGAACTACTCCCTTACGGGAGGAGCTTGAATATTTCTGACGTACTTCTGGCAGCGCCAGAAGTACGTCGAGTGCTAGGGTTCGCAACTGCTTAAGGAGTCAGAATTTTTGTCCAAGGGATGGTCTGCCGAAACAGATGTACTTCCGGTAATGTCGATTGTCGATTTTGTAAGACTATTGGTTATATAACTGTGGAAAATCCTCATAAAATTTAGGTATTTGCACATTTCCATTGAGGCTGCTACCGCACAGGAGAAAGAGATGGAGTGAAGGAACCACAGGAGACAGTGAAGCTGGAAGACAGCAGAGACTTAACAGTTTCAGGCTCGAAGACCCTTCCTGTTGCAGGAGATGCCTAGTGAGGGCGACAGACGACCCATTGACCAAGTATGCATGAATGTTCAGGAGACTACTCTTTTAAATGAGTATCCGTGCGACCTCTCCGATATCGGTATAGCTATGTAGTTTACAAGTACACCCCAAACATGCGAAGAAAATAGAATTAAATAAAGTGAGTGAATGGGAAATGTGGTAGAAGAGAAATCACTCCAGGATTTGGCTACCGTCTAGGTAAAACAACGAAGTTGAAGAGAATCGAATCCGTTACCAAGTGTTACCACTTTGTGTGTGTGTGTGTGTGTGTGTGTGTGTGTGTGTGTGTGTGTGTGTGTGTGTGTGCGTGCGTGTGTGCGTGCGTGCGTGCGCGCGCGTGTGCGTGTGTGTGTACTACAAACTGTTCATACCAAATCTCCTTTTCTATGTTATTGACATCAATTAAAATATGATATTGGACCGCTCAAATATGATTGTGGTGTTGCAAGCAGAAAACGTACATTAGTTCTGCTACATTTTGCTTTTACCCTCTTATTTAATGCAGCACCTATAATTCGAATACCAAATTACACAGGATATTATTTTTCTAAATATTTTAAGTAGAACATTTGTGACACAGTTAATGGGGAATGGGGTTTTTCTGGGGGCTTATATATAGTTTCATTTCATAGTTTTAAATTATTAGATATTATTTCATGTATCTAGTTACGGTTATAAAAACTATTTATTTTCTTAACACCATTTGTCGAAGCACTTTATTCTACGACTCCCCTAAGAGTGATGGTTTATCACCAAGTAAGTTGCGGAGGATAGGGAATAGTTTTGGCTACAGAAAACTTCTCCGTGCAGCTGGGAAACGGCCCGTGACCTTTGTCACAACGCTGACCACTTGAGCACAGAGGTAATCTATAGATATTTTGCCTTTTCTACATTACTGACGTTCTATTGACACATATGTCTCCTATAGCAGGGTGCGGAGTTTCTATATGGAATGAATCATACAGCTGTTGCAGTGAGGGAAATGTATTTTGGGCAAGTTTTCCCATGTCAGTATTTTCTCTTTTTGTTATATGTAAGTGGATTACTGCAATAGGCAAGAGAGGGAGAAGGGCTAGCTTGGATGAGGACAGGAACAGTATTTCTAAGAGGGATAAGAATTAGGGAAAAGGGAATTTGTGAATTGTGTGGGGGAAAAGAAAGCATAGAACACTAGAATGCGAAGAGGTTGCAATGTGGAGTAAAAAGGTTTGGGAGGAAAAATTGGAGAAAGTAGAAAAGAGGATAGTAGCTATAAAAATGTTAACGGGCAGGGAGGAAAAGAAGGTAAGAAGTATTGGTGAGTTCTTGCAGATTGTAAAAGAAAAATGGGCCAGAAGTGTAAAGAATATAAGAAAGGAAGATGAGGGGGAAGATTAGGGCTAATTAAGTAACAGAGGCATGGAGGTTAAGACCGGCAGAGCAGAAGATCAGGGTGTCATGGAAGGCAAGGTAGCAAACAAGGCGAAGACAAATAAATGTAGCCAAAAGTTGTAAATTGTAAAATTTTGGAATGTGCATAATAAAAATCTAAATATAATTTGGAACGATGTGCAACTATATTTCCAACAGTTGTATAAGAGAGTTAATGAGGCGTTGAGTGCGCTTATGATGCGACATCTAGTGCGATTTTACAAGTGAATTGAGTCGTAGAGTAAGTGCATTACCGCTGGAGATGAGAGACGTCTTGTGCTCGATTTCCCGGCTGTATCATCCGAAGATGAACCTGTTTTGAACCGGCGTATTTAGGAACATTAGTTCACACTAGTAAACTGACAATATGAACTAGATTACATGAGGCGTAAGAACTTATTGAAGCAAGTGAATATAATGCCCCTATAATTACTGTTGGAGGCACCTTGTCCTCATTCACTACAACTGAGTAATGTTGAAAGCCGGCGACATTAGACAGAAATTGAGATCTGTCACTGAATAAAATTAATCAGTGTTTGTCAGACTCGGAGTTGCTACACTTTGAAGAATCGCACCTTCGTTACGCTAAGTTCACTTCCACTGGGCTTTGTTGTGCATTCATGGGAAAATGTGGTTACTTTGTAATATTTTGTTTGTTGCAAATCCTCGCAGTGTGCAGAACTAGTAAGACTTGCTTTAATAGCAATTTACATTACATAAGCGCGACGAGATGTTAGTTGTTCCATTAATTAATGTTTTCTTTTTATGTTTGAAGCACGCACTTTGTATCACCGAATGCCACTAATTGGGTTGTGTTTCCAGCTTTGAGAGGCTCTCCGAAATAAAGCACGATAGGCTAATAAGAATTAATTTAGTATCTCCCGCACCAAACTTTGCAAGGAAAACGTAAATTATTTGCGGTTTTTTGTATTAGAAAAACAAATGCCGTTCAGCATATTTTGTGGAAATGCAATTTGCATTTTAATTAACTGTTTATTAGGCAATGTTCCCTTTCAGATACATGCGAGGGAAAAGAATTACCTACACTCACTCGCTGAAAAGCGAATATTCGTCATTCAGCAAGCGCACTGTGCTATCACTATAGAAATAATCTCATTAAATTGCACTTTCAAGTTTTTTATCACTCGTTGGTATACACAAAAAGGTACGATAATGAATGCGTGATTTATTTGCTGTTGTGCAGCAATAAACAGATCCTGCCCAAGCTAGAATAGAGGTAAATCTGTGTTAATATAATAAAGCGATAACATGCTTTGGTAATCTGGGGAGGGGGAACCCTAACCGATTTTGATAAGTCACCATTGAGGGATGCAATTATTATTCATGATTTCGAGTTATAAACAACCATCTAATTTAATTTTTTTAAACGATCACATAAAAGGGTTTACAAAGGCCTTTCAATTAAAATACGAGCAGATTGCAGTTACAAAAGGCCTTGATTTTAATGAGAATGCCAGAAACTGGAAAATACTGTTGCTTCACAGAAAGTTTATGTAAAATAAGACAAATGCCATGCAATGAGACTTTCGGGGGGAGGTTAAGGAATTAGAAACGCTGCCTAATGTTTCACATTCCAGTTAATATTGGGGCATTTTAAATATGTTAATAGGAATTCCTAGGTGTGCATGAAATTACAGATGTAAGAGATAAAGGGAAGGATTCACAATGAATATTGTGACTTTGTGGGTTCGTGAAATAAAAAGTCCAGTTACACCACTCAACAATGTTCTTTATTTCCACCGACTTACAGTTAAACTCTTGCCAATTACACAGTATTACGTGCTGCACACAATTCCAATTTACCAGTTCGTCCGTTACAATTTCCTTGTACTCGCGGTTACGTAAGCTCCGGTACACATTCACAGTTACGTACAGTCTTCCGTTGCACAATCTTCTCGTTCATTAACACGTCACTGACTAACTCTTACACCAAGAACTGCGACTGTCTCACTAACTAACTGACCGACCAACTCAACTCTGTCCGTCTGTAACCCTCTTTATATAGGAATATCGCCGGTTTCTAGTGACCAGGGGAATGTTCCATATTCCGTAATTTCGAGAAACAGGTGTAGAGAAACAGACGACACAGTCATGTTTTTCCCCTGACCACAGCCTGTCACCACTATAGGACAAACGAGGCGAGGGCGTGGCTAACCGAACCTTCCCTGTCTCCCGCTCGCAGCTGCTTCACAGGGTGTTCCAGCGCTCGCGTTACAATATGTACTGTTCATTGTGCAATAACTTCATTGTACAATAATCTTATGAAGAACAGGAATGAAATTAAAGGCCTGTCGTGCAACTCTATAACGATATAACCAGAAAACTGTTTCTGTAGTTGTTTTACATTTAGTTAGATCCCTGGTTTTCTTGGAAGTATCATTTCACCATAAACTCAAGCTGGTGAAATCCCGGCTTTCCAAGCAATATTGATTGATTAACATAAAAGCTTTCTTAGAAGCAATATCACACTATTATTACTGTTCTACTTTATACCTCAGTTATATGTTCTTACGACTCCCCTGAGAGTGATGGTTTAGCTCCAAGTAAGTTGAAACCCTGCAGTCTCTTCAGAGTAAGTTTGTAATCTACCTGCGTTGGAGTTTATACCCTGGTTTATCTGCAGCTACATCGTGATCTTGGTGTACATAATGCTCAGAATATCTTTTTAAAGGTGCACCCAACCCGAACTTTCGAAAGTGTCGTCTACAATTGCGATGGATACTTGTAGTGGCGCGGTTGAAGTCTTCCCGTAGAAGACTTGCTGCGTTTGAAGGCTGGAATTTCAACCACCAGTAAGGGTTGACTGATACTGGAGTAAGTATGAGTACATAAGAGAAGTCCATCGACAGCCTCTTCGACGCAGCAGAAACTAGTTGCGCTTTCCTTTCACAGTGCAGTACCTTAGCATCCATTACTTTTGTGACCTCTTTATATGCAAATAACGGCTAGCCTAATACGTCCACCCCTCTAGATCCCCAAATGTGAAACTATTTACAAGTATTTACACTTACCTAACATCTATCTCCTTGTCTTGTATTTACCCTCTTGAATCATTGCATTGAGCACTACTTTCACACTTTATATAATGAAAGGCTCTAGTCCGACTTTTTATACGACATTTTGATGAAGTAAATGCCCATATTATGATAGCGAAGTTTGTAATGAGCAAACTGATAATCAAGCGTTTGGTAGTAAAACGTGTGTGGAGTATTCTACTCTCTGGGGGAATGCGGGGACAAATAGCATACGGAGGCTAACGAGGATGCCATAAAGACCCATCCACATTAAACCTGTCGCACAAAGTTGGTATCTTTAAAGTGCTACCATAAGAGCGTATGTTTTAGAGAGGTCTAAACCTTGTTGGTGTGTTGTAGGTTTAACCGTGTTCTTTCTCAGGTGATGCTAAGTTACATTCTTGTCAGAAAATACATTTGAAGCACATTCACGGTTGCGTTGAAGAAGATAACCAATTTTTACTAGCGTTTACGTATATTTTCTCTATTACAAAAAGGAACGAACACCACCCTCATTTCGTTCATCACTTCCCCTCACTCACATTCCGTGGACCCGGCTGATCATCCATCTGTTGGATTTTCTCTGATCCATATTGGTGGCTCCCTCACCCGATGCCTAAAAGGGCATAAGGGGTAGAGGACCATAAATGAACAAGACTGTGTGCTATACCAAGAGAAGAAGAAAAAGGAAAGAAGGCTAAAAACAGATACAAGAGAACATCTATGTTGTAAGAAGGAAATTAAGCAAGCTGAGCTATCCATAACCAGATCAAGACCGCTTTGCCTGCTCAAATTGACTTAATGTACGGCTGATTTTCCTGTGCTTCAGCTTAGCTGAGAAAGTAGGAAGTGAAAATGGGGCTTTAATACATCTGTATGCTTCTATATAGCTTCTACTAAGCCCCAGTCAGGGTAAGTTACCCGGATAAGGGTTTTTTCGAAGTTTTCCTCTATCCTGAAAGACGAATATCAGGTAATTTCCAACTCTGGCGCCTCATTTTGAGCATCATTTCACTCATCGTCCGATATGATTTATCGTTGGTGGACGTAAAAAAACGCTTAATAATGACCTTCAGCTCTTTTTTTTTTAACTTTAAATAACGTGTGCATAGGAAAACGAATTCTCAGAACATTAACAATCCGAATCTTAAGTGGAAAATTACGAGATCGTTTTGCCGTGTGCATAGATTTTCTTATGGGAAGGTTTCGTTTCTCGTCCTCTTTTTCTTCCGTATTCGGGCACAATTTCACTTTATTCCTTGTTCTCTCTCCTCAGAATCAGCTTTAGGTGTGTATATAGCTATTGTGATGAGTGTGGATTGATGTTTTGTCTGATAAGTGAAAATATCTAAGGGCTAGTTAGTTTTTCACGAAGTAGATCTTTTCGTTTCCTTCACAAAGGGAAGTACTTAAGAAAGTTATCAAATACTTAGCACTAAACGGTCAAAGCAGGTAGTCAAACATCCCTTGTGCAGACACCGAAATGGAATTATGGCAACAAACAAAATATCCATCCAACAATTTTAACTGAACAACTAAGGAGCCAAGTGAAATTTGGCAAAAAAAAAAAAAAAAAAAAAAAAAAAAAGTTATGTATTTGCAAGTTTTGTTGTACCAATAGCGTGTACTATAGTGCTATGCAGTTTTTTATAATACCTACAATCTTAAGGTCTTAAAAAGGTATTTAACTGCTTATGTACTATTTGGATGTTTTGAATCCAGAAGTCTTTTACCTCAATTTCCTTTTTTTCAGCCTTCTTTTTTTCCTGCTAGTCAGATGCTCCTTGCAACGCTTTATTACATATTTCAGGATAGCATAAGACGACGATATGGATTTTAAAATTGTTATACACTTGTTAACATACTATATAGATAGCTGAAGTTATTTTCTACCACTTTTAAGAGGTGGAAACCTTTAATAACATTTATACAACATTTTATTCTGCAAATAATTAAAATTAAGGGATATCTGTATATTTTTATGAATGTATTCTGAACTCAAATTACAAAATTTGGCAATGCTATAAACCCAGATTTCAAGAAAAATTTCATATTACTATATCCACAAGTGATGTAAAACAAAGGATGTGAATGTTTTATGATTGGTAGTTTAAAAAAAATTATGTAATGTGTGACGTCGACCAGTAAAAATTAAGTTTAATTGGTAATGATGGCAACGAGGGAAGGAAAAATCAATAATTTTGGTAAAACAGCGAGGAAAGAAAGCGTCTTTTGATTGCGTAGCTAGCTCGAAGAGAACAGACGTGTTTTGGATTGTGGAATATCAAAAGTAATTAAAACAGATTTTCAGAAAATTGTATCCAATAAATATCATTCTTATGTAAATTGTTGTATAAAATGGCATAAAGTAGAACAATTAAATTACATATTTGGATTTTTATAAATTAAACAAAATTAGTTATTTCTGTGTTTATTTAACTAGATGATTTTTTCGCTTGCGGCCACATCTGAGTAAAGATTCTCATGTAATGACTGATGCAGATCCGGAGATTTTATATACATCGATACATCTTCAGATCGAGAAGCATCTGCAACCCGTGTCTTTATCGTCGCCGTCCAGGAGGGCAGCAGATGTACCACCACCGCCGCAGCAACGCGGAACGAGATCAATTGAGAATAATCCCGTTCCAAAGAATCACCGCAGACTCCGAGAACATCATCAGCATCATAAAACCCTGCTTCAAGTTTTAATGTTGGATAAGCATTTAATGAATTGCTTCAAATTTATAAAAGATACAAATAAAAATTCTGTTAGTCTTTATAACACTACACTCACATAATTCCCACTGCACAACACGAAGGGCACATGCGTGTCTTGTACTGTGTGAGAGAAGCTGTACATGTTGATGATCTTCTAAATTTGAAGAATATATGACGCAGCAGCTATGGCAGAGCTTATCGGAAAGTCGGGCAGTCATAACTATGGACAGATAAACAGCGCTTTCATCAAGCGTGAACCCTTAGTATTTCCAGATAATTGGAATCTTCTGGATGTCTATCCTTCTCTAACATCCTAGAACAGCGTGGAAATTTCCTACGGATATATAAGTAAGCGCTGTTGTGAAGCCAGTGGATCTTGCCGAATTCAAGAGTGAGTGAGTTTGGCGAAATTCGTTAATTCTCGCGCAGCGAGCAAGGCATTAGTTAGCGAGTACGCTTCTGGAGCGAAGAAAACCGGTGTTCTCAGAGCGAGCTGGTGACGACTACGCACGTGTAAGTGAATGATCTTACTGCAAGAGGTAGGAAACGTCTTCTGTTGGAATCCACATCGAGTGTCCGTCCGGAATAGAGGCTACGTCGTGCTAGCATTTCATTAGGTTGCAAACAAAATGAACTGAATATAAGTGAAGTGTGCAAACAAACTCTAAGTGTGTTTTTTTGTAGTAAGAAATACACAGATTTTTAAAATCCCCCGTTTTTTGGATTCGGAAACCTCAAAATATGTAATTCCGGTAACATCCATATAGAATTTTTGAATGGAATCTTTTCTCTACCTGCTATGCAGTATGCAATAGGGAAGGTAAAAATAACCATGTTTGCGATGATGGTAGCGTGCTATGCATTATATTGACGCTGTGGAGCGTAGACTGTTCGGTAATGAAGAAGTCTGACAAAGAAATGACGTCAATGTTCACGGCTGTTGTTGAATCACTTGGGCAGCGACACCTTGAATGAAACCTGTCTTATAAATGATAAGGTGACGCTTTTCTTCTTTTCTGTTAACAGGGCCATCCAAAAGTAGGCAAATCACAAATTAAGTGGCCTATATCTGTAAAATAGTCGTCCAATGAGGATTCATAAGATGAAGGACTTTTTTTTTTCAGTTTGAGAAAATCCGTGAAACCCCTTCATCTTTACCAAAATATGTAGCTACGGACTGTAATATATAGATGGCATTTCTTTTTTCAGTGTGGAAGTGGTTAACAAGAAGCAGAGCTTATATTTTGGACAAGTTGTGGGAAGGATTGTATTGGATTTTTGTTAAGAACGACGCGCAAGGAAGGGAACGGAGGGGGTTGGCGGAGATGATCTGCAGACATGTCGTATAACACCCTCCTCCACGAATATTCTGAATCGATCGTCTCGTAAGTTAATAAAATTGAAGCTATGTTCATTTTTTTAACGGTCACGTCATATATTCTCACTTCTCACTAATGTGATCAAATTCCACGATTACTGTGAGAAAACACCACCCCTAACTATCCTTTTCATGAAAATGCAATTAATTCTTTTAATTTTCTCATAAATATCTAATAGCATGACAAGTGTCATCATTCAGTATATAAATTGCTATTAGTAATAATCTGTAAGAATGAGGAAAAGCTTACCCCTTCCCCGGGACACACGCAGTAGATCTCTAAGCATACATTTTATTTCAAATAAAGTTGTGTGTGATATCAGACAGTTAATATTCCTTTCTATTTCTTAATACCTTGTTCTCCCTTCTTTTTAGTGTTTCTGCCGATATTTCTCGCCAAGACATATAAGGCATGAAAATTCAAAATACCGTGGCTTCACTTGAATTATACATTTTGAAGGTCCCTGAATTAAGAATAAAATAAATAGATAAAATGGTGAGACAAGAGAAAACAGCTTGCCCCAAACCGAATAGTCGGCTGAATACCAAACTTGGTATTTCAAGGATGCGATACGAAATTTTCTAAAAAGCTGCCACAAATCCAAAGTTGCTTTACAGAAAAAATTGTTCCAAAAATTTGATTTTCTCAAAAATGACTAATGATTTGGATTAAAATAACATTAAGATAATTTCTTGACAAATGCAATGTATGTCTTCAATTTTGTGGGAATAGGCCCTGAAGTTCTTTTCATTATGAATCACCTTTGCATAACTTATATACCGTAAGAGATAGACAACATCTTACCATAAAATGAGCTTTTTTCTTTAGTTTGATTGTTTTTTATAGAATTAAACTATTTCCGAGATATTTCTTATTATCGGTTTGAACTTCTGAATACTCTATATTTTTCTCAAATGCAATTCGATTATTCTATTCCCCCCCCCCCCCTCATATTGTCACCGATCGCATTATTGTGTTGGAGCCACCGCAAAGCCAGAGCTGTGCGCGTGCGCAGGAAAGAAAGATACAGAGAGAAGTGTGCAGAGCTGGACGCTTGCCGAGAGAGAGAAAAAGACCGAGAAGTCTGGAATTTTCCGCTTTTCTGTTGCCGTCACGATTGTTATCGAATGGTCTACTGCATTCTAGAACAATGTCTGGGAGGTATGCATAGCGGCAAAGTGTGAAAAGCAGGAGTTTGCAGTTGTGTGAGTTGTGTGATTGTTATTGCTACAGTGGACATTTGAACTGTACCGCAGTAATTCTTTCGTTTCTTTACGTGCAACGAAGCACTGAGTCGACCTTAAAGACTGCTATTTGTCAATGAAACGTCTTTTTGCTGCTGTTAGGTTTGTACAAAGTTGCTGTTTTACTGCAATAAAGAATGTTATAAATTTCTGCAAACAAGACTTCTGATTCTACGAACCCGCGAAGTCACAATATTAAGAGAATGTAATTTTGAAATCATCACATAGTGGCCAACTCTTACTATTCTTAAAGCCACTCATCCTGCTGTTCTCACAATACATACAAGAAGAAACAAAATAATTTTTACAAAAATTTACCTCGAAGTGGGCTAAAGAATAAGTGTTTTTTAAATAGCTTGTTGAGCAGTGGCTATATAATCCATGCAAATATTACATCAGATATTTTTTTAAAAGTTGTTCTGTCTGTTGAATAAGTGAAGTACAAAGAAAACACCTTAATTGCGTTTTACATTAAGCACACGTTATTAAAATATTTGGAAGCTGAGAGCCTTCGTTACTTTCGTGTTATTAATTCTGGGCAACATAATTATTCATCCGGAAATTGTAGTACTCAAAGTGTGCTCTTTAGTGAGAGAGGCATACACTTAGCAACCTTGCATAGGGGCTGAAGTACCTAAAACTGACCTGCAAGCACTTGCAAAAGGTGCTGAAATTACATCCTCTAGTTGTTAAATTATGCTTTACACTTCAGGAACAGGTAAAGCGAGCCTGGCTGCCATGTATCATGCACATTCACGCACGCGTGCATGCATGCATCCTCCCGTGTTTCTTCTCATTAACGTCATGACACACGTCATTATCCGGAGGGTGGAGTTTCTGAGCAAACACTACTTGTTGCATTACCAGCGATAACATTACCTTGCCTCGAAATGCACTACTGGCGAGAAAAAGTGCAAAACTAAGGATTTGTATCAGAGACAGTCTCCGTCCAGTATAATTCAGTTTCAGATATATTCGTCAGTATGTTTACACCAATACAGAGAAAATTTGGGGATGTAGGTGATTTCCAAATCCACTCAACCAGTTTTGATAACTGTTATAGAATTGAAAAGCTCTGTTCATTCTAGCAGATGTCTGTAAGACAAGTTCATTTCATAAATCTGTGTGTGTGAGAAAGAGAGAGGCAGAGAGAGGCAGAGAGAGAGAGAGAGAAAGAGAGAGAGAGTTTAACTGTGTTTTAAAGCGGTTCTCCGCAATACTCAGCGAGAAACATAAGCCATTTTAAAAGCATTTTTTTTAAATTAACGTTCTCCGGAAGATGAATGAAATGGGTGTAATGATGCCTAAATGAGCTCAGGGTAATTTAGAGTTTCTCGACATTCATCTGTCTGGATAAGATCAAACTGCAGAAAACCTTATCATGATAACTGGCCGTGACCGAGATTCGAACTCCGGGTATCTTAAATGTGAGACAGATGCTACCGCCACGCTACAGAGGTGGACATCCTGTTGAGTCATAAACGTCTAGCCGGAATTATAATCACTATATCAGCAAGTAAATCCATTGCTCTTTATCAATATAAATAGATTAATTCCGATAAAGACGTTTAACCTTTCTGATCAGAATGTGTGATTTTTGGAAGAGGTGCAAAATTAACATAAAGTGATAAGCAATAAAAACAATAAAAATATTGTCACCGAGGCATTGTAGTGTCACAGCCGCAAGCCGCAGCCGGCGCGTGGGCCAGTGCTGAACGCTAGCCAAGAGAGAGAGAGAAAGAAACATAGAGAAAGAGTGAGATGCGTGAATAGTTCCATCTTTGTCTCGCTGTGTCGCGAGCGATCGACTGCACTCTAGAACTATGACTGGAGTACTAAAAGCCCGCAAGGTGTTAGAGTGGGGTCAGTTGCTAGTGAGTTGTTCATTGTGTGTGCAGCTGTTTAGTAGTTGTGAGTGATTGGACATTTGAAGTGTACTTCAGTGCTTGAAGACTTGTGTATGTCACGTCAATATCATTGTCACAATATCATCTTGTCTGAATCGAATGTTTAGAATGGATTCGCGTTCAAGAATTTTTTAAGAATATTGGAAGTTTTCAGTTTCTTTCCTCCAACAGTTGCAAAACAGGAGACGAATTTTACAGTTGCCGCATTGGCTAAGTTGAGGTTTAGTCTTAATATTAGTTTTCTTGTTATTGGAGATTCCTACACAGGCCTAATGTATTTGTTGAGTGTTCCAAAACATCAAACACTGTTAATGAATTTCCTGTTCTGGGATGTAACGCAGATACATGTGTGCCATGCATGTATGTAAACTGATTTTTACCCCTCCATTCGCTGGAAAACAGTGAAAAGTATGTATGGATTGGTTACCTATATCATGCCTCGTCGAAGTTAGTCGGGTCTACAGGAAGTCAGTCGAATACATATTCTCTCACAAAAGTTCTATAGTTAGTGGACGATAATTGTTTTATTTAGACAACACTTGTTGGTTATTGGAGACTCTCTTGAAGCGCTAAATTAAGCTCAACGTGCATACTTACCTGCATACATATTGATTGGAGTGAAATATATTTGGCATTTGTTTTATTATATATATATATATATATATATATATTTTACTCCACTACCTCAAATTCAGGTCACAGTCATAACACTTACATGTTTGTATTTGGATAACGGATTATGCTAAATTCTTGTATTTTACTACATTGTGAAGTAAATTTAGTTTTTTACACATCGTATCTCTCAGAAAGAATAGAACCTTTAAAAAGTGAGAGAGCTTTCAAATTTTCTTGAGTGGTTTTTGAGAATACTTGAACACATGCTCAATTCTCCCTCATCTTCCCCTCCCTCTGTGTATATAAGGTACACATTCAGAACTTGTGCATATTGATACCGAAATTGAAGGATTGCAATAAGTAAAGAATCGTGATGGATTTCAAAGGAATGTATCTTATTGAAATGCGTGCACTTGCAGTTGAGTTGAATCGTGTGACAAAAGACATGGGAGAAACAGAATTTTAAGGGTAACACTTGACTCCGTTTGAATAGGTATTCTTCGGACCCTTAATAATGGCATTACCGAGACTAATAATCACAACGGACAAAATAGTCACAAAGGGAATCTTTGTGTGAAAAGAAGGCTTCAGAAGTGAAAGTTACACACCCACGCACAGCTGGGAATAGTGTGAGGACGCGGTCCGCGGCTAGCGGCTGATCCAGTCGGCTCTCTCTGGTTCTGTCTTGAGCAAGGCAGACCAGAAGTAATGAGAGAAGATATTTGTCGGTTCATACGTAACGAATTAAGTATTATCGAGTAATAAGCATTCCACCGACAGTGACTCTAAACAGTGATATATTGGTAACCCTTGGTCGACATCTTGAAAGAAGAAGCAGTCATTAAATCAGTTTGAAACGGGCATTCCAGTGTCATTAGAACCATCCTTACACATACATATCCACGCATACCCTGAGAGTGCCTCATTGCTCATACTCTGAGCCACCATTTTATTCGCAATAATATATATCATGGCGACTCTAGTGACATAGTTTGTAATGACAACCAATCACCACACGTGAGACACATAGATGTATTTCTTCGACAGTAAACGATCAAAAGCTAATTCCTCATATTTGAACTTAAAAACTACTAATCATCATGCTACTTTCTGATTTTTTTTTTTTTCGAACAGCCTGTAGTTAGTCGAGACCGTAATGACTTACTTTTGCGAGTCGAACAGACATTGGTGGAAATTAATGTTAGCATACCGTTGAAAATGTCCTCTCATTCGTGCGAGCGAGTTAAAGAGGAATAAAAAGAAACTTCTTTGTGCATGTAATCAGCTAAAAGCTTTCTACGAGAATTCCTTCCTTCCACCTCTTCTTATTTGAAAACTTTCCATAACGACAATTGAATTTCCATTGTAATTCACATTGTAGGTTTTAAGTTTAATAGTTTGTTTAGCATTCAGTAGAGTATAAAGAATTCAAATCGAGTCAGCTGCATCATGAAAAATGAGCAGCATTTCAAAGTAGTGAGATATGGTTTCGACCTGAGGAAATGCATCTTCGTAATATTTCTACCTAATGTGAAGCTGTTCAAGAGGTCCCGAGTTCGAATCTCGGTCAGGGTGAGTTACCTGGATAAGGCCTTTTCCGTGGGGTTTCCTTATACTGAAAGACGAATGACGGGTAACTCTAAGCTCCATGGACCCTGGACTCATTTTTGCATCATTTCACCCAATTCATTCACCGTCCGATATGATTTAATGTTGGAGGACGTATATTAAAAAAAATGAAGCTAGCGCAGGTGTGGGCGAGCCGTGTGTTACCTCCCGGGAGGGAGGGTCATTAAGGGTTCTTTGATGCAACTACTTCACCTCTCTATCCTGTACTAGTGAGATTCTAGTTTTGAAAAATTACAAATGCTCATTTATTAAATGATAATATATGCAGTAATTTATAAATTAAAATCAATTGCTTTGTCATTGTTATTAATGCAGTAAACCTTTGAAACTCAAAATAGCTCAAACTTCTCAAATTAAAGAAATACATATATAATTTCGATTGTAATGTTGCAGGAAACTGGAGAAAGGACACTTATTCAGACTTTTTTTTTTTTGCATTTTTTGCAGAACATATAAATTAATAATTTCTTTATTAAATCAGTTCCCTCAGTTCCATTAAAGGGTTAGTAACTATATAAGAAAAAAATTACTTAATTTATATTTATATTCAAATGTGTTTGTTTTAATAAGAGCTGTTTCCCTATATATGTATATTTATGTGTATATTCTAATTAATTTTGGTGGTGGTTCATGCGGATTAATAGTTACTTTATTGGTTATAAATTTCTAATAGGTTTTTATACTTCTTATGACAACTTCCGGTACAGAAAAACAATTTGGTGATTGCAACATCCTACCGCATTTTTTGTTTCCATTTATATCTCGCATTTAACTTCAAGCGTTATATTGGCGTCCTTTCTACTGGAACATGCTACCTAAAGGCAAATAGCCCGCCTCGGTAGCATGGTGGTAGCGTGTCTACCTCACGTTCGAGGTCCCGAGTTCGAATCTCGGTCAGGGTGAGTTAACTAGATAAGGCTTTTCCGGGGTTTTCCCTCATCCTGAAAGAGGAATGTCGGGTAACTCTAAGCTCTATGGACCCTGGGCTCATTGAGCATCATTTCGCCCATTTCATTCACCGTCCGATATGACTTAACGTTGGAGGACGTAAAATTTTTTTTAGAAAGAAAGGTAAATAGTTTTAGCTCGCCAGCAGCGGTTTTTTTTTAACATTAGATCACTCATACACATCTCATTAGTACTTGCAGATTCTGTGGAGAATAGGCAATTAGTCTTGGCTAGAGAATACTTCCCAATTCCCATCCGGGAACTATGGGTCCAGCCACAGCATCTTTGGTTCAAAATATGAATGAGATATGTAGGAAAGAATAGGCTGATATAACTATTGTAAAATGCTACTCGTAATGTGGACGCAGTGTTCCACTGGGTTAAAAAACCTAAACTTAGTACGGGAGGCTAGAGGACATGGGACATGTGGTCACCCGCTAGGGCAGCATTGCCCGTATCTGAATTAGGGGATGGCAAAAGTAAAACCATGTAGAATATAAAGAGATGTAAAGTATTGGGTTAATATATTTGCAAACTATTATATAAAACTTCTTTCAATTACTCTATTTTTCTTAATAGAGTATAAAGGTTTGCAGAGATGGCTTCATCATGTATTTCGATGTAGACTCAGGAGAAATACGGGAGGTGAAGTGATACTCAAAATACTTCTTATATTTCCAGTTCAAACCAGTTTTCTTCGTAATTTCCTTAAAGTTTCTCGTAGCGTGCTCTGTCAAATATCTTTCCCAGATCCATAAATATCACACTTGTTTATCTTTCTGTTAAGCAAGGTTTACGAGTTTTCATTGCAACAGTCCAATTGCATCCTCTTGCATTTCTCCTTGCTGATATCGAAACGAAAATACGTGTATAAACGTACATTGCACGAAATAAACGTACCCATAACATGGTTTTCCACATCCACATATTTTTATCATATTAGATGCTGTTTTCTAACATTTAGATTGCAGATATATAACGATGTTTTATAATTTGTAAGTATATAAGAAGTACATAACGTTTTTGTCTAGCTAAATTACTATTGGTCAAAATGCATTTCTACATTAGCTTAAGAAATTGTTATAATAGCAATATTTACCTATTCTGTTGAACGTGATTAAATAATTAATCAGTTCTAAATTAAATGACATCTGTTTTTTTTTAATAACCATACCTACATGGGTAATATTGTCAATTTTAGAAATCAGTCATGTTTTCTCTCATAACTGAAGAAAGATATAAAGAAAAATTTGCACAGTATATTTTGTCCATGTATAAATATAAAAATCACAAAATATTACATCATTAATTTATATTTACATTATATATCAAAGCTACAAAATATTACACTTAAAGGGTTTGGGGTAGGTTTGCTTCGTTAATTTAGTTAATGTTTATTTAGTAACGGTTATCACATACCACCAAAAGCAAAAATAAAAACACTTAAGAATAAAGGGCGTTTAATATCGTACATCAGAAAGAAGAATTCCTGCCTAACGAGATTGACTACGGTGTCAACTGATTCTTCGTATCCATTATGTCCCAGTGAAGTAAAACTACAGTTACCTAGTATTCCATATTCTAACAAACAAAGAAATTCTTCTTCACTCCATAGTTTGGGCATATCGCCCGTTCCGGCTTCATAAATCTCTCCGGCGTTTCCTGGGTCGTCATCTGTCTCTTCTTTCTTTTGGATTATAGTTTAATACTGCATTTGGATATCTTCCATCCTCCATTCTTAATATATGTTCATGCCATTGTTGCCTTCGTTCTGATATTTTGTCATGGATGGTTCGATTTCTAATTCTTTTCTAATATCCCATTTCTTATGAGGACAAAGACATTGCTGGGTATTTCTTACAAAAGGATACAGTTATATCAGTTCCTCGTTAATTTATTGCAGCAAGATACAGTTATATCAGTTCCTCGTTAATTTATTACAGCAAGATGTAGTTACATCAAGTTAACTATGTTACAAATTAGCATTACTACGCAACTCCGATTTGCGTAACCTGACTATTCTCAGTTCCCAAGGAAGTAATATTGAACAAAGTTTAACAATTTCTATTTACGAGTCAAGGAGTGAGGTATTTTTTGGAAGCATTTCCTTGGACTGACTGTGGTTTTCTAAATTTCTTTCGCAAAAAGCTGCAATGGAATACCTAGAACAATTGGTTAAAGATTATTACAATGCCAAAAAGAAGTTGAAAATGTAAAGATGTAGCCAAACTGTTGAACATGGACTTGGGTATGTGATTTACGCAATGCAAAAACTATAAATAATGCAAGAAACAAATACATTAGTAGTAAACGTTTCGCAGGGATATGGCTGAGGCCTTAATGAGAATAGATGCTGATCTGTTTATTACTTGCTTGGCTGAAGTTGAAGCTATTGTATAGTTAGGAAGGCAAGAATGCCACTTTTATTGCCATCTGAAATTGCTGCAGTATTTTTTGTTGGAGAACGGTACAGCTATCTCAGTAATTGCAGCTTCGTGAACGTTATTAATTTTGTGCATCGAGCTGATTATTTCTTTTCTTTTTACTTCCAGACAAATAACTCCAAAGACAATATCAAAGGCAATCCTCTTATAAAATATAATTGTTTTCTTAGATTATGTCTCAATTCTGTTTCAAAGAATGGAGAACTTAAATTCCTTTTACATTTAATTGGTGCACAGTATCGTCTCTTAATGGAGTCTGTGCCTTCTATAATGTTGATTTCCACTCAGTACTGAGACCCAGAAGTTCGATATAAATTTGAAGACGTATTAAGCGCGTAGGTGCAATGAAAGTATATCCACTTTCTCCACGTCCCAAGTTTCACCACAAATTCACATTTTCCAGTTCTTTGAATCCCAAGAGTTTTAAAACATCTTGCGCGTATGTTCATCTATGTGTGAATAGCATAACTCAAAACCGAATTTGCTCATAAATTGGCCGTTTTAAAGCTTCAACATCGTGTATTCTTCTTGTACTTACAGCCTAATGGAGTAATGGATTCATTTCTACATTTCTAAACACGTATTAATCCCAATTAATATGAAGTAGGTAAACAAATAAGCTTTTGTAGAAGAATGGTGTTACATATTATACGTAATATCAAAAAGAAGTATAGATTATTCAATTAAAGCACAAACACCCACTTGTCCCGATAAGTTTCTATTTCTACGAATTTGTGTCTTCAGCATCACCGCGGCCCAAGAAACGTCACGAATTTGTTCATCAAGCGTAAATAATCTCTCTGCTTTATCTTCAAGGATCTTAAAATTTGTAAAAGCATCTTCAGGCATTACAGTTTCTTCCTTGATCTTATCTTGAAATGTGTTAAAAGCTTGGCAAAACGAACGGCGTAGATACGGCCTTTCTCTTCTTAATACAGGTATTTCACCCATTGTGCTATGCCGATTTCATGTTTCTGCTGTGTTTTATCAATAATTGAACAACCAGGCCTTTCACGGTTGCCAAATGTTAGGAATTAAACGTAATATTGTCACGATCTGGCCATGGATGTAATTGGATTTAGGTTTTCTAACAGATGGCCAGGTCGGACCGGGGAATGGTATACTCAGATGATAACCAGGGAGCACATGCTTGGCTAGGAAAGGTTGGGATTCTTTGGTATTTCCCTATAAAGGAAAGATTGCACGAATACACTAAAACCACTAAAACCACACTACACTAAATAATTACAAATATGGCCCAATGGACCGCAAACCTGAGAGACGCGCAGACCAGCCTGGCACACAAAAACAAGGAGCAATCATCGCATACAGTTAAGTTTGGCCAGAGGGTGATGTCACACATGACGTGGCGCAAATCTCCACTAGAATCACTTGTGTGACAATATCACAACGAATTACAGATTATTCGATTAAAACAGAATCAATCATAAGAGTCTCAACTTTTAACATCAACTTATTTAATGCACTCTAAAACAAATGATCAACCCCTTTTGTTAACAATATAGTGAGTGAGTGAGTGAGTGAGTGAGTGAGTGAGTGAGTGAGTGAGTGTGTGGGGTTTTAGGGCCCGTCGACAGCAAGGTCATTTGGGCCCGATGTTAACAATATACATGGAGCTCTTGCTATCAAGATACAAAAACAAAAGTTCCATTAACGATATATACATGAGCAATTTTGTCCCTATTTTTAATTCAGAGGATTAGAAAACGTATACTGAAGTCTCAATATCGACCTTTAGGGTGGAATGCTTACCATTGCTGCTTTGCTTAAGAGGTAGACAAATGCAAAACTTGTTTGGCACCCTTTTTGAAGCCAGGCTGAATTGACGAATGCCGGAATACGAGGACGTGATCTTGAGCACGTAGAGAGGAATGGCTTTTGTTTTCTCTCTTGCTGGTTAATTCTCGGAAATCCTTGGCAGAGAGAGAGGGAGGGAGAGAGAGAGGGAGGAGAGAGAGAGAGAGAGAGAGAGAGAGAGAGAGAGAGAGAGAGAGAGAGAGAGAGAGCAAATGATCGTTGTTGGTGGACTGTGGTAGAAGTTTTCTTTTAATTAAAAAGGTTTTCATTCTTTGAAGTGGTACTTGTGTGCGGCGTAGTTTAGCGAAGAACCTCAAACGCAGGTAGAGCACCGTTCAACCTTCTTCAAATTGCAGCCATTTTCGCATTACCTCTGTATAAACTGAGTTTTCTTGAAGCAGTCATATAACGTGCATAAAAAAGTGGCCTTCCCTGTAGATCGCAGTGCCATTTCTTCCTCCGTCAGGGCCGTGTATTTCTTGGAAGCAAGAAAAACTTAGCTTCCACTGTTATAGTTATCCTTTGGGAATATTTAGGGATACAATTTTCAAACAGGGCACGGTATTAGATATCCAGGAGAGACTTTTGCAGGTAGGTTTTCGGAGCGCCAACAGGTGGCATCCAGTGGAGGCAAGGTTTGTCTTATTGTTATTACCTTCCTGTGAGTGCTTCAGGTTATTTGTTTGTTATATGTGGATTAGGGAAAAAAATCCAGGATTTTTTTTTTTATAAATAATAGTAGTCTGTTTGACGAGTTTCAGTTTTAAAGGCAAATGCCATTTTTAGTTTATTAGAAATAACATTCACTGGATGTTATTTTGATACTGCAACCTGGTTGTGAAAGAGCATGAATTCAGCCTTAAATAGTGAATCCTGTGCGACGGGAGATGCGTTGTGTGTAACATTTTAAATCAGGTTTCTTTTCTTTTAGGAAAAGAAGAAACTCATCGACAAAGGTAGGATTATTAGAAAATTTGGAAATGAAAATCAGAACTAGTGTGTGCCATTTTAAGAAAGACATGCGTACATTGTTGGCTACTTATCTCAACAGCATTACTTCAATTACTGCCTCCGCTATGTTTCCATTTAAGATGACCAATCTTTGACTCCATCCACAATGTATGATTCTTTATGACCCTGAAGAATAATCCAAAGAGACCTAACGTACCGATGAACGTTATCATAATCGATGTAAAATGAAGAGATGGTTCGGATGCTGTGCCTATGAAAGTGTTCCAGTGAAAATTTTACTAAAAGAAATGCTAGACAAATATGACATCATTCGGCTTACTAAAGGAAAAGGATGAATAATTATTTGCATTTGTCGTTCGACAGCTAAGCCCTCATGACGATATGGAAGCGATAACATAAACATGTTATTATTTCTACTTTTTCACTATGCAATTTTTGCGGTAAATTCAACGTACTACTGCCCCACCATGTATAAGTGTCATTTTACCATCTGCCAGTTCCAATCCAATGGCTAGAAATTATACTCAGGGAACAGAGTAGTTCACGCTACCAGAGGGCGTTCTATTATAGACAACGTTTCATGTATGTCAGTATGCATATACCAAAGAACCAGCCTCCTCAAGTTTAGCGTATCCATTCAACCCTCAGCCCATAGTCCTATTTGAAAACCTGGCCTCCTTTAGCGAAGAAACTTGTATTACATTAACATGACTGTTTCTAGCTACCGTTTCACAAACTCTTCGCAAAATACTTATTTATGACTCAAATTTTAAAAGTGGAAATTTATTTGGGAGTAAGAATCCTGCAAAATAAAAACGCTTTTAACGGGTGCTATGTACTATCTTTCAGATAGTCCCGTATACTAAATTATAAGTATCCAGCTGAAATTTATATGGAAATAGCAGTATACATTTAGACTTTAGCAGTAGTGAACTGTAGTGGATGTTGTATAACCTCCGTTGTTGTTCATCTTCATAACACCAGTGTTGACAATATAGTCACTTACAAAACGATAGGTCTATAAAGTATTGTCACCCAATTATCGGAAAGCACGACCAACTGACAGCTGAGTAGGGGGCCGGAGGCATTCAGACCACGCCTACCCATTTATGTCGTGTTACTAAGGGGATGATTAGGGAAGCGTCACTGGTCGCTGGCCGCCTCTTTCCCCTCCCCCCTGGCGTCTGCAACATTCGGGATTATATTCTGAACCGCGAAACTTCCAGAAACAGCGATATCTCTATATAAAGCCTGCAGTGGGCGAGTCAGTGGAGTTCTTGGAAAGCAGCTGGAGAAGCGCCGTGCTAGTGAATGGACTAGAAGACTGTGTACGTGCATCGAAGGAGTTGGACGTAATTGCGAGGGCAGAGCGGACCTGTGACTGACGAACTGGTGAATTGTAATTGTGTGCGCTACGTAATTCTATGTAATCGGCAAGTGTTCCAACTGTAACTCGGGGAAATAAAGAACATTTTGAGTTTGTGCAATTAGACTTTTAATTTCACGAACCCACAAAGTCACAGTATAGAAGGCTATCCCAAATCAATAGAATAAGTGTAACTGCAATTTCATTAATAAACATATTGTATCTACGTCGTTATTGTTCCAGGGATATAATTATATTGATTGTGTAACTGTTAAAGTTTGTAATATTAATTCCTTGGTAAGAGTAGAAGCATAAATATTGATAGCGTAATTACATTGCTTGGAGTGGAGACAGCCGAATTCGTTGAAAGAATCCATTACCGAGTGATTAAAGTAATCCATAACATAAATCAATGAAGACCTTCACTTAATATGGTATAATTTGTCAGAAAAATGGCGGTAACTGTGGAATGTTATAAAATTGCCCTTCCAAGGGCTCAGTCTGTTTCTAGTGTGAGTGTTAATTTCTACTTTTAATGGCAGCTGCCCCCCACACTAAATAAAGAATCTTGCTCCTCTACCTGCTGCATGTTAATAGAGATAAACATTTGCATAGATTATCTTATTAAGAATTTAGTTGTGGATATAAGGGTGATCTAGTAGTCAACTGTAGAAAGAGGGTCACTGTGACTGCTACTTTCACATTCTTCATGACTGCGGGGAGTATCTAGCTGCAGAAAAATGAAAACGTTCTTGATCTGCAGCTAATAGAGAATATCTCGGACATGGTTAAAGCCATAGATACAAATTAACAATAAATACATAAATATATACACCGTGTGTTTTATCCAGAACCATTTTTGTTTTGTTTAATGCAATTTGGTTTTCTTATGGCTTATCAACATACAAAAGTAATTCAGGCTGGCCCCTTAGCTCAGTCGATAGAGCACCTGCCTGCCGTGCTAGAGGTCCCGGGTTCGATTCCCGGCGGTGGGGGTGAGGAGTTTTCTCTGACCATCTTCCCCAGAGTCTGAGTGTATGAATGAGAGTGTGAATGTGTGCGTGATCTAAATGATTAAAACTCAAGACAACGTTTTAACACCTTCGGTATATTCCAAAGGAGAACGGCCACCGATATCGCCATAGGAGTTAAAGGGAAGTAATTCAGAATGGAAGTGACTAAACAGACTGCTCCCAAAAAATTCAAGATATCGATATTTTTTATGCAAATATCTGAAACATGTAGTGTTTTAATAAAAAACAAGTATACAATGAAAACGTCTCTATGCAAGATGGTGTATTTAAACACCAAGTTTTTGTTTATCCAACGGTTCGTTTTCCAGGCAGCGGGTATTCAAGCTTGAATTAGTTTGTTCAAATTTTACATTTTCTAAATATTAGCTATTCGTTAGTAACATACTAATAAAACATACAATGTAGTGTGTATGCATTTTTCTCTGATAAACAGAGTCGAGGAAAAAGTTAGCTTTTGATGAGGTGTGACGCGTTCTATAGATAAATATATGTATTTGCGTCATTCCAGACGTAATCCAGTTTATCTTTTGAAAGATAAACGCGTGTGGTTGGGAAAGACAATCGGCGATCGCATTCGCCGCTAACAAAGGAGAGGTAGTGGCGTATTGTTCCACAAATATTGCTGGCGGCGAGAACTAGAATTATCCCATTCTGATTTTTAGCTTTCATACTCGTTGAGCTCCAGGTCATATCGTGTCAGTGCTTTATGCTTAAACCTGATGTTAAAACACAAAGGAAGTGGTATGAAGGCACAATAACTGAGCTTTTACCGTTAGCGTAACCTTTAAGCTTATGTTATGAGGGTTTTTTACAAGTAATTTTACTGGCTTTAAGACGCTACGGTGACTCCAGAATATATTCATTACCACTTGTTCCCATGCTATGCACTAATCCTTGTTTCACATAAGCTTGCCCCGTATCTCGTAAAGGTCACGCGATCTAATCCCCTTTGATTGGCTGCTGTTGTGGTATAGACTGTTGTGCGGTAAAAATTAGTTGGTTATTTAACATGGTGATATATCTTTATATAGTTGAAAAAAATTGTCAAATTTATATTTTCGTAACTGCTAAAATTAAATATATTACGCAACAGAGTTAAATTATATGAAATTCATGTTAATTCCTAAACGGAGTAAAGAGGTTCCTTTTGCTTAAGCCCGCCATTCAGATGACACAATAGCACGTGCTTTAACGGTAGTGATGATATATTTGTTTATATGACGTTTATCACTGGCCTTGTTTTGAACTGGATTAGTCATATGTTGCCATTCGAAGGTGTGTTGTGCCGAGTGCGAGAGGTAAATTATTTTAATGATCGTTTACTGTAGGTATAAATGTGACGCGATGGCACCGCCTATGGCGTATGGCGCGAAAGCATTAGCCAATTAGAGTGAGGGGAAAGGTAGTTGCACGCGGAGTGATACATGTCAGCGGGGCAAGGTTATATGAAACAGTAGTCTTATTAAAGCTTTTTCTTGTAGATAAAAATTTGCAGAAATTCTTTTATTTTACACTTAAATAATAGTACATTCGAAACAACATTATTTCGGAAATGGTTAGTGCTGTTGAATACTTAAGAATTGTGGTTGTGGATCTCTTATGGTTTTACAAAATCACAGAATTTTTAGTTATTCTATGAAAGACTTCACAATCTATTCGAGGAAAAAAAATCTTAAAACCATCAGTGTCATTGAAAGGGTAGAGCCAGACTGAAAAATTCAATGCCATAGCCGGGATTTGAACCACGGATCTTCTGGTGTCCGTCCAGCCGCTCTAAGCACTTGAGCTACTATGGCCAACGTGCGGATATGACATTAAATTTTCCAACTGACTCGTGTTTCTCCCGGTAAACCACTAGGAGTTCTCATAAACACATGAGACTACTACCTTAATGGCGACTTACTATGCTGTAAGTACTTTAAGGCCCGGGCTTTATAGTTCGGACCACTATTGGGTACAATTAATAATATTTAATGTCATTTCGGCACGTTGGCCAGAGTGGTTCAAGTGTTTAGAGCGGCTGGACGGACACCAGAAGATCCGTGGTTCAAATCCCGGCTATGGCATTGAATTTTTCAGTCTGGCTCTACCCTTTCATAGTGCGTCCTACACACGGCTAATGTGAAAGAACAATTACTTTCCATCAGTGTTATTGTTGTTAAAGTCTACTTTAGACATTCTAAAGCAAAACAGTTTGCTTTTATAAGCTTTTCTACAAAAATACTAGCATTCTCACTCTTTCCGGGTCAATTAATTCCTTTTCTGTCACATATAAGTCCTGCTGTACTAAAGTCTTTCAAAAGCTTTTGCAGGTGGAGTACACAAATATTTAGCGGCTAATTTTCCTTGGTTCTGAAGATTTTGTATTTGTTTTCCATTAATTCAGTGCACTAAAAAGAGGAAATGACAAATCGTAATTGAGATATGCAGTGATTTCTTTTTGGGGACTGCAAACTGGCACTGAATTTGACACACGATTATTTTCTTGCATAAGTTATTATGCAGGTACCACATTCCTGTCAATTTCTCGAACTTTGCAGTGTTCTTCTTGTGACAGTAATATTTTGCCGCAAGTGGATTTAATATTTAAAATGAAATAAAAATTGCAGAATAACCACCGAGGTATCGCAAAGGTACCGAGCGAATTTTCGGAAGTACGCTTCGATTTATTTATTTATTTATTTATTTATCTTTTGCAATTTACCTCCAACGTTAAGTCATAACGGACGGTGAATGAAATGGCTGAAATGATGCTCAAATGTGTCCAGGGTCCATGGAGCTTAGAGTTACCCGACATTCGTCTATCAGGATAAGGGAAAACCCCGGAAAAACATTATCCAGGTAACTCAACCTGACCGAGATTCGAACTCGGGACCTCTTGAATGTGAGGCAGACACGCTACCATCTGCGCTACCGAGGCGGGCATACGGTTCGATGTCAATACCATGCAAGCATAGTGGTAATCGAGGTATCGCATGCATAGGACCCATCCCTAATCTTAAGCATAAGCTATGGCGATAAAATTTGTTTATGCCACTTTTGGGAAACCAAAAATATGAAGAAAAAAAGCTGTCCATGGGGAGAGATCTAGAAACAAGATGCTTTCTTTAAAGTCTTCGTGGGCATCCATGGAATAGCTTCTCTTAATTACATATTTTCTTTCTGGTTCCATTTTATGTTATTTACCATAAAAGCTACAATGCTCTCTTCGTAGTGGATAAAGCAAATTCTGCTAAAATGGCAGAACATAACAAATTTAATGAAACGTATGTGTTTGTGTGGGTGAACATCTAAGTGAAAACAAAAATCGATTAAGTGACAAATGAGATATTTAAGTACGGAATCTTAAAAGACGTGACTGAATTTTCAGGAAAATACTACCATCCCGCGTTACGTTTTATGAGTTTTTTTTAAAAAAAGCTGATTTTCTCAAAAAAATTGCACAATTTTGGTTAAAATACAACTCTTAACACATTTTTAGGAGGAATTAAATAAATATTTTGAATTTTCTGAAAATGGCAGATGTCCTGTTCATTCTGAATGCTTTTGCATAACTGGTGAACCCTAAGAGAAAGACAAACTTATTACAGAGAAAATATAGACGTCATTAAAATACACAATTTGTGACAAATACAATTTATTGTGGAGTGAACCATAAGTAATTCTCTGTTATTTATTTGAATTTTCTACTACTTGACAGGGTCCTGCGCCATGGCGTAGTGCGCTAGAGCGCTCTGCTTTGGTTCCCTATGCCCGGAATGCGCCCGGGATCGATCCCTCCTTTGGGGATTATGATTTTAAGTCCCGGGTATTGGACGGTACCCACTCAGCATCGTGGGGAAATTGAGGAGGTACGCTTTGTCTAGCCTGGCCTAGAAAGCCAGCTTTGCGGCTGGGTGACGGGATGCTGACCACATGCCCATCCCGTATCGGTTGGATGATCGCCCCATCTCTGCCTTGTGTATGTGGGCGTAACACCGCAGACGATTAGGCAGGTTCAGGCTCACTGGGCTTTTACGCCATGGGTTACGGTTTTTTACTAAATAAGTACGTATCACTCGCTGGTTGTCCATCAAAGAAAAGTGTGTAGTGTTTAATGCCCGCTTTTACTAAATACGGCACCGCAGGCGATGACATTGAAGCATGAGATGAAGGTGGAGCACCGGTGGAATGAGATGGCGGGGGAAACCTAAGGTCCCGGAGAATACCCGCCCCAGCGCCGTATTGTCCACTTCAGATCTCACTTTGCGGTCGTCTGGGATCGAACCCGTGCCGCCTTGGTGAGATCCAAGCGGTCTAACCACTGAGCCATGGCGCGGCCACCTCCAAAGAAAAGGAATGTTAAATCCACCACATATGCCCTCCTCGGTATCGCAGATGGTAGCGTGTCTGCCTTACGTTCAAGAAGTTTCCGAATTTGAATCTCGGTCAGGGTGAGTTATTTGGATAAGGACTTTCTTTTAATCTGGATTTTTTCGCTCATCCCGAAAGACGAATGTGGGGTAACTCTTAAGCTCCATGCACTCCGGACTCATTTGAGCATCACTTAACTCATTTCATTCATCGTCTGATATGACATCGCTGGAGGACGCAAATAAAATAATTCCACCATATAGCGACCGCATATTAAAATATCTGACTATCGCTTAAAACTTACTATATTACCATGCTATCCTTGTAGCCATAAGAAATAAGCAATAGGATAATATCTGCAAAAATTAATCTTGATTAACGTGAACTAGACAGTGGAAAGGTTAGGCATTGTGTGAGTAGTCTGTACAAGAGTAGGTATAAAAAGTCACGTGAGCGCAGTATATTTGTGTTTTCTTTATATTTTCGGGCATTGTAAGCATTTTTATCCTAAACTATTTGATAAAGATGCTTGAAATTTTGCACAATCCTTTAGAACGTGTATAAGGATGAAACCATATATAGATTTTTGGTAAACTAATCTCAAAATAGCCCGCGTCGAGGGTAAGGAAGTAACGTGAATGCTTCACATGCAAGAGGTCCCAGTTGGGTAAGGCTTTACTCGGGGTTTTGCTTTATCTTGATAAAACAATTTTGGGTAACTTTAAGCTCTAGGGAAGCTGATCTTAAGAATCATTTCACCCATTTCATTCATCGCACGGTATAACCTACGAGGTTAAAGAAAGTTAAGCTTAATTTTTTTTTATTTTTTTTTTTTTACGGCCTGACAAGGAATTACTTGGGATTGTTCTATATATGTTGAACCATGAAAGCGTCACCAATACCGGTCCATAGTTCCACATACTGACCATGTGTGCTCAAAAATTATTAAAATTTGATAGTACATTTACAGATTTAAAACTTCTAAATCAAACTGTGGTTTCAACTGGCGAAATTCGATTCTCTGTGTGATTGCAGAACCTATCAGTTACCTGTTAACTGGCAATGACCTCACAGGATTTAGGAGATTAACTTCAGAATTCTGCCTCACATAGACACTAAGTAGAGCTTGAAGAATCTCCTTGATTAAAGCCAGCTTAAAGTTATCGCGGTCTGCCCCTTTAAAAGTTGGGCGGTTTCCAAATAAGAGAGGCGTGAATGCAGTCTTACCTTGAGCGCAGTATTTTTGGTACTTCGAGTGCATGCGGTACGTTGCAAGCCCCAGGATAACAGATTGCACCGCTAATTGTTAAAACAGCTGCATTATTCGTATTCATCCGGGTAATCATTGAAGTGAAAGGACAAGATACTGGATAAATTGATATTTCTTACAATATTTTTTCCAAGAATTGTTCCTATTCGTAGTAAGAATTATTGCTATTTTCAAGAAATGAGATCGAGCAAATGTACTACTTACAGAAGAATTAATCTTTAAATGAAACGCACAAAATTTATGCAAAAATAATAAATCGATTACAAATCATTACTGAACCATCCTCTTGGAACAACAGTCTGGATTTCGGAAAGGACGATCATGTATCGATAATATATTCATAGTAAAACAAAATATTAAAAAATCCAAAGAGTTTAATAAAGAACTCTATTGTTTATAGATTATCGGAAGGCATATAATAATATCAAAAGAGATAAACTTTGGGAAATCGTGGTATTAAGAGGCATTCCTAAACATCACTTTTCAGCATCTATATTGACGAAGCAATGTGGAAATTCAAATTCAATAGGAAATTGAAATTACAGATGCATAAGTTTATCATATCAGAAAATGTGAACAAAAGAATTTTTTTTTAGTAAATCCTCTCTTCGTTGATGACGAACATTCATTACAAAGGGGGCTGTTTGAACTATATAAAATTTCCAAAGAGATGAATTGAACCATTTCGAAAGAGAAAACAAAAGTGGTGGCTTTCATAGGTAAAACGGCGGTGAGCTCAAAGGTGCTAGTAGAAGATTATATCATAGAACAAGTTAATACCATTAACTTCCTTGGCTGTCACTTTCCACACTTGAAAAAGATATTGATTATAAAATTTCAAAATTTAATAACATGTGTGGAACTATTAGTAGGGTACTTTATAACAAGACAAGAAAAGATATACAGATTAAATTATATAAATTTATGGCAATACCCACTGGCTTATATCCGAGTGAAACTGATCTTAATGGAGAAAGATAAAAGCCGATGTTGTTGTAATTACGTCCTCCAATGTTGTCATATCAGACGATGAATGGAATGGATGAAATGATGCTCAAATGAGCCCGGGGTCCATAGAGCTCAGAGTTACCCGATATTCGTCTTTCAGGGTAAGGGAAAACCCTGGAAAAAACCTTATCCAAATAACTCACCCTGACCGAGATTCCAACTCGGGACCTCTTGAACGTGAGGCAGATATGCTACCACCACGCTACCGTGGCGGGCGATAAAAGCCGATTACAGGCAGCTGAAATGCGATTTCTCCGAAGTGTAGCGGGAGTAACCCGACTGGATCATATAAACATTAAGAAATAAGGAACAACCTAAAAGTTAGTGACCTATTAGAAACTGTAGATCGATATAAACAGAAATGGTAGGGAACACGTAAAACGTATAAACCAAGATTGAATCCCGAAAATAGCTCCTGAATACGTACCTACTGGGGGGAAAAAAAAAAGGAAGTATTGACCGCCAGCAAAAAGATGGATTCAACAAATAAAGGAACCGCAAGAGCCTTAAAGCCTAAAGCTATAAGTAGAAGAAGATATTTGGTTCTCCACTAGTACTGCTACTTCTGCAGTGGAGAAATATTGCACCCAAAATACGATATGGAGAGTTTTGAGTCCCCTTTAATAGAAGAAAAGTAATTTTATCTTCTTCACCATGTATATACATAAGGTATGCATTCCACCTATAATTCGATGCCGAGGTTTATGTTAAGCATCTCCAAACATGCAGCGCGAAGATTTTCAAGAAAATAACCATACCCGAACTACTCACACGATGAATTCTTTAATTTTTTATTTTTTTTTATTTTGCTCCTATGATTTAGACCCAATTATATATATATATATATATATATATATATATATATATATATATATATATATATATATACTGTCCAGCAACGCAAAGAAGGTCCCTATAAGGTATGTGCTGCCCTACACGGTGGGACAAGGACAGCGAATGTATGTGGCAGAGAATGTCTGCTACACAAGGAGCAGACCTTTAAAACATACTGGGCGTATGTACACTAAAACCGAGAAGATTCATTCACAAACGTAGAAGCCGTCAGAATGTTTTTGAATGGTCTGTAACTTTACTGACATGGGGTGACATAAACCTGTCCAGGGAGGGTGTAGGAACCTTCGCCAACCACCCTGCGTCTAGGCCTCGGAGACTATCTTGAATTTAATTTAATAACTTAATTTCATTTACAATAAGATGTGTCGATGATGGACTGCCAACGGTATTGTCAAGCGAATTCTATTCATTTGTTCCTGTTCTGCTAGCTGACATAGAACTTCTTCCGTGGTACACTGTAGATGTATGCTTGGTTTCTGCAAACATATCTTACGGTGCTTGCTGAAACAGTAATGCCTCCCCTTTACAACTCACTAACAATCTGGGAATCAGTAATGCGTAGATTCCTTTTAATGCAGAGAAGAGTTGTTCTATCATCTCCCCACCCCTGAGGATTTTAGGTCGATCACTTCTGGATTTGTACAGGACATATTTCCTTTATCTTCTTCGCTCTGGGTGACTTTTGCATAAATAAAACGTATTTAACGTTTGCTAAATCTCTAGGAACTTTAAGAATTCTTACTTTTTGTTAGTTTTTATTTTTAACAAATGTTCTATCGTTATTTCTACAGAAACATAATCGTGCTTTGGGATCTAATATATACAAAGTACATAATCACCATCTGCAGTAAATGCCAACTGTAATGAATCGTACGTAAAATAGGACGAAACTAAAGGTTGATGTATATATCGTATGTATTAAGGAAACCAAATTAAATTTTAAATGGATATAAACTACTGATTACACAGACTTAAATTTTCACATAAATTTGCTGTTTTTAATAATTTGATTTATAGATTAATAAATATACCTACCCCTGAATAAAGAAGAATTTAATAAAGAATATAAACATATTATTAATACTGCTGTAATTAATAGGTTTAATAAAGCTTTTATACAAAAGAAGATTGAAAAATATTAATATAAGAACTATTAATAAAATTTCTACCCTTAAAAAGTAAAAGATGATTATGAATTTAAAAAATTTACTTACCATCCTTGCGTTAATAAACATTTTCATTTTTTTTTTAAAGAAGTTGGTATAACTTTAGTTCCTCAAAATAAATATAGTACTAAAAATTTATTACAATCTTCTAAAAAAGATAAAATTCCTAATAATAAAATATCTGGTATTTATCAATTTAATTGTTTAGATTGTGATCAGGTTTATATTGGAAAGACGAAACGTAGTTTGGAAACCAGAAAGAAAGAACATTTTCGTAATATTAAATACGAATGAATTTTGACATACCGACTATTGATTCTCTTATTAGGTTTGTTTCGTCTTCAGATGTTGGTAATACGTAAATACATGGTATCCTTGACAACGAAGTGTGTTGACTGAAGATGTGGGTAAATGTTCACGAGATTAATCTCATATAAAGAAGACAGAAGTATGAACATCAACTTCTTAAGATAAGTTGAAGTTAATTAGCAAATATTTTTATTTGTATAAGATATAAACTAGTTGCTATCCAAATTAAATTAACGTAGCTTACCTAAACCAATCTAAATAAACTTAATTAAAATCAGCCAAACCGAACATCATCTGTTTGACATTTCATGCCATTAGCACTAAGATATCCTATTGTTAATTTTATGAACATGATTTAAATGGTCTGCTGGAGAACATTTAGAGTTTTTTTACTAATATTTATTTAATGAACCTGTCATATAATGGTTAAATATTGCTGTACTAACGTTTTATAATTGCAAATGTTTCCTCTTCGTTTTTATAGTTGTTTACTTTTTGACAACTGGGTGGTTGATAAATTCAATACAGTTTGAGGCACTATGGCCCTTACAGTTTAATGACATCCATGTTTAAATTTATGCCAGTCTCTAATTTTACAACTAAACTCATTTTATATATCAAACTAATGTGTATGGGCAAGGTAAGGAAATCTGTGGAGTTATCTCTTTGCACATTGTAGTTGTTAATAAATTAGTAATAAAGTTATATTTTACTCTAAAATACGAATGCATGAAAGGTCGTTATAAAATTAGACATGCCGCTTGCAGAAGCGTTGCAAATACAAACTTTCTTCTCTGAGGCGAGCGAATCAGCGTGGGTGGCGCATTTGGTTAAGCGCGGCTGACAAGTTTGCAGACTTCATCCTGGCCGAGAGCTGCACTCCCTCGCGTCATTTACTTTTCTGGCCTAATGAACATAAATAAATGGTATGCCACTTTTTAACTGCATGTTTATGTTTTCACTTTGAAAATGACAAATTTCAGTAAAACTGGATATTTCATCAAGTGTCTAAGCTTTCTAATATTGTCTAATAAAATGTTTTATGCCAGCGTACACATTTTTGAAGCTAAGTATTAAAAGTTATTTTTATAATATTGGTAGTCTCCATTAAAAAATCAGTTAAAATATGTGCAGCAGTTCTAAACACCTAACTATCCAGAATTTGAAATTTAAATAATGCACGATAACACAGGGAGAAATTAGTGTCAAACCTCTGAA
>CM060959.1:62596348-62666348 GCA_030765055.1 Mantis religiosa
GGAACATAAACACACTAAATCACACTGGAGTGGCAGTAGGATCTTTATTTGCTTTGCCACTACGTTTCCAAGTACATAGTGTTGGTCATTAACTTTGCAAAGGAGTTAGCTATCCATAATGGCAACATTTCGTTTGTAGTGGAGGGAATAGTGGGACAAATGCAAGAGTGCCTCTCATTGATTTGCTTCTAAAATTAGATGCTGAAACATAACATAACACATGGCGCGACAATCCATATAGGGCCAGGGACTGCCAACCCGACTGCTGGCCACACGCCCACATACACAAGGTAGAGGTGGGCGATCATCCAACCGATACTGGGAGATGTCAGCATCTCGGCACCCCCAGCCGTAAAGTTGGCTTCCTTGAGCAGGGCCGCTTACCTATCGCAAGCTCCTCAATTTCCTCACGATGCTGAGTGGGCACCGGTCCTATACCCGAGACTTAAACTCCGCACCCCCAGGGATGGAATCGAACCTGGGCCGCATTCCGTGGCAGGGAACCAAAGCATACCTTATTCCACTACGCCACGGCGCAGGACAATTAAGTGCTTAGTTTTCCAAAAATATTGTTATTGTGCAGATGGCATTCAGCTGAGTCGGTGTATGACAAAGAAATGACATTTTGCGTGTGATCCATTTTATAATTAGACTGGCATTGCAGCTACGGTGTTCATAGTAATTCGGAATTTCCTCCTATCACTTGAATTGCTCCATGCGGGGTTGATATTCTGATGTCTTGGATTGGCTAAAATTAGAAATGAAGGATGGAACGAACTCTATTCTGGCGAAACCAGGGAATGATGTGACGGTGAGTATTACGGTGTTCCTTTTCCGATGTTAGCCTAATTTTAAAGTTGACTATACTTATTTTCCTGTACTATTGTTTTGTTCCCATTTTGGTGGAATGTAGACCATTGGATCATGGAACTGCTAATGCTTTCTAAATGTGCACGTAGTGCTTGTGAAGCTGAATAATTTGACTTTAGCTTTATAGTCGCCTTTCTGTACCATCTATTTTTATTTCTGGATTCTTGTGTAGTGGCATTCAGCATCAAATTCGCCGACAAGTGATGGGAATAATGAAAAAAAGGTTCTATCAGATTAGATCTGCCACAATATTCGAAATCGTAATCTGCCAGTTTGGGCTAAAGGCTACGTTCATGTAACTTCTCCAACCCACTATAGTTTATTGTTATTTAGCTTCTGCTAACTGCTCTCGCAAAAACGTATTTTTCTGTTGGATTAATGTTAAAAGTTCCAAGATTTTGTCCTTTGGATATAACGTAGGGCCCAATTGAATCTTAATTGCGTTATTTATATGGTGATTGAAGAAAAAGAAACTCACGCTGACCAGTATATGGTTATGAACCTGAGAGTCAACTTGCTGCTCTCTGAGTTATAAACTCTTGCGACATAATCTGTTCACTGATTTAGAATTTCTTTATTGAGCATTTAAGTGTCTAGATACTATCCTAAATAAAGGGGAAGTTGGTGTGTTTCATTTGTTTTCCTGTAACCAAAATTGTCAACGTTTATCACTTACTGAAACACCGTAGCTGTGAATTGGAGAGGGTACCAGTGCTATATTAGCAGTATTTGTGGAAGTTTCTGAGTTATCTGCAGAAATATAAACTATGGAGGGAGAAGGGAGAGAGATATGCATTTTAAGAAAGGCAGTGCATTCGTGATAAAATGGTCAAGACTGATATGGTAGTTGCAAGAAGCTCCCTAAAAGTTCTTGGGCTGACCGAAATAACACAAGGGTTAATACAAATCTTTTATTTATTTTTTCTTTCCCATAGCATAATCAACTTGTATCTTGATTCCTTAGTCGAATGACTTTCGAACTTCTAAACACTTGCAGCAGAAGATGTTATCATTTGATGTCAATCGCTTCGGGTTTCGAACAAAAAATAGCCACTGGGAGCAAATCCAGCAAATATGGCTGATATGGAAACACTGCTAAGCGAAGATCATCGCAGACGTGTATGCAGACCCTTTAACATTGACTAGATGTTTAGCCGGAATAGGTCCTTTAGTTTCTCAGTTTCTCCATCACTCCCTGGTGATGATTTTTGCCCTTTTGGCGGTTATCTGCGAGCATCATGTCCGCATCCGGAATCTGCATGTGGAACTGTTTTTGCTTTCTTTAGTGCACTTTTGCTTGTTTGGGCTGCTTTTTTCCCCTTCTGTCAGGTGATTTATAAGCTTGATTTACTGTTAAATTCTCTGGAATTAGATTTAACAAGCCTAAGCGCGACTTAGACATTTTCTTTTGAATGGTCTATTGTAAAGGAATGCGGTATCGAAAGTTTCGCTTACCTAAAACTTAGTGCCAAAAGGAGTTGACAAGGCTATCGATGTTGAATAAAGTAATTTTTCACAGCTCATATTTCATTGTATTTCACGTTCGCCTTCTATTGCGACTGAGCAGTCAACTTCGACTTTTACATATTTCTTAATTGGGAAGCGACTTGTCCGTAATAATATTTATTGTACAATCCAAAATAAAGCACATAAATAGTCTAACTAGCGTTTACCACATGTATGGTGTAGTGGTCAGTATTGTAATGGGACCGCTGGAGCACCCTGTACCAGCTGCGAACGGAAGGTAGGGGAGGTCCGCGTTAGCCACACCTCTCCCTCGTTTGTCTTATAGTGGTGACAGCCAGTGGTCGGAAAGAAACATAATTGTGCGTCTGTTTTCCTTCCACCTGGTTCTCGATCTTTCTGTTACTAGAACAATCTTGCAAACACCAGAAGTCGGGATATTCCTATATAAAGAGGGACAGACAGACAGTGTGTGTCAGTTGTTGTGCTGTGTTGAGTTGGTCAATCAGTTGGTTAGTGAGTGTGAGCGAGAAGACAGTCGCAGTTCTTGGTGTAAGGGTTAGTCAGTGACGTGTTAATGAACGAAAGGATTGTGCAAGAGAAGACTGTGCGTGCATCGGAGCTTACGTAACCGCGAGTACAAGTGAAGTTGTAACGGACGAACGGGTAAATTGTAATTGTGTGCAGCAAGTAATTTTGTGTAATTGGCAAGTGTTAAACTGTAAGTCGGTGGAAATAAAGAACATTGTTGAGTGGTGTAATTGGACTTTTTATTTCACGAACCCACAAAGTCACACTGGTGTCAGGAAGCGGGAAGATAACATCACCGAACATTACAACCATGGACGCGAAATTGGAGAAAATTTTAGAGATGATGATGGAAATGACGGCGGAACTGAGAGAAATGAGGACGGCAACTGAAAACCTCGCTGCAAAAACAGAAGCGGCAAAGAACAGCCTAACAGAGAAGCTGGAGACTAGAAATAACCTGGCCGCGGAACTGAAACTAATCAGGACGGCTAAGGACAACATCACCGGGAAGATGGAAGAAATGAAGGCCGAATTAACAGCGAAGACGGAAACGGCTAACAACAACTTGGCCACGACAATGACCTCAAAGATGGCCGAACTGACAACGGAGATGAGGGCGGCGAACGAGGCTCTCGCCGCAAAGTTTGAGGAACGTTTGGCCGGCGTGAGGGATGACGTCGCGAACCTGGGCAAACGGAAGGGTCAAGTAGACGACCGCCTTAATGATTTAGAGGAAAAGGCCGACAACATCGCAAAACCCCTCACCCGCCTGACGGAGGAAAACCGGCCTTATGTGTGGACGGAGGACGCCGAAGACGCTTTCCAGCACCCGAAGGGGACCCTGTGCAGTGCTCCAATTTTGGGTTTCCCACAACCGGGTGGCGCCTTCATTGTGGACACCGACGCTAGCGACCATTACATTGGAGGTGTCCTACCGCAGATCCAGGACGGCCATGAGCGCGCAAGAGTGGAAGAGAAGGAGCGTGCCGCAGCAGTCCGAGTAGTTGTGGCAGTGCCTGCTGAAGGCTGGGATAGCGCAGGCCTGAGGAGGGAGCAGCTGGCGGGCGCAGACTTGGGGCCACTCTCGAGGGAAGTGGACGCAGGGACGAGGCCAACCTGGGAGGACATCGCACCGAGGAGCGCCACCTACAAGTCGCTCCGGGCCCAATGGGACTCGTTGAAGACCAGAGAGGGCGTGCTGTTCCGGGAATGGGAGTCACCCGATGGGAAGGCGCGGAGAGGACAGTTGGTACTTCCCCGGAGCAAGGTCCCGGAAGTCTTGGAGGAAGTGCACGCCGGTACTTCAGGAGGACACCTGGGAGCGAACCGAATGATTCACAAACTACGGCAGCGCTACTTCTGGCTCAGACTCCGGGCAGATGCTGGTGGTACACCTGGACCGCCTCGCACGCTACGATGGGGCTGTTCGTGGGCGAACAGCTTTGAGGAGGGAGCAGTGTAACGGGACCGCTGGAGCACCCTGTACCAGCTGCGAACGGAAGGTAGGGGAGGACCGCGTTAGCCACACCTCTCCCTCGTTTGTCTTATAGTGGCGACAGCCAGTGGTCGGAAAGAAACATAATTGTGCGTCTGTTTTCCTTCCACCTGGTTCTCGATCTTTCTGTTACTAGAACAATCTTGCAAACACCAGAAGTCGGGATATTCCTATATAAAGAGGGACAGACAGACAGTGTGTGTCAGTTGTTGTGCTGTGTTGAGTTGGTCAATCAGTTGGTTAGTGAGTGTGAGCGAGAAGACAGTCGCAGTTCTTGGTGTAAGGGTTAGTCAGTGACGTGTTAATGAACGAAAGGATTGTGCAAGAGAAGACTGTGCGTGCATCGGAGCTTACGTAACCGCGAGTACAAGTGAAGTTGTAACGGACGAACGGGTAAATTGTAATTGTGTGCAGCAAGTAATTTTGTGTAATTGGCAAGTGTTAAACTGTAAGTCGGTGGAAATAAAGAACATTGTTGAGTGGTGTAATTGGACTTTTTATTCCACGAACCCACAAAGTCACAGTATGTTTTGTTTTCATTTGGAACAGCCGAAAGGAAAATTCTGTTGGGATTTGCCAGGCATAGACTTTTATTTTATAATTACCTGATTTTCATATCAGGATAAGGTCTTTGAACACTAAAATCATTTCAGCACTCTTTGCGTTATTCCAGCTTCATGGCTCTATATATACTCTCCCAAAATAGCGCCTGCGGTGCCGTATGTAGTAAACGCGGGCGTTAAACACTACACATTCATTCATTCCCAAAATATTACTTCCAATCTAAAGAATCCGATGTTTTTCAATGTATAGCTGTTATGGTCATATGCTATGAATATTGTCACGGCAACAGGTATAAAAGTTTCGGCACAAATAAGAAAACAGTCGACGGATAAAGTTTCATGGTAATAATGAGCCTTGCTAAGCAGTTAATGATAGCGCGGCTATTGTAAACAAGCGCCGACAAGCAAGATAACTGAGGTAAAGGCCTCGCCGGCATAGATTAAGTTACGCTTCTAGAATATGATAGAATATTCGGATTACGTCATTAGATGCCTTGTTTTCCAGAAACATCCAGTGATCAACAGAACAGTCTGGTAATCATGAATGGGTGTATAAAAGAAGCCATGGCTAGTGATGAGACAGTTGTAAACAAGAGTGATTAAGCAGAGTAAGTTGTGTAACAAGAGTGTTGTTGTAAAGAGAGCTGAACTGGACGCAACGCTGAAGGCTCTAACGCATCTGAATTGCTACAGGCGAGAACTCTTCCCATTTGAAACACATAATGGTACCTTAACTGGTATACATTCGAAGATTCTCAAGCATTCAATAGCCTAATATTTTGACGTGAAACGAGTCTGATTTTGTATTTGATAATAGATTAATATTTAACGAATTATTTTATTGAGTGTGTAAATTAATATCTACCTTTGAATTACAGTACTGTGTAGTACTGCAACCGTAACCGTAACCTTCTCTTTGCAATTTTAAAATATGTTCCTCCATTCATTTAACTGTGATTACTCCTGTATGATAGCCTAAGTGTTTATGGGAAATTGCCGAATCGACAATGTTATACTGTGTGAGTTTTGGTTTCATGAAATTAGTTCAAAAATGGGATGTCGACTTTGCTGGTGGTTTAGCTAAAAAAATCGGAGTACCAGTTATAAACTTAAGATTCAGGGTTAAGTACCCTAATTATTATAACATGGTGGAATCTACACCAAGCAATGAGCGGGGGAGGGAGGAGTAATGTGATGAATTGACTGCCACTTTACTTTCACTTTTTCATGGGGCAGGGATCTGCTCCCCCTCTTAAAAAGTGGCAGAGATGAAACATTGTTTCTTGCGTTCACTACTTGGCATTCGGCATTTGCATTCCAAAAGACAAGATCGCCTCATTTGCATCCCAGATTCCATCACCAAAATAAACCCTTTACGTTCCAGTTCAGATTATCAAAAGCCTGTCACCGGCGTCTTAAAACAAACTAAAAGAAGTCAACCATCATTTACAAGAGTTGGCCGACGAAGATTTAAAACTATTTTCAGTGTTCCATAGAGAATTCCTCAGTTAGAGAGGGTAAGCTAAATAAAACTAAAATAATTAAAAGAAGCTTATTAAGGAATATAAATGTTTTAGCAAAAGACAGTTTAATGATTTTAACATCCAATCACGATAACCATAGATAACGAGATCAGTCAAGTGCAGTGCTATCGTTGTAAGCTAACATTGATTTAGCAATGCTATGACACAAAAATCTGCATTCAGGCCTGAAACTTTTTGGGAGAATATTTGTTCAGTGTGCAAATAAATAGTTGCCTTGAACCGGTGGAATGGTTAGGGGCGTAGTACTCCGTTACTAAGTTACCCAAAATTATATGGAAGATTTATGTGTTATCACATAAATGATAATTGGTATTAGGATCAGGATTACTACGGAGGGCATTCGGTACGGAAACCTGGTACCTAAGCCCCAACTGCGACATCCCCGAGGAAATATCAGGTGAGAGGAGCAAGAGGGTGGCCACCCACGGAGTCACGACAGCGCTGAGACACCCGCCGACACTTCTACCCTGAAAGAGACTACCAGCTAAGAGATGATGTAAATGATTATGGAGATGAAATGGAGAGCCAGGAAATTTGGGGGATGGCGACCCGGGAAAATCCCCGAAAAAACCTTGAGTTAAGTAGGTCGACCACGGGAATCGAACCCGGGTCTCCCGAATGCGGACCACATGCGAAACCTCCTGAGCCATTCCACTCGGTATATAGAATTTCGAAAAAAAAAACAATTATTTTTATAATTGCATGTGTGAAGCAATTTAAAAAATCCAGATTTATAAGATTGATATTAGAGATATTACTCGGAAATTTTAAACTCCGTGATGTGCACACATTGACAATACATTTGCATCTAATTTGACTGAAAAATTTATAAGCCAAAGCTTAACATGACTCACCGGGCAATACTGGGTGAACCAGCTACTGCACGCACAAGCACAGAGCATGAAACATGTTGCAAACTTAATTCCATATCACAGGTAAAAACTTGCTGAATATGCATTTGCATACAAATTCACTGACAAGTTGTCAGTCCTTGTTTTAGATATTTTCGTGATCCGTCTTTATATATATCGGCGTTTAAAGTAAATAAACGAAACTTTAAAACGGTGTATGGTAACAGAAAGCACCGCAAATGAATTCCATTATACAATAAACGGAACGTTCCAGGAGCTAAAGCACGTACCGTCACGCAAGCGATTTATCATGATGAAAATTAGCTTGCATGTTACTGTTGCGAACTGCTCTATCAGACTAGCATCACAACAAATGCCAGCATCAATTAGATTTACCAGTGCTACCTGTAGAAAAAGTGTAGCAGCTCTTCAAGAGCACTGCTTTGACGCTTACTGTGATGGTAACGTGTTGAAAGTGGTTTAGTGTTGAGAGCCAAGTTGGAGACGCAACGCTTGGATTATTTATACTTCAGGCCACGCTTTTAAACGATTGTCAGAAGAAGAGGATAGCGAAGCAAGTTAAAAAATAACTCAGTGTGTTGTATAGGCTATCCCGTTGGCAGCAAGTAATAAATAAAACACGCGCTTGTACAGTAACCAGTATCATCTCTAATTGTGTGGTAGGAATGTCTTGGTCGCTCTCAAATTCTGATGGGTAGCTCTCTCACGGATTTCGTTTATTTTCATAGCCCTTTCTCAAATTGTTCACACTCAAGCTTATTTTTCTTGTACATTGGTTAATGGTTCTCGACATCGAAATTACTACATTCTTCCCATTTCAAACAGTTGGTCCGTAATTTTGTGATATGACTCCCAGGGCGTCCCTTTGACGACATCTTCAGTCTCGTCCTCCGAAAAGATTTATGCAACTGTTCTAGGGATGAGCTATATTATCTTTTCTGAAGGGTATGCCTGGATTTGGTGGGCATGGACAACAGTTAAATTAGCTGATAAATTCAGTGGATGATTTGTTTCAAATAATTTGGCGACTATTTTAGTTTGAAACATTAAACTGTTTCTGAATCGTATCATTGGAAACTGTTTAATTATATCTGTTTGCTTTTCAAATACTCATACTTTATAGTATAACAATTATCGTTTATAGTAGTAAGCCTGACTTAAATAGCTGTGGTTCCATAAACGCTAACCTGAAGGTTTAGTGTCAGTGACAACCAAATGTTAATCCCAGCGGCTGCCGATATTCAGTCCTAGAAAACACTTGAGTAAGACTGTAAAACACGAAGGGAAAGATGCGAAATTTTAGAAAATGTGCTCTGAAATTAAATTCCGCCTATATCTCTTCTCACCAACATTCCTACATATTGTCACGGCAACAGGCATATAAGCTTCGGCACAAATAGAAAAACAGTCGGCGGATAAAGTTTCATGCTAAAAATGAGCCTTGCTAAGCAGTTAATGATAGCGCGGATATTGTAAACAAGCGCCGGCGGGCAGCGATAACTGAGGTGAAGGACTCGCCGGCGTAGATTAAGTTACGTTTCTCGAAGGTGATAGAGTATTCGGATTACGTCATTGGATGCCTTGTTTTCCAGAAACATCTAGTGATTGACAGAACAGTCTGGATAATTATGAATGTGATATATAAGGGATTGTGACACGCCAGCAGGACAGTTGTTGTAAACAGTAGTAAGCAGAGTTGTCTAGCAAGAGTTGTGTGTAAAACGAGAGTCAGCTGTGAGGAGTGTTATTGTAACGAAAGCTAATGTTTGTTATTGTCAACGACCTTGGTGTTGTAGATTGTGATATGTGATGTAATGTTGTTACGTGAGAGTTGAACAGTGTATTTCGACGGAAATAAAGAACATTTAGAATTTCGGTAAATTGGACTTTTAATTCCACGAATCCACAAAGTCACAATATTGTTTTTAAATCTTGAAGTTTCTAATTTGTATCTAAAACACAATTTTTGTTCGATGTTGAAACAGTTTTAACTTTATTTAAACCTGTGATTGTAGTGGATAGGAAAAGAGGCTTAAGATCGCAATTGAAAGTGTGAAAGTGATGCGATGGTTAGAATAAAATGAAACTGCATATTAATCATGATTTTAATAACAAAATTAATGCAAATTTAAAGAAATGTTTTAGTGTTGAATTGTGTGAAAAATTGATTTAAAAGAAAAGTTATAAAATACAAGGGGCGTCCAGAAAGTAAGTTCTGTTTCAATTTATCTCTGCTGCAGCGCTGCGATCGCAGTTCCGCACATGCGCGGTAGACGCTCAGTATCAAGGAGAAAAACGCGTGCCATTGTGAGATCGCTGTCAGCCACGTACGCTTTGTTGTACTTGTTTACAATGTCGGTGTTGATTGAAAATCCCGACGCTTGTGAAATCAGATCTGTGATTTGTTTACATGCATGATAGGATTGCGCCGCGCAATACAGAATAAGCGCCGAGGAATGCTGTCAAAAGGTGTTGTGTTTCTTTACGACAACGCACGACCACACTCTGCAGATGCGACGGAAAGCATCCTACAGGGATTTGGCTGGGACGTTTGACCAACCCCCTTACAGCCCTGACGTCGCTCCTAGCGACTTTCATCTGTTTTTGGATCTCAAATCTTTCCTTGACGGTGATCACTTCAACAATGACGAAGAGCTGAAAGAAAACGTTTCCAACTGGTTGAAGACACAGGCGGCAAACTTCTATGAAGAAGGTATACAAAAACGTGTGCCTCGCTATGACATATGCCTGCAAAATTTCGGCAATTATGTGGAAAAGTAGTTTAAGAGTTGTAGAACTTTGTGCAGTAAATACTTTTTCTGTATCTGTACACAATTTAATTTTATTACCAAACAGAACTTACTTACTTTGTGGACGTACCTCGTATTATGAAATATTACAACGAACATCGTTATGATTAGATGTGACGTGAACCAATAGAAAGATGTTGAGATGCCATAGCAACAGCAGGACCAATAACTTGAAATTGGTAGAAGCAAGCCTTCTTCTGCGTTTAGCGATCGTAGAGATCTGATGTGTGTATGTTAGTCCATAAAGAGTTGTTTTAATTGGTCTAATTGAATTAAAATATAATTTAGAAAAAGAAGGTTATAACAATTATTTAATCTTCCTACAAATATATCATCGCTTCTCATCCGCGGCCGCACCCTAAAAAATAGATCTTTATGCTAACACGAGAGTAGCTGTAGCAGCTGTGTTACGTCCCAGAATCCATCGCAATTGAGAACGACGGATCCAGAATCCAGCTTCGAGATAATCAACGACCATCGCCTTATCCCTGCACATGAAACAATTTCGTTTCAATGCTCTTAAGAATTTCATTTCCTTTCTATTTCTTAGCGTTAAATCCTACATGACCAGCAATTCCTGCTATAGTCGAACAAAAGGGAGTTTCAAGATCGCCTTGTGTAATGCGACTCGAAAGATTTTAAAGAACATACCCACGGCACTACAGTCTATTCTTTACAGGGCTACTTTGTATACTTATTAATTCGTGTTTCCAAATATGTACATTTTTCTCAATTAGCAAGTTGACTGTTGTAACAGTAGTTTTAGGTTATGTTTGGAGGTATGAAATGTTTATAAAAGTGATTATGTAAATATATTTAGTAATTTAAATATGTAAAAATATATGTAATTTTTGATTGGCCGTAGTAATTGTATGACGTAATGTTTTGACGTGGAATTAAATCGGCCAATCACAAAATGAAGAGAGGAGTAACGATAGTGACGAAAAAATCAATAATATTGATAGAAATGTTTTGTAATGGTGGGTGTGATGGGTAGTGGTGCAGGATCAAGAACATTTATGTAATATTTGGAACTGTTTAAAAATAACAAAGTAAGAATTTATCGATATGTTGGAAGTGACTGGGAAAGGAAGTTCAAGTAAAATGTAATCTAAATAATACAATTAAATTGTTACAAAATTTGACTTCTCCGAAACTTTATTCCGAACCACGCCTGAAACTAAGATTCTCATGACTCTTATTTAATCAAACACAATAATCAAGAAGCAACTCAAAATACAACAAATTAACCTTGTTATATCTGACTTCTCGACTTGGGTCTTCGAAAAGTCAACGTGCATCCCATCTCAAACCTAGAAATCCCGTAACAAATTGCGCCCGAACGTGTGGCTGATAAAGATGGAGAGAAATTAACTACGAATAAAGAATTTCTGTCCCACTGTTGTTTATGTCCTGGTCATGAAAGCTAACGAAATTTCAATGCGATCACATAGAGACCAGGTCTTAAGTGATTTGGAAGTCACTTAAGCGTGCTGCACTCTAAATCCCATTCTATCTACAAGGGAGTATATAATAAAACAATTCCGGCAAATGCCTATCTGTTTAACATGTAGTGGTGGATGGAAGACTAGAATGGTTGAAAAATGGGTTGAGAATGCGATGAGACTAACATATAAACTTTTTGGGGGGAGGGATGATACAATTCCTCTTGTTACCTGGAAAGAAAGGAGCAAATGTACATACGCTTGACATAAGAAGTGCAGCAACACAAGACAGTGGTTCTTACGATCCTTACTGGGATGTTTTTCGTGAAGCAGTTCTTTGAGTGCACATCTATCTTTCCCATCACAGAAGGCCGAGATGTTACTGATTCAAGAGTACTTAATGACAAGAGCAGGTGCTCTTAGCGGCGAAGCTGTGTAAAGACTGAACCTATATCTCAGGGCGATACAGCGATATTAACTCGGAGGGTGAAAGTAGATGGCGGTATCTTTGCTGTGTAAGAGCGGCAGTGAAAAGGTAGGGCGAGAGGAAGAGGAAAATCATGAATGAGGAAGGTGTTTTATGCGTTTTAAGTAGTTGCAGGAATTTGTCGTTTGCAGGAGAATCAACACTCTTCTAGATTTATTTAGAAATTTTCCTAAATGGAAGATAATAAAATTATACCCACGAATAGTGTGTCATTAGAAGCTATGGAATGAGGTGTATTGAAATTATCTGTTTATAAGTAAAGTACGGGCGACAAAATTTACCTCATAAAGTTCAAAATCACGTGATGAATTTGTTAAAGACTGCCACGGAATATTATAAAACACGGAGATATTAGGAACTATTAAAATAGTTACTCATTTTAGTTTCTTTGCTGCTAAAACTGAATTAAGATTAATAATAAAAACAAGCGTTTGTGCATACATAACTAAAAGGATGGGAACATTTTGGATAGTTTTTCAAAAAAGTTCCTCAACCCCAATTTATGTTTTACATGGGCATTTTGTTGTTATTTTTAACTTTCTAACACATTTTTGCAACGATTTAAACTAAAATACCACATGTTTGAGCTATTTGCATGACACAAACTGTAGATCTTGAAAGCTTTGTCATATCCAAGTTACAGAAATGAAATTTTTAAGAGGAATATTAGGACATACAAGAAAAGATAAAATAGGGAACCAGTATGTAAGGGAACAGCTAAACATTTTTAATATACATGACAATATTTAAAGAACACAAGGCCTCGTGGTGGTTGAGTGGATCTCACCAAGGCGGACCCGGGTTTGTTCCCTGGCGACCGCAAGTTAGATTTGTGTTGAACACGGCGCTTGGGCGGTTTTTCTCCGGGGTCTCCGGTTCCCCGCCATCTCATTTCACTGCTGCTCCATTTTCGTCTCATGTATCATCAGTGTCACCGTCTGCGGTGCCATATGTAGCAAAAGCGGGCGTTAAACACTGTTCATTTTCATTAAAGAACACAGAGAAAACTGGGACGAGTATCTACAAAGGATGGACTGCACAAGAATGTCAAGTAAGATTTTAAACTATAAACCCACAGGAGGAAGAGATTCGGGAAGGCCTAGACAAAGAAGGTTTGAGACTAGAACAGCAAATGGCCTAGTCCTTGTTATGCGGAAGAAGAGGAAGAAGAAGCTATGCAAAACAATTGAATATCAAAGTCATGACATAGAGACGTCTGTTAAAATGTGGGTATTACTTAAGCCTATGGTTAGCATTTTATATATAAGGAAGTGAGTACCTTACGTATGGCCGTTTCTGAAAGATCTCGATTAGTTTAAAGTAGAAGAATAAGGAGTTGTAAGATAGTATGTACATGGTGAATAGCTGAGTGTACACTTAAGATTTTTTGCCTTTGTGTTTGGGACGATTGACATATTTGTCCCACCGCATTGCCGAACTCATGACCTCTTGAACGTGTCTGCAGTGGGTTAACGCAACTGAGCTGCGCATTTTCCCGGGCACGAAGCGGTTTCCCGCGCAGCAACAGGTTTAATCGAACTAAAGCCACTACCCACCGCTGTTTGTTCATCCTTTGCTTCTCTGTGAATCACACTACACACGCACAAAAAGTAAATACTCTCAACTACAGGGCCTCAACTCGTTACTTTAAAGAGTCGTCTTAGAATTTCACGATAAGCGTGGTCCTTTGCTTAGCCCATGAACTCTGCTACCTCACAATCCTTAATCTTATATTCCGCCTTTCGACTCGAGAACCAACTCTCAACTGAAGTCGGCCTAATACTTGGACATACATTGTTACCATTTGACAAAGCGAACACGCGTATTGGAAACCAGAGCAACAGCAATTTTTTTACCTCCTTCATACCTACCTCTAAGCAGATACTATCATTTGAAATACAGAAAGGATGGATTATTGGAACAAAGAAGTTGAGAAGTTAATGCTGTTTGTAGCGTGTATAGTGGCTATGGCCCTAAGGCATATCCCGACGACAGTCTGTAACTGATGAAATGTTTGACATTCCTCTGTGACATTTGAGTGAAGAAATTATTCCAGGTGTACAGATTGATCGTACTTCAGTAAATCCCAGTTATATCATCGTGCACTTCCTATAATTACAGAAGTCATTTAATAGTGACTAATTTAGTGTATTTTCTTTCTTTGTTTCTTTTTATGTTATGTAAATTGCAGAAGCAAGTGTTTAGTCTCGCTTTTATTCTTTGAAAAAGGTTACAATAACTAATCACTTGGGTGGATACATATGCAATACACTACCGTTATTAAGGTATATGTATTTCAAGTATATACCCATGTTATTACAAATGCGTATAATAGTGAATCTGCTCCAATTGTGTTATAATATTTAGCGTATCCCATGTTACTAGTATTTTGCTTTGTTAAACAGATAAGCGTATGTAGCGATCTGACAGTTAAGGTCAGATTGTTTGGTAGTACACTAAAATACGAGTTAGCATGCGTCTCTTATAGTTCTAGAGGTGTGTCTGGAAGGGGTGTGCCACCTTTTAAAGACTCTTGCTTTACCAGAACTATGTAACCTAATTTAATCGAGTAGATCGTATCGTATGGTGAATGGATGGAATTGTTGAAATGTTGCACATACGTCCCCGGACTCCCTAGAGTTTATGCGTTGCCTAACATTCATCTGACAGTATAAATGAAAACTCCGATAAAAACCTTTTTTCTAGGTAGCTCATCACAACCGAGATTGCAGTTTGGACTCCTTAATTGCGAGATAAATATGTTCTCAACAGCAGAAGTGTGCAGTCATATAGTCTTCCAGACCAGATGTTGAAGTTTCTCGAGATGGTCATGAGTTGATTTTGACCACCGCCTAACCCTTGCAGCCGCTGTAGCGGTTTAGATATCACTTGGCATGTAATATCTATGTTCTTGTGTTTGTTACTGTTTGTACACAAACTATTCTTAGGAAAGTTTCTATCTGCTTACTTTATCTCTTTAGTTGAGTTAAACATGAATATGCAGAAACAGCTACACATTAGAATTACAAACGTAACAGCAATAGTCATACTCAGTATTCCTTCAATAGCGAGGAACAACTGAATATCTTGTAAATGAACTTTAAGATGCTTATTTGTCATAAATTCTTTTAATGAAATGTATATTTCTATTAGGCTTTTTATCTGTCGCTTAAAGTTTGTGTCACTCATTATATAAAATTCCTAGGATTGAAGATAACTTCACAAGTTATTCCCAAAAAACTTATAGTGAAGTGAAATGTGCAGTATTTAACGTCCAGTTTTACTACATGCGGCACCGCAAGCGGTGACACTGATACATGAAATGAGATGGAGCACCGGTGCAATGAGATGACGGGGGAAACCGGAAATCCCGGAGAAACCCCTACCCAGCATCATGTCCACCGCGAATCTCACTGCGCGGTCGCCTGTAATCGAACTCGGAGCGCCTTGATGAGAGCCGACCAGAAACTTCGATACGCATTTTGTAATGCAATTATCTTTGAGGTGTAATATTTCAGTCAAAATCGCTGGTAATTTTCCAGAAAATAAAATTCTCTGAATCTCTCTTGTAAAGGGGCGCGCGTGCGCGCGCGCGCGCACACACACACACACACACACACACACACACACACACACACTTACACACACGACCTCAGAAATTTATTTTAAAATGCTTTTATTGAGTTCAGAGAAGCTTAACGTTTACCGGTGAAATACAATTCCTTCTCTATTTACGTAGGTACACGTATTAGAGGAAGTAAGAGGGAGTGATACGAAGAAAAGCAAAGTCTCTTTATTCTTGCAGGCAATTAAAGTTGGCTAATCAAAAGATTTCCCAGAGCTGGTCGTTCTGTAATAGAGTTCTGGATTTGGTCAGTTGCTACTTGTTCATTGCCAAGTTTTGAAGTAGAATTGCTGAGCGGAAACAGCTGTGCGTTGGCGATGCTCACAGCGGATGGAAAAAACTGCGATGGTGAACATGGGTCTCCATGCTTTTATTTAGGACATGGACGCAGAACTTTTCTCATGTAGACGTTTTATTTCTTAAACATAGGAAACTGTTTTCTGCGAACGAAAATAGTGTTTCTGACAACCCGGAAGCCTAAAATGGTTTGGAAGTGGTACTGGAGCAGAACAACAAGAAATGCGATGCAGGGTTTCTTCTGTGTTAACGTGAGTAGGCTCTTGAGGAACTCCTTTTTAGTTCTGATCGAAGGAAGAGTTTAAAAATCAATATATTTATCAGTAACAATTAAAAGTTATTCCGTTATATCTAATAATATATTTAAAAACCTAGTAGCTTTTAAGTTGTTTTACTTAGAAATTAAATTAACTTATATTACAATTCTGCGCTACATTAAACTCAGAAAATATACATTTATAAGAGCATCAGAATTGGATCAGAGGTACTAAGAATGTGAAAGGCAGTCAGTTACATGACTTTGCCTTTCCCAGTTTAATTACCTATAGTCTCTCCCGCATCCATTGGTCCACTGTCAGTAGTACTCTCCCAATTAAAGGGGAGGCTGTTCTCCATTGTTGTGGTTTGTACTTGCAATCATTAAAGGGTTTATAGTTTCACAGGTTATGCAACGATCTACGTACCACGAGGTGATGACATCGATCGGATTGGAGAGTGAGCAGTCCCATTCATCTACTTACTCGCATATGTAGTTGGTTGTTCATTCACAAACGCTTATGCAATCGCTTTCTACACCAATGTTATGTGTCAATGTGTTATGTGCCTTCAAAATCAGCGTCCAGTTGAAGTCGGGATAATTGGACATAAAACAGGACATCTGTATAAGATTCTTATGAAAAACTAACGTACTATATGAGGAAGGATCTTCCTTGAGCCTCCGATAAGCTCCGAAGAACATTAATTTAATTCACGCCAGTGCTTTCTCTCCAGTGAACTGATTCCACATCATGGCGTTCCCCCAAACCTCAAAGATTATTGTATTTTATTTGAGAAACAACCGTAGGTGAACATAAAATTACCAGATGGCGCTAGTTGTATATATGAGCGGCAAGCAATAGCCGTTGACATCCTGCTGTGAAGTACGTATGGAATGTAGATGAAAATTGGAGCCTAAATGCTTGGTTTCTTAGGCTTTCTACAACGTTTAACTGTTCACTACCAGGGAAAACAAATGTGTTGAAACAGAAGAACCTAATTGTTCAGTGTTCCTATCATAGGTGGAATGATTTGTAGTATGTCGCATACGTTGTCTTTTAAATTAAAATCTTGGAGAAATTCTGTTTTCTTCAGCTTAGCTTTCTTAAAGACTGAAGTGATAAGCATGCAGAACTTGTACAAACCCATTTCAATTTTACACATACCTGCACACCTATTTTATCCTATTTGTCACTACTGAGGCCCCACTGGATTTGTAGCATTAACGAATTGAATGACTTTACTCTGCGGTGGCGACATTTGCAGTTCACTTTATTATTTCGCACGGTGAGCGGTGGGAATCGCGTACGTCAAGAGCTGTTATTGGGTTTACTACAGACGTACTTATGTTTGTGTTACGGTTTGCTCGAACTGGGTCGCTCGCGGGCTGCCAAATTGAATTTATGCTATATTTGTTATTATGGTTTATTATAATTTCTTGGGATTGTTTTATTTATTAAGACATATATATTATATATTGCGTTATGAATAAAATGAAATATTTTCTAAAACGTATACATATTTATTCCTTTGTGCACTTTCTATAAAATATGTTTTCTTCTCTGATGATACAGAAATTCGGAAAGACTGTACCCTGTTAAACAGACAGAAACCAACCGACTGATGCATGGTGAAAAATTAACTAGATTGGACTGTGGTAGAAAGAGATCGAAGAAAATTGGTGACCTTCATTATATATTTTTGATGACAGAATAATTGGCTGGTTACTCGCTCGCCAGATCGAACTATATGTGGTTACAATATGAAAGTGTTTATGGAGCACCTATTCACAACCTGAGCAAATATAATCAAGATTCTTTACTTGATTTTCTCAATTTTGTTACAAAAACACTTTCTTGTTTCCCCTGGTGTACTTCTGATGACAGCTCTTTCATATACCTGCAGTGCATAAAATAAAGGATCCCTTTTTCTTCCAAGCGTGTGATGGCTGCTGAGAGTTCACTAAAATAGTTCTTTATGTATTACTCTGGAGACACTTTTCGTTGCAAGCATTAACTGCAGCAGGAGTACTTGCTTCAGTTTTGTCGAGCACTTTTTACACATCTTCTAAATGATTACGAAGAGCTGCTTCAATCAATGTTCCCTATCTCGTGAGGATTGACTCTTGGTGTAGAAGTATATCTTGCATCGTATCATTAAATAATTTTACTCTTGATTGCGCCATCCAACGCTTTCCTCGCAAAGGCAATTGAGTGATTTACTTATGTAAAATTCCCTGAAATTTCCTCTACCAGCGGACGAAGAGCATGTGCTGAACAAGTCATATGAATCGCGTTGGGGTAAGATACGTGAAAAGCGTTAGGAGCCTTAATCGTGTACGCTGCTGCAATATGTAACTATAACTGAGGGTGTTTCCTCATTTTCTTTAGCAGGCCTCAGAACACCTAATGCACCACGAACAACCCTAGTGATCGTTGAATCTTTCGCACGAGTCGTTTGTTTCATCTACAGATAATCACCGGCATGAGACACGTCTCCTATATCTTTATTGCTTAGAAATAATAATATTAAAATACTGTGATTTTGTGGGTTCGTAGAATTAAAAGTCTAATTTGCCGATGTTCTAAATGTTCTTTATTTGCGTAGAAATACACTCCGTAGCAGCAAAATTACGTCACATATAACACAATCTTCCAAGGTCGATGACAATAACAAACAGCGTTCAGTTTACAACAACACTCTCAGCTGTTCTCTGCTTACCTCTCGCGACTCACTCACTCTTGGCGAGTCGGCACTTTCTTAAATACCTCATTCCTAAATTCGAGATACTTCCAGAACAATAAAGAGACCGAATAATCAAGATATTACCAGAAATTACCATTTATCTCAGTTTGTTTCGGTAAGTCTTTTATCTCAAGCACTGTGTTTATCTGCTTATGCAAGCTCGTTATCTACGTGAAATCTTTCCGTCTGTTGTCTTTATCTCCTGTCTCTTTTGTGTACACAAACCGCGCTTCTCTCTCGGCACCGATATGACAATGAAAGGGTAAATGAGAATGAAAGCAGCACACTAGCAGTACTCGACTTAAAGCAGAGAAGTGACTGTTGGAACCATGGTTAATCGATTGTTGGAACGATATGACGACAATGAAACGATAAACGACAGTGAAAACCGCAAACCAGGCAGTCCCGAAGTTGCCGGCCCTCGTAGCCGTGGTCGCTGGAGCGTATGTCTCTAGCGTTTCGCCGCGTAGAGGGTCGTGGGTTCGAGTCCCGCATTGGGCATGGGCGTTTATGTGTATGGTGAATATGTGTGAAACTAGAGAAAATAGATAAGCACATAAGCGAAAATAATGAACAAGCGGTTAAATAAGAAAAAAGAAAAGGAAAAATATATAAAAACTAAAAAAAGATAAAAAAATAAGAAAAAGGACTATCCAAAGCAAGCATATTACCGTAACTTTTTTCCCTTTCTTTTTTTTAATAGAAATAACGTATATACGGGTATATTTTGTGTATGGAGATCAGAAAAAGTGACGCATTACCGAGAAAACGTAAAATTGAGCAAAATTTTAATGGAGAACGACTGGTAGCTAAAAATTTAGTGTATATGTGCGAAAAATGTAGAATTGAATTACGTATAAACGAGTTTCAACTATATATTTATTAGGATAGTGCCTTAATAGCTTCCTTACTACATGGAATACGTTTATTGCGTACATGCACATTTGTTTATTTTTTAACTAGCAGGAAATGTATTCCAAATTTTTAAGAGCCTAGCTCGAATTATGCCTTTGTATTTCGTTCCCTTTTTATGATCAGAAAAGCGTGGAAATTAAAAAAAATGAATAAAGGAGGACTTCCCTTGTCAGAAAAGTAACAGTGTTGGAAAAGTTCAAATCCATGGGTAGAAATGACTAACAGGAGAAAATGGCGTGCTTTAACGAGATCTGTATCTTTGGGGTAGTGCCATATTGTGTTCTTCTTAGATTTGCCTGTTACGCATAAGTCATTGTGAATGAAGTGGACTTCCTTGGGCATTGCCAGAAAATTAAAGATACACGTTGCATTTGTCTTTAAAATATTTTAAAATTAAGGTATTTCAGTGAAATCCTGAAGCCACATTTGAGAAAATCACATTGTTTTAACTATTTTCAAGCTAAACGGTTGGTGACACATTCTTGGAAGACGCTGAAGTTTGATATTTAACCCTTATTCATTTTGGCCTAATGCTGTTCACACACACCATATGCATTTTTGATTTCTTTTTGTAACTTAAGAGTCCCATCGTGTATTTTCTGATACGCTATATCGAGTGTTTCGATGGAATGGAATACCTTCTATCTACTTATAGCTGGTAGATAAACAATTTACACACTGTATTACAACACATGACATTTAGTACATACTACGAGGCAATTGGGTTTCTGTAAAGGTAGATCCTCTCTTTCTCATATTTTTGGTTAAGGTACCTCGACAAAGACGTCAATTCTGTTCCCTAACTTTTCTTACAAGACGTTGCTAATGATCTGGATATAGCTGAAAGCCCTCCTTGCAGATCTTTTGTATAAGAAAGCAAAGCGTGTTAAGCACCTTTGTGATAACCTAACAGAAAGAAAGAGCTAGCAGCCAATCAAATCTAATGAGAACGATTGCCTTGGATGAAACTATTGTTCGTGGTAAGAACGAGGTTCAAAACTTCCTTGTTCGTTAACGGTGAACTTCACGAAAGAAGGCCACTAACATCTCCTGAGAATACGGCACACCCCCAGCGCATCTATGGCCGAGAAGTTGCCTAAAAGTCGGGGTCAGATTTATTTACTTCAAATATTAAAGATAACCTGAAAATTGGAAGAGTTTCCATAAAAGGAGATACACAGGAAAGAAACTGTGAATAACTTTGTAATAACGCATATCTTTTCGTGAACAAATCTCGCATTCAAGGTTATCATTGGAAATCTTTGGTCGTACAGAGCTTTTGGGTGGTATGTTAATGGCGTTGAGATGTAAACATTCGTGAAAACATTTTCGTTAATTTTTATAATCTCTGATACTTTCTTGCATCTAACCTTTCCATTATCACATAATGCTAAACATTTAAATGCTTGAAGTGACTACAATAGAAAAATAATTACTCTAATTAAAATGCGTTAATTCCTAGCATTTCTCTGAAACCCTAGGTTTTGTTTCTATAGGTCCAGTTATATTATTAGCTGCAGCAGATAGTTTCGGACGTGTGTGTTGTTGGGAGGAGTCATGCAAAATTTTTTATGAGGGTTTCTGCGTTCGTTCCTAGTAGAGCCATTGCTCTCAGTTGTATACAACACGACTGGTTTATTAATTTTTCTCCCTTTAGTTACTATTACCTTCCCTTCATGAAGGTAATGTAACTTGGCACACTCATGCATTTCACTACTCACCGTAGCTAAGATTAATTTTACGTTTCGCGCTCTTATCGCCTACATAGAAGGCAACCTTCTAAACACCACTGCATCCTCGGTTTCCTGACCAAAGTGCTTTTCGAAGTTAAAGTGTCTCCGGCTTTCCCAGTTAACTGTAAATGACCTTCTCTTTTGAGGTTATTGACCAACCCTTCTACCTGTATTTGCTTTTCGCTCGCTCAAGCCTCAATAGAAACAACCCAAATGACGTCTCTCTCTTAGGTGTTTCCAATATATGAATGTACTGCTTCGATTTTTAAATATATTTGCATCTGTACAAGTAAGTAAAAATTCAAGAGGAATGAAACGTTTTTGTTTCCAATTAATATTTTAGTTTTATAATTTATAATTACCTTAAATTTGAATATTATTGCGCTAGCCTGTACCAGCTTCAAATAATTCTGTGTGAATGACCGTCTTAATAGCCATCGATAACTTTCGCATGGAAAATATTTTAATCAAAATACAGTGAATGATATTCAAAAAGTGATAAAATGAGGACAATAACATGAACATTAAAACAAGAACCGAAACATTTAACTAAAAACATGACCACACGCTGACTGTAACAAAGAAAACATTGAAGGCTTAAAGTTGTAGCATATACTACATGAAGGGGAAAGAAAAGAGCCGCAAACGAGGTTAGAAGATGATATTGGCAGCAAAAAATTCGGGAAAAACGGAATCGCTAGATATGTCATGATCAGACATCAGATCCCGTACACCTTAGTAATCTGTGTATGCGCACAGGTACTCTAAAGGTCAAGGGCGACATCAACAAACGTCCGTGTCAACAAGCAGCCGAAGCGCTGTGTGAGTATAGTGCTGTACGGATACAAAGTGTAAGCTACGTTACAATATGCCATCCTTCTCATTGTGGGAATTACAATGACAATCATGTTCATTCTTAAATTGTCGAATGTGAATTTTCTGCGCCTCTTACTGAAATAATACCTATAAAAATATTGGGAGAAAGTTCGTCCAACGCCACATGACTTTAATGATGCATAGGAGTAGGACAAATCATTTTCACCTGTTTATATGAGACTTAGTTTATTTCGTATATTACACGGCACTGAAAAACTAGTATTTTTGTGTTGAATACTGGGCAATTTATTTTTGTTCCGTTTGGTAGGTGGAGCATTCTCTATATTGTTAATTTTTTGCAGACACCTCCTCGACTGCTTTTAGACAGCTCGAAAGTACATTCTTCAAGCTGTTTACTGGTTGTTGATAATACCTAAAACTCCTGATTTATAAAATGAAGATTGTGCAATAATTGTTGTGAGAGTAATGCTACGATAATAATAATAATAATAATAATAATAATAATAATAATAATAATAATAATAATAATAATAATAATAATAATAATAATAATAATAATAATAATAATAATAATAATAATAATAATAATAATAATAATAATAATAATCGTATTAACACAATATGTCCAACACCTTGCATTCCCTGGAAGGCAGAACTATCTGCGTGGGGAACAGTAGTTGTAATGAAGCTAAAGCTAAGGGCTGCGAACCAGACTATCCCTGCGTGGTGTTCCCGGGACAGACGTAAGCAGTTATATACTGCGAGACTCGCATAAACTTCATATCCCTTTAAAGGTGTATGAACTCCGATGTCTGATCATGATATAACTTAATTAAAACGCCGAATGGTTCAAACATTACACAAACGCTTTTGCCCTTTTACATATTTGCAGAAAAGCACTTTGAAATGTAAACACAGTTGTCATTACAGGCGAGTGGGAATGTCGCACTTGACAGGCAAGGTCATAACCGCTGCAGTGTAGACGGCTCTCTCTCTGCTACCGTTGCCAATAAAATTTGCTGTTGCATTAGGGGAAACGCACTAAAAGTAATTTAAAAACGAAATATACTTCTTTAAATATTCAAACAATCGGCGAGATAAGTACATGGTAAAAATTAAACGTTTTTGTCAATATGCAATGCAAGGACCATTTAAAAAGGAAGTAAATACACTTAATATTACATATACAAAATTTAGTTTGAATGCACATATTAAGGCATTCAGTGAAAATAAATAAGTCGATAAGAATTGGTATTGACCAATTATAGTAGGTATTTTAAATTAATATACGAGGGCTATCCAGAAAGTAGATTACGTTTTGGAATAAAAAGTAAACAAAGTATAGGAAACAAATTTTATTATATACAGATGAAAGCCACACTCAAATACTACTTTTCGACATAGTCACCATTCAAATTAAGGCATTTATCGTAGCGATGTACGAGCTTGGAAATTCCTTCGTCGAAAAATTCGGCCGCCTGCATTGATTGCAATTTCGTTTCACAGTTCACGTGTTTCACCCATGTTTCGTCACCAGTAACGATGCGATCGAGTAAAGTGTCACCATCCTTATGGTAAACGTCCAAAAAGTTCAACGCTGCAACCATTCGCTGACTTTTGTGGTCCTCTGTCAAGATTTTTGGAATCCATCTTGCACAAAACTTGTGGTAACCAAGCTTTTCGCTGATGATTTCGTGCAACAAACTTCGCGAAATTTGTGGAAAACTCAAAGAAAGTTCCGTTATTGTGAACCTTCGATTTTCACGGACTTTAGCATCGACTTTTTCGACAAGTTCGGCAGTCACTATGCTGGGTCTCCCACTTCGATCTTCGTCGTGAACATTGGTTCGGCCATTTTTAAATCTGATGACCCACTGACGCACTCCACCTTCAGTGATAATGTTGTCCCCATACACTTCACAAAGCTGCCGATAGATTTCTATCGGTTTACAGTTTTTTTTGCAGTCAGAAACCTTATTACTGCACGCACCTCGCAGCTCGCGGGATTTTCAATTAACGCAGACATTTCAAACCGTCACAGTATCTGAACGGAGCACAGCACGAACCTCTCACTAGCACGGCTAGATGCCGACTGAGCTGCGCAACGCTCTGACCCCAAGATGGCCGCGCTAGCCCCGCCCCTAGCGGAAACAGACGAAAACGTAATCTACTTTCTGGATAGCCCTCGTAATATAGTTACTTTATTGAGGTATTTAAGGAAGTATTTAACATTAAATACCAGTGCGATTTAATTTGAAACATAGCTAAGCGAGGGTGCCAATTGAACTATCCTAATTTTTATTTAAAATCCAAGAAAATTAAGTAAAAACGGCGTACAAGTGTGGTCGATGCCTTAATGCACCCCATGCATTTCTCGATATACGAACGCATTGCTGCGACAGGATTACTTCACCGATTTATAAAGTTCTAATGTTAGTGAAGCGAGGCTGTTGAAAAAAGGGGGAAGATACCTAAAATGTAGATCACTTGCTTACTCCTCTGGTGAGCTCTTCGTTTGATTTGCCTTATTATTTCAGAAAGCTGTTTTTTGAGATGTTTGCAGAGCAGTATGTAATTTTTATTCGTTTTTTCATACAAAATGACCTCTTTTGAGAATGTTCTAAACCTTCAACCCGTTATTACCATGAGGGAATTAACGAGCTGTTCTGTAAATATGTTGTTAACATGAAGTGCAACAGAGAGAAAATAAATAAGTTTGTTAATTACTTTTGAAGCGTGATGCTGTAAGAGGAACATTTACCCAGAATGAGTAGAGGGAACAGTTAGGAAGCTACCGTGACGAAAAAGAAGTGACGAAAGAGAAATATATATTTCATATATATTAGAAAGGTATAAAACCCGTTCGTACAGAAACGCGCGTTAGCCGAAGTACTAATAATAAACAGCTACACTTCAGTAGCAGCACCATAACGAGATTTGGAAAAACTGACTAAGAAGCACAGGAGTTCGGCTAACTTCACAGTGATGGAGTGACAGGGACTACACATAGAAATCCTGAATGTACTAGACTTGAAAATGTTTTTATTCTCATAGGATGCTTATCAGAGTAAAATAATAAGTGTCCGTGGGATCCCATTTCGGTTACTTTCAAAGGAGAACAATTCCTTAGGATGTTTTTCTCTTATAGATAATCGAGAGACCAAGATCATGAGAGTTGTGCGAGAAATGCGTGATGAAAATAAAGTATACTTGACTAATTGCAGTCATTCATATATTATTACAACTGAAATAAATGCAGGTTGAATGCCAAACATATGGTAGTGTATTGTACACTACACCCCATCCGAGATATGAGTAACCATTGTTGGGTGGTCAAGAACATGTAGACGGCGAAGAGCAACTGGCAAACTGAGTAACTGACATGTGTATGCTATAAGGCTAGAATATGCAACAGCGTACAGCGTCATACTGAGCTACAGTCAAAAATTTAGACAATTACTTTGTTAATATATACGGATTCTGAAAAAGCCTTTCGTCATCTAATAGATGAAAAATAAAATCATTGCTTCGATTTGGTGGGCGGTTTTTTTTAACGTGCAAGCCTGTACTGGGCACGAAGAAGAACGTGGAGCTGAATAAATTACAGACAGGACATGAATCATAATTCCTACATCCAACAGCCCCCTTCCTCTTTCCAAATGTTGGAACCTAAGTGTATTATTTTCTTGCGGTGAGGTTATTACGCTGTAGTTATTAATCAAAACTGCTCTTTTCTATGCTTAGTAACCGCATTGCTGTGTGCCAGACCACGAAACTCTTGCGTGGTTCATTTGTTGCAGCTTCGGGATTTGACAGCTATACGGCTCCTGACTTAATTTAGTGTTATTCTACACGTGATAGCATTGCTTACCTTATACCTGATCGTTGCCAAAAAGATTTCGGTAATGTTGCTTTATTCATCGTCTCTAAAAATATTGAAAAAATTAAAATGAGAGTAGTTAAAACTGCACAAAGGGGAGTATTAGGAGGGAATGTTAGCACTGAGGTTGTAATGTACCCGCCTAAACTTTTAATGACCTTTTTTGCATAGCAAACTGTAACGGTAGTTTTTGTTTGAACTGAAAATGAGGTTTGTTTTCTCTGTGACTGTTAGTGAGCCATGTAATGCCGATATAAAAAAATTAACGGTTGCTAGGGGAAGGAAGAAAATCAATAATCTTGTTTCATGAGGATGAAAAATGTCGCGGTGAATATAAAAGTTTTGAGTAGTAACAACAAATCAATACTCTTCAAAAAGAGATATGTCCTGTAATCTTGAGGTGTAAAGACGATGTGGGCAAGATAAAGTTTTAATAGTGATAAGTGGACGAAGCAGGAGTGAGCAATTTTATGTAATTAACGGAAACTGTTTATTAAGGAAGTAAGGATTTATCGATATTGTGACTTTGTGGGTTCGTAGAATTAAAAGTCCAATTTGTCGAAATTCTAAAATGTTCTTTATTTGTGTAGAAACACACTGCGTAGCACCAGAATTACATCACATACCACAATCTACAACACCAAGGTCGATGACAATAACAAACAGCTTACTCAACTTCCACTGTTGACAACACTCTTGTTACACGTCTTTGTAACTGTTTTCTGCCTACTCACGAGTGACTCTTGGCGAGTCGTTGCTCTCTTAAATACCTCATTGATAAATTCGAGATGTTTCTCGAACAAATAAGAAAACAACTTTTCTCTGTCAATCAAGATATCACTAGAACCTTCCAAACGTGATATCCTATCTGGGCCAGCAAGTCCTTTATCTCCGTGATATTACTATCCGTCTGTTATTTATCGGCGCTATCGTTATTTGCCGGCTCTTTGTGTACACTAGCCGCGTTATCGTAGATAACGGCTTCGCGACAATATGCTGGAGGTAACCTGCAATGATTGACTAGGAAAGAAAGTTCGAGTAAAATGTAATCCAGATTATACAATAAAATTATATTAATTATGAAATTGGACTTATCAAAAATTTTATTTATTTCACTCGAAACCACACCTGAAATCGAGAGATCTCATGACTTATTTAATCAAACACAATCATCAAGAAACAAGTCAAACTACAACGAACTAACCCTGTTACATCTGGCTTCCCGACTTGGGTCTTCGAAACAGTCAACGTGCATTCTATCTGCAACGAATAGAAAATCTGGTTACAAAACTCAGCGTGGAATGATACATTACAACTTCTGAACATGCACAGAAGAAACTGTGAACACAACCATATTAGTGTGATCCGCGAAAATAGCATAGTTTGTGCTTTTTCTAAGATTTAGGTTGATACAAAAATTACGGATCAGTTGAAAAAATTAATACATATAACAAAATCAAATATGGATATGTTGTCCCTTAGTGTTAAAGTTAAAATGTTGTAGGTTTGGCAGTAGATTATGAGCACAGTTTGGCTCGGGTAAGATGACATACGGTAATTAGCAGCTGCTGGTTTTCAGGCAAATTGATTGAAGTGATTCGGTAAGTTACGTTGACGCGAAAGTAATTTTTATAACTTACGTCCTCCATATCGCAGGTAAGGTGAGACAGGCTAGCCTGTAATTCTTGGAATATGTAAGGGTATTTATTGGAAATTTATAGACAGACTTTAAGTTGCAAAGAAGCAAATTCCAGAAATGTGGAAATGAAGTGGTAAATGAAGCTAGTAGTTGGGAGGTGATTAGGAGAATATTGAATAGGACATTCTGGGTGGCAACTTCTCGGATAAAGTGAATACTATTTATTAAACGTTTCGGAGTCGGAGCTGGTGTCATCCTTTCTTTGAATATACGCCCATACATACCCGGATATAAATCTCTACTCAAAAGTGAAGCAAGCGCACACACGTTCAAATTGCTACAACTTCTTCGTGAGGTTGACCAATCCTGTTACTTGGTAAAGGTCTGATTTTTCCTTTCAGCTCTATTTGAATCCAGTTCATCTACCTAATATTTGTAAGCCTAACTTCGAACTAAATTTTAAATAACAGGACCTTCGATCGATAGAGTCAACATGAAAAATTCAATGCCATGGCCGGGATTTGAACCACGGATCTCCTGGCGTCCGTCCAGTCGCTTTAACCCATTGAGCTACCATGGCCAACGTGCCGTCCTGACATTAAATTCTCCATTTGGCTATCTTTTCCCGGTGAACCACTAGGGACTCTCGCATCCGAGATACATCGTTTGTGGCGACTTACTATCGTAAGTACTTGAGTCCCAGGCTTCATCATATCATGTTGACTGTATCTATCATGACCTTAGTCTATATACGGCTAGTATGAAGAAATGATTAATTTCCATCAATTAACTAAAACAGGACCTTGTCTCAATATACCACGTTATGGCTAGCGTGTTTAATACTCGGATGATGACTTTTCAGCGTCAACTCTTTGAAATACGCAAGGGACAGTCCTCTGTTTTCATAACTGTCTACTAACCACAGAAGATAGGTAAAGCAACTTTTTCCTAGATTCCTAGAGTCAGAGTAAATTCAACAATATATTAAAAGATCATAATTGGGAAAAAGGTCCGTCTCGATAGCGTATATGGTAGCCTGTCTGCCTCTCATTCAAGAGGTAGTGATTTCGAATCTCGGTCAGGATGAGTTGCCTGGATAAGGTTTTATTCCCTTATCCTGAAAGACGGCTAACTCTAAGCTGTGCTCATTTGAGGATCATTTCATCCATTTCATTCATCTTCGAATATGATTTAACGTTGGAGGACATAAGTTAAAAATAAAAGATTGGAGGAGGGAGCTTCAGTCAGCATACCACCCTTTTACGAGTCCCTGCTTAAATAATCTTGGCTACTCGTCGGATCGCACATGCCGCTCCTAGTAAGTAATAAATTATTTTCATGTTATTGCAGGTAGAATTTACAGTACCTATGCTGGCGTATTTTTATGGTAGCAAAACAGAAATGTATCCTGAGAATACTTGAGAGAAAGAAGAGTAATTGTTGAATGTGAAATGCGAGAGAGCGAGCGTAGAGAAATAATATCGCAGCTATATCGATTGCAGATGTATTTCGTGTGCCACTATTGAAATGGTTTTTGTCTGTAAACATTATTTCACCGAGGGAGCACTGCTCAAAACTTGTACGGCACTACGGGAGCAATAAACGTCTGTGCAAACCGTTTTCCTGATTTATATTTGTTTGGGAAACGGCATGGAAAGCTGAGAACGTGAGCGCGGCTCCCCAAATGGTTTTTTTCCCCACCGCTTCCAAAGCCCCAGGATTTCTGAAAGCGTGGCCAAGTTCTGTTTCATCGTCTTTATTTTATAGCAGGAAAACGATAGCGGAAATACTTCCGGGAGAAGACGAATGTGTAGAATCAAGGATTTGGAGAAGGCATTGAATTTGTGCTTTTATGAAAACCTACAGATCAAAAGATATCTACGATTTGCTGGATTTTACCACTGGTGTACAAGGTTGTGCAAAAATGGTATTGAAAAGGTGCACTACACATTGTAGAATATCTACAATGTGTTTTGTCTCCACTGTTTTGATATTACAAAGCTTTACACAATAATAAAAGATCTTATTACCAGTGTGTGTATGTGTGTGTGCGTGCGTGCAAATATAACTCGAAATGAAAAGTCTTTTACCGTACTTTAATACGTATGTTTCAGTGATACTTAATTTTCATTTTTAGAGAAGTTGGGCATGATTATATGTAGTGGTTTAGTGATTTTGAACTTGGCGTCTTCCGAATATGCAACAAGCCCAAATTATTGTTTATATAGATTAAGATTATCTGTTACTTATAGTAATTACTTAAAACATGAATAGTGAAGGGAAATTGCGTAAGGCAGTTCATGTACATTAGGTGATGTTTGGAAAGATGTAGGATAGACACATGAGTGCGCGACGAAGTAGTGTAAACAAACACACTGAAAGTATATAATAACGAATAACAACGAATTCATATAAGAATGAATCTAATAATAGTACTACATGGCAAAGTGAGAAGGCGTATCGGAAAAATTTGCAACACAGGGATATTTACCTCAGCTTATCGCACATACACGGTGAGTCCAGTGTATGTATAGTAATAACCCATGGCGCGACAGCCCTTAGAGGGCTAAGGCCTACCAACCCTACTGCTGGTCTCATGCCCACTTACGCACGGCAGAGGTGGACGATCATGCAACCGATACGGGCAGGAGATGTGGTCACATCTCGGCATCCCCCAGCCGGAATGTTGGTTTCCGTGACCAGGGCCGCTTACCTAGCGCAAGCTCCTCACTTTCTTCACGATGCTGAGTGGGCACCGGTCCTATACCTGAGACCTAAAATCCACACCCTACCATGGGTGGGATCGAACCCGGGCTGCTTTTGGTGGCCAGGGACCAAGGCATACTGCCTTAGCCCGCTACGCTACGGCGCAGGACCAGTGTATGTATAGTCTGTTCAGATATAATGATGTCTTCTCGACAGCAATGTGTCGTGTCATATTACGTTGAGACGTATTGACCTTCAGGTGACCAGCGCTGCCATCGTCTCTTATGGGGTCGATTAGAAGAGTGAGACATTCGTAAGTTGATGTACAATATTCTAGGAAAAACAAATAGAGCGATTGGAAGCTGCGTGTGTCTGTTTTATCGCGCCTGCATATGTATGACACGTTGCTGTCCAGAAGACATGATTATATCTGAACAGACTATACATACACTGGACTCGCCGTGTATGTGCGGTAAGCTGAGGTAAACATCTCTGTGTTGCGAATTTTTTGTCGACACGCTTTCCCGCTTTGCCATGTAGTATAGTCGTGCTGCTCGAACGATTAAAGTGGCGCTGTTCGAACGGTTACCGTGGATTTATCTTTGGTAATAGATATCTCTCAGATAACGCACTGATTACTCCATGTGGAGTGAACATATATCTGTCATTTGTGATACCTGCGAACTCCATTGGTTGAAGTGATGCGTTCACTGGTGCTTAGCACAGGGCCGGGCAGCGCAGCAGTTCCCCTCTCACACTTACAAGAACAATCAGTGCGTTATCTGAGAAGTTTCTGTTAACAAAGATAAATCCATGGTATAGTTGCGCTGGTGGAACTACTCAACATTGAAAAACAGTTTCATTCGGTCTAGTGAATAAATATATAAAAGCAAAAAAAAAAAAAAAAATAAAGCTCTGAAATCCTTCTGGAATCAGCGTTTGTTACCTGCTACTAAAAGGCTTCCAAGCTCATTGGAGGTTTCTCAATTACAAATCACATCAAGACAGAAAACAGAAGCCATAGCGGATTTGTTTATTCTGCCTTTTTGAGACAGCAATTGCTTACCTCAGCAATATATTATTCTTAATCTGATTGTGTGTATACTTAGAAGGCGGTATGTTAAATACTGAAAGAGGAAAGCGTTGATGATTAAAGAAATGAAGCAGATTAAAGCGTAATGAATGCACCAGCGATATAGTAACAATAATTACATTTTTGGTCAAAATGATCCTGACAACAAATCTTATAAGTGAATCTAGTGCACTTTTTCATGCTGTATTGTGATACATATATAGTCAGAATTTTTCCATCAGGCACAGTTCTTTTACAGCTACTTCTTAAAATCTTATTTTAGTGTTTTCTTTGACTTATATGAAGCAGTTTTATTCAAACTGTATTTAAGGGCATATGCAATATGCTTAAGCATCAACACGCATCACTTAGCAGGTCCAGATCAGTAGCGATAGTTCAGAGATTCCTCTAAAGTTATTTTGAAGGCTTTGCTGCTTTATATTGGCAATGAACTTCTATCGGTACCTGTAGGGCATGCCGCTTATATGAAATAGAAGTATGAAAATATGAAGCGAGATAATCCAATTTGAAAACTAAAAATTTAATATCCGTGTTGACTGAAGATAATTGCTTTTCTGCATGGTTTGCAGCTTGGGTTCACCAAATTTTGTGTGTGTGTGTGTGTGTGTGTGTGTGTGTGTGTGTGTGTGTGTGCGTGTGCGCGCGTGCGCGCGTGCGTGCGTGAATCTCTTATACACCTGGCCAGAAAAGTGTGTCTCATGTCCTTTTTATGTATCTTTACCTCCATTGCATATGAAATTAGGAGTTATGAAAAATTTCGTAAAAACCATTGATAAACAGTGTGGATTCTTGTACTTGCGAAATCCCCTAAGTCAGTGATGCTAAACTAAAAGGAAGATTTTTATAGGACCCCTACGGTCATTAATGATCATTTTGAAGAACTGTTAAATCCACTGGAAAAAGTAAACTGGCAGTCTTTCAAACATTTATGTTGCAGGAAATTATTTGTTCTTTCACACTGGCCGTGTGTAGACTAAAATATGGAAAAATAGATTCACACTGAACAATTCAATGCCATAGCCGGGATTTGAACCACGAATCTTCTGGTTGCCGCCCAACCGCTCTAATCCTTCAGCTACTAAGGCCAACGTGCTGCCATGGCAGGGAGAATGTTGGAGAATTTAATATCATGTTGCAGACAGTTGCAGACATCGTCTCCAAAATTGGCATTTCTGTAGGATCTGTGCACAAAATCCTGCATGAAGATCTGAAAATGCTCAGTCGGCGATCCTCAAAACAACGTTCTCCAGTTGCTGGATCATGTCGTCAGACCAGCTGGTGCGAGGCTGTGACTGTCTTGGTTTGTGTTCACACGATGTTCTGCCTTCATCGAACTGTCGCATCCAGGAACGTACATTAGACACATCCATGGTACTATCACCACATGCCTCACTCAACTGGCGGTGAATTTCAATAGTTGTCACACCACGAAAATGGAGAAAACGAATGATTTTCACGCTGTTCTTGTAATGAAAACATCGCCATTTTAAGTATCAAAAACAGTCCTAACCCTCGTCGCTGCCACTAGAGGTCTATGCAGTGCTGCCATCTCTGTCGTGCATTTACAAAGAGTCCATGTGTATTTAAAAAATAACAGAAGTTCCTATCTGTTGCCTGGCCTAAAAAAAGTGGGAGGTGTTATAACTTGAACACACCTCGTATGAGTGGCTCAGCATACTAATAATAAAGGTTACAAGAAGTTGTGGATCACAGTTTTTATCACTCCGTTCTTGTTTTTGTTTATTGCGGTGAAAATGTTACGTATAACTAGCGCAACCCTTGTAGCAATTAAAGTAATGGCGCATTATCTGCATTGTAAACGAATTCAACGAAACCGGAAGAGTTTTGCAAGTCAAGGAGAGAATAAAGATGGAATTACTGTCAGATAAGCCGAAACAGTACACATTGCATAAAGCATGTTTATTCAGTGCTGCAACGTAAAAAGCATAGACATAATTTATTTTATACTCGTGCATTGAAAAATAAAGAAAAGCCACTATTGTTTTTAAACTTCAGTGTTCTGCATGCAACTGTAAAATGTTATGATAGTGTGCGAAGATGTTGTGGTGTGTAACCCTCGTTCTGTACATATGGTGTCCTAGGCGTTGGGCACATAATGCTTGCAATGAAAATTACATTTGGGTAATTAATATTTTGGGATTTTTAACCTAAGTTTAAGGTAGTTTACCGACATTTGCCAGTTACGAAGACTTAAGGCAAGCTGAAAAAGCAGCAAAAATCAGTGAGAGGGGACAGTCCTGGTGAGATTTGAACCTCAGATATTGCGAATGCGACTCATCCACATTATCGCGTTGGCATCTCGCCTTGGTGTGATCAAATGGTCAGCACTCGGTCTATGAAGTTCAAATAAGAACAAGGACCAAACAGCACTCCAGTTCTCAACGTTCTTCACGTCACGTCCGAATATGTACTGCTATTTCCATGCACAGTTAGATGGATACGTTATAATTTATTATTCATAACAAATTAAAAGTTGTATGACAACACACGTTAAAAGTGATTTTACTGTACTCGTAGAATTGCTGCATTTGACTTTATATCTCATTTAGCTAACGTAGTTACTTGCGAAGCAAAACTCCACTTTTAACACTTGTACCATAGTCATATACCTATACGTTTTCCCTATATATTCTCATTTTTCGATTCCTAAAATGATATGTTTTATTGTTACTGAGCAAAAGCATCGTGATTTTGTTTATTGTAGAATCTGTACATCTGTTGCTGTTTTGGAAAATGACAATCTTGAAACACTTTTATTTAACCTTAATTTAGAAGAAGCATTGGAGAGAGCTGAGTGGAGAGAGTTGTAGAAGATTCCAGGACTTTTCAAGAACGGGTAACGAATGTCTACTATATTCAAATCTACAGCAAGACGTTAGACAAGGGTCTCATAACGAGGACGGCCGGAAAATGCTAGGATAGAGAGAGAATGGTTTAGAACTGAAATTGGAACAGGCGTCTGAAAGGAGAACTACCCCAACAAGCATTGCAGTTGTTACTGAGCTAATGAACACGTTCATTTTAGAATTGTAACTTCGTACAGCGATAGAAAATAGTGCAATTTTTAAATTAATATTTTTATTTATTATGTGTAGGATTAAAAATCGAGTTTCACAACATACTCCCAGCTTTGCGTAAGGAGAAAAGGTACTGAGAGCTAGATGATGAGATAATGAAACAGGTCTTAAAGCTACAGAATGGGAACATATTAAGAGATAGGTGTCAGTAGCATTTTTTTTAATTTCTCTGTCGCGTATCTGTTTGGTAGAGAAAGTGTTACATTCCATAAAAATTACAGATTATGATTTAATCGGAAATACTTGTTTTGATGTCCCTAATAACAAAAAATAGGAAATGTATACTTAAACGAAAACGAAATAACAGATGAATGCCAACTTCGTATTTAAGTTCAGTAGGTTTCAACGATGGGACACAAAGATTTTCAAGAAAATATCACCTCCCTAAACCACTCTGTTCATGGAAAGCTTTCAAAGATTTGGTTTTCTCGAACGAATCTGAAGGGATTTGTATTAAAATATAAGCCTTATTTGGAACTTACTTTGATAAAAAGATGTGTTGATATATATATATATATATATATATATATTTATTTATTTATTTATTTATTGTAATAGCCCATAAAGTCCTCCATTCGAAGAGCTTTTGAATAATTCTCTATCACTCGTAAAACTCAAAAGATAGAAGTAGTTCTCTTGAAAACTTATGATTTATTGCACATAACATTTTTGTGCAGTAGCTGTTTTCGAAATATTCTATGCAACTGTTTTAAATTTTCCAGCACTAGTAATGTCTGAAGTTCCTTCTGTCGATGTTACAGGAAGATTATGAACTTTTAAGGTCAGATATAGCAACCTTACTTAAAACACTGCCCGTCGGTATATCTGGTATCTACAACGAAATGTTTAATGACTTAATTTTGAAAATCTATATTTTGATAAGTAGATAGAAAAAAGGAGTTCACATTATCAGTATATAGAACCTATATTGTGATGCTGTGACCATGGCGCAAGGTTGGCGGAGGATAATCCGATGAAGTCTAAACGTAAACAGGTAAGGTCGCGCGTTCGCCAATCGCAATCGCGATAAGTGCTAGCCAGATCATTGGAACCTTCTGTATGTTTCATCGGCTCAAACGTTCTGGAAACTTCCGAAGCTATATAAAGGAATGCTCTCGTAGGTCTCCGCACCTGGTGAAGCAAGCGTCGCGAAGCGAATGAGAGAGTTGGTGCGTGGATTTCTGATGAAGCGCTGTGCACCGATTGAGTTGGTAAGTTGCAATGGGTGGTGTTATTGCACGGAATTGGAGAAGTCGTGTATTACAGTCACTTACACGCGAACCATCCGGAGGAAAAGGCTACGTCGGGCGCATTTCATTATGGGTTTACGTCCAGGAAGAAAGTGAAGTGATTGTAAGCAGAGAGTGAAATGTATTGGGGAGTTGAACTGTTTCACATTAGTGAAGTGACAGAATGAGCTAACGAAGTTCAGAGAAATTCAGGCATTAAGTTACCGTAGAAATCAGGGACGTGATAATTTAAAATATGGACTGTCAGAATTTAATAAATAAATGATAATGAATAGTCATGTTCATACTAATAGACACTTTCTAATGCCTTATTAGGCATAAATATGAAAACATGGAAAAGAAGTGACTGTCAAAACAGACAATATAATTGATGCCGACGTTAGAACTTGGGTAAAGTAAATATTGATTCCGAGGAGATAGGATATATTGATGCATACACCGTTTAATGGCCGTGGATGGCAGCTCTGCGGCCTTTATTACCTGACATTAAGGTTACGCCCCTTTCGTGTGGCATTTTAATATTAAACTTTGATTTGGTGGTTGGCAGGATAGCTCGAGCTCGTTTATTCAAAGAATTCTTGCCATCAGTAAACCTCACAGGTGCAGGTCGCTGTTCCTGGCCCACATCCATTCTTTGCCAGCTATATCGTCATCGTCATCATCATTTACTAAGCTCTCCCTGTAGTGAAATTATGGATTAGCTTTCTGAGCATTACAGATACCTGTAATAATACTCTTCAATTCTGTTGATTCGGTACTGCAAATGAGTTGCTTAGCATTATTTCATTTACACGGCACAAAGAGCATGGCTTGGTTTTTGGATTGGCGGTTGAAAATTCTGGTTATGTCTCTTTCGTAACACATAGCTAGACAGTGGGGACGGCATATAAATAAACAGCTTCGGGCGTTCACAAGGCTATAGTGTGTGGCATTCTTATTACAGTGTATAGATATATTACTAACAGAAAAAAATGTTGGTTTCTTATTTTCATGACACTGCATACATAATGAGAAATATGTGCGGATTCTTTTTCTATTAAAAGCATTCTTATAGCACAGAGGGCTAGGCCGTTGTCTAATTATTGATTTTAGAACATGCTTCCAAAAATGAATGTATAATGTTTAACGCCCGGTTTTACTACTTGCGGCACTACAGGCGGTGACACTGATGATATACGAGATGAAGATGAAGCATCGGTGGAATGAGATTGTGACGGAAGCCGAAAGTCCTGGAGAAAATGCGCCCCAGCGTCGTGTTGTCCACCACAAATCTCACTTTGCGGTCGCCTGGGATTGAACCTTGGTGAGAGTCAAGCGGTCTAACCGTTCGGCCGTGGCAGAACCGTACTTCCAGATGAAGACATAGCGAATAAAGGATGTGGTACTCCAGGAACCGAAGAAATATAATGTCTTAAGCTAACTTCTGATTAGTCTCATTGTTGCCTGGGACGAGTTAATAAGCTTCGGCCCCACACTGATGCTACAAGTATCTACGCGCAAGACCGTACTAAGGAATATATAAATAAGATTGCGTGTAGCAAAGAGGAAATCCGCCACAGCGAAGTTTCATTTCCTCCCTGCTAGTAATGTGTGCGCCTCTAAAAAGGAAAGAAGGAAACCCAGAAAAAAAGAAAAAAATTACACTGATGTAAGATTTTTTGCTTTATGCTTTATAAGCAGCAATATGTGCAAGGAATTGGATACTGTTACTGTATCATTCGAATTTATGAATACGTTTTTGTTGTTAATTTGGGTTTTTAGGAAAGCCTAATAGGGTTACTTTTATTTTCCGTCTAATTTCTCTTGCTCCCTCCTCCAAAGAAAAATTCCCTGCTTGATCTCTGACTGTAATTTGACCCTGTGTTAATCTAGGGTCCTCTGGTATAGTGACGCTAATACTCTCGTTTGTTTTTTGAGACCTGTCGAGTGGACGAAAACATGTCAATACTTTTTTTATACTGTGTTTGTATTTCATATGTCAGGATCTTATACCTTTACTCTACAGTAAAGGTAGGTGAATCAAATCTTTTATTGGCTTGAAAGTTGGAAATGAACTATTAGACAACGGCCAGGCTGAGGTGAGCAATGGAATACAAAAATATTTCAGTTACGGAGCAAAGGAAATAGGAGAGGGCTAAACGTATATTGAGTGGGTTAGATAAGAAATTAGGGTTGATAGAGGCAGTTTAGTAACGGCATTATTTCGGCACAATTCCGTGCCACTCCATTGCATCTAGCGAGAGCATGTGTGGTATGTTACTTCTGTCATTTATTTTATTTTTATAAACGATCCATACAAATTCGCATTCCTATCCACTTCGTTTAAATCGAGACAAACATTGATTTTATTGTACAAGAAATTTACAATATAGTACTCTGAGACTTAATATAGAACCCACAATAAATACCTCGGAAAGGTTAATGCTACAAAACACTGAGTTATATTTTGACGAATTCTACAAATTTTGAGCAGTAAAAAGGATCTCTTAGGCAATTTGAGTGTAGGTTTGTTATTACTGGTTTTGCGGGTATCTTAAATAGATGGTACTTGAATAAAAATCATTAGAGTTACAATAAAAAGTAATATGCAGCTTGTGTTTAGAGAATTTCTATTTTTAACATTTCTGTTGGATTTTTTGAAGACACTGAACTTAAATGTTAAGTTTGGTATTTGTTCCAGTTTTCATTTTTTAAATATGCGGGCCAATAAACACACTCTGGACCTCTTGTTTTTTCTTCTAAAGATTTGTTTGCCCGCCTCGGTAGCGTAGCGTTTCTGCTTCATGTTCAAGAGATCCCGAGTTCGAATCTCGGTTAGGGTGAGTTACCTGGACAAGGTTTTTCCGGGGTTTTCCCTTATCCTGGAAAGTCGGGAAGCTCTAAGCTTCATGGACCCTAGACTCATTTGAGCATCATTTCACCTGTGTCATTCGTAAATTTAAAACTGAAAATATTTTATTATCTTGATGAAGAAGGGCTACATATATTTTCGGGGACACCTTAAGGTTTTGTTTTAAGGGGAGTGCAGTAATTCCTCAAACTCTAATGTTTGTCCATGCCAAACGAAGTAAAAAAGTGTAGGGATTCAGAAATAAGAGCAATTTTCAGTAATTTTCTTCTCTTGTGATTTTTGTTACAAATATGTTTCATGTGTCGTTTAAGTTCACTGTATATGTTTACTAAATAGGGCTCCTAATAAGAAAGTTCTATTATGCTTAGTAAGTGTATATTTGAATTTTGCATTTAAGGTTCTTGGGTGTAATACCTTTGGTTTACGTAAAATATCTCTAGTTTGTGCTTGCTGGATACCGATATAATGAGGTCAGCAAATACAAACAACATACTTTTAGAATAACGATCTCAACCAGTGATACCATCTGTCTTTGACTTTGTTCCCTATAAGCATGCTTCAATGCCTCTACTCCTTTTCAAAAATCCCCGAGGGAAATTTCACTTCGAATATTGACAAAAAAGGCCTGTTGTGGGATACGGAATTGTATGCTAGAAACTATTCCCAATTTTGTTTACTTCGGTATACATTTGCCATCTCTAGTTGTACTCACCAACTGGAAGTAATGCATAGCAGCTCGCAATATGTACTTTAATTTTTACTGGCAATGTCTCTGCAGTGCAGTCAGAAAAATATGAGGATTTAACTCCGTTTGCACTGAGTTTAGCTCTTGCTTCTTGCACATTACTAATGATTAAACCTTAGATGTGAAGCAACCTAGTTTTTACGTGTACGAATTAACTAAATCAAGTTAAATGCCGTCATATTTTAATATGAATATGAACGTTTGGAAGGGCCTTTTGGTGCCCTCATAAATGCCCTTCTACATTAGTAAATATTTTTTTCAATACTGCAGTTAAAAACGGATAGGTTTGATTCAAAGACTGCAATTGTTTGTAAGAATGAGGAATTTCTCAAAAAGCCTGGTTTTGTTTTATACCTTAAGCGGTTAAATACACTTGTTTTATAAGAAGAAAAACTGAATACTCGTCGGCTTTTGCTCTCATCATAGTCCTGCGAAACAAAAGGGATTAGTGACGTATTTTTCCTTCTCTCGTGGCTTATCCGCGATGTCCTGTTCTTTAGCAAACGTCTCAAGTTAATTTCTTGGTGATAATTTTCGACAAAGTAATCCATCTCTTAAGCTTGTGTGTGTGCAAGATTCCTGCAGCATTTATCAGTTGCTTTTTACATGCATTTAAAATTTTCATAAAATTACTTATCTTACCGTTGTGTTGTGCAAAGATATTTTTTTTATTAACTCGCAACATGAGTCATCAGACGATCAATTAAATGGGGAAATTATGCTCAAATGAGCTCAGGGCTTTTACAGCTTCAGGCTCCTTTTTTTGTGTAATTTGCGTCCTCCAACGTTAAGTCATATCGGACGATAAGTGGAATGCATGAAATGTTGCTTAAATGAGCCCATGGTCCATAAAGCATTCGTGTTTCAGGATAAGGGAAACCCCCGTAAAAAGCTTATCCAGGTAACTCACCCTGACCGAGATTCCAACTCACGACCTCTTGAACGAGAGGCAGACACGCTGCCATTCACACTACCGATGCGGCAGCTTCGAGTTACCCGACATTTATCTTTCAGGAAAAGGTAAACCCCGAAAAAATCCTATCTATATATTCTGACCCAGATTTCAACTTGGGATCTCTTAAATTTTAAGTAGGCATGCTATCTCCACACTACAAAGGCGGACATTTCGGGTTCTATGTCTTAGAGAGTTTGTGCGATGCTATAAGGTACATTACCACTGTGTTCTATTCAGTGTGTTTTGGGAGCATGTCTCGGTGCACACTTAAATTAATGATTTAAGGGATAAAACAACTTTTCTAGACAAAATTTAACACATTTACGATTTGTGTTATTATTAGTACTCGCTATTGCATTTTTAAACGTGTTATAATTTTAGAAGGTGAAACGCGTTTGAGTATAAATGACGAACTTTTCATATTTTGAAGACTGTACATTTAGAAGCCTAGGACCGTCTTCAGTGCCTTTATTAAGACATATTTGGGGCTATTTTAGCTTCCTAAAAATTCGTTTTTAACAGTCCAAAAATAGAAGCGTGTCAACATATTGTTAAATTTGCGCGCTCTGTGGATAACCGATTGAGAAATTCATATGATAACGCATACTCTAATTATTGGCACAGATTAAACTAAGCAAACAGTAACACTTGATTTATAATTATTTACAGTCTTTCATACTTTAAGTTTTTGTGCCAACTATAGGGGCCGTCCCTGCATTGTACACAGCATTACATACCACTTCAATCTGTGGATACTCTAGTGAGTTTGAAGGACTCTAAAAACAAGCTGCAGCGTTTTTTGAGTTCTGGTATTGAGATTATGGCAGAAATCCATCCAGAATGCAGCATACAACTTCTTAAGAAGCAATGCCACACTTCTTAGTTAAAATTGCGAGTGGTAGATATATGTAATTTGTAAAGATGATTTTTTTAATGTAAATTGTTAGGTTAAACAAAACATATAAGTATAATTGGCAATATACATGGTTTGCATTAAGACTGAACAAGGGATTAGGTGTATTTACAATATCTAATTTGATGGGAGAAAGCATTATAGCTAATGTTTACTGAACGAAATCCTCTGTGGTGTTCGTGCTGCTCGAACGGTTACCTTGGATTTATCATTCTTCTCAGATAACGCACTACTTAATCTTGTAAGAGTGAGAGGGGAACTGTTGCATTTCTCAGATCTGTGCTAAACACTAATGAACGCATCATTTCAGCCACTGGAACTCGCAGGAATCACAAATGACAGATAAATGTTCCACGTGGAGTAATCAATGCGTTATCTGAGAGGCATCTATTGCTAAAGATAAATCCATGTTAACCGTTCGAGCAGGACGACTATACCCCTAAAGAAGTGCGAGTGACTCATACAATTTTAATCTGAAGGTATATTTCTTCTTTGCTGATAGAGAGTGTACTCACTTGATATGTGACCTAAGTACTAACGGGCCCGCCTCGGTAGCTTAGATGGTAGCGTGTCTGCCTCATGTTCAAGAAGTCCTGAGTTCGAATTTCGGTCAGGTTGAGTTACCTGGATAAAGTTTTTGCCGGGGTCTTTCCCTTATCCTTAAAGACGAATGTCAGTTAGCTCTAAGCTCCAAGGACCCCGGACTCATTTGAGCATCATTTCACCAATTTCATTCATCGTCCGATATGACTTAACGTTGGAGGACGTCAATTAAAAAAAAAGAGGTACTCAAATTTAAATATTTGAAACAGTACTGTGTAGCATACAATACATGGTTGGAATGTCTTTTTTTTTTAAATCTGCTTTTTTTTTTTTTTTTTTTTTTTTTTTTTTTTTTTTTTTTTTGCATTTATATATTGGAAATATATTCTTATTCTGTTTTCATATTCGAATTACCTATAAGTATAATATTTCCAAGTAAGATGTGCCATTGATTCAGATTCAGACTTAGAAACGTTTACGTTAGCTCACGCAACGCTCACGGGAGCCGTTTCTTACGGTATAAAGGTGGCTGTTACGGAGTTATGAAGATGAGTTAAAAATGTTTATTGTTACAGTACCTGTTATGAAATTTACTTGCGAAGTTTGTTTAGGAAGTCTTAACATTTGTAAATATGTAACCTACTAGTTTTAAAAGTTTTAGAAATCCATTTTAGTAGGTATTTCTGAAGGGTAGTAATGTTTTTCTTCTAATCTAAATTATTCAAACTCAGATACATTAAATTTCCTTGTTTTTTGTTTATTTTACCTCAATATGATGTGTTAATCTTTCTTATTGGCCTACTTATGTGAACATTGCGGACGTTCTGAATTTATCAACGCATACATAAGTAAGGAAATATTGCATCATCAAGTTCCTATCTTTAACATTTTATAAAACTGATGTTTTTCTATGTTGCTTGAAGTGAATTAAACAACACCATACCAGTGTAGTAAACTTCTTTCTGGGATGCCTCCAAGCTCCTGTCGTAAAAAGTATGGCTTCTAAACTTCGCTAATCTTGACAATCCCTTGTACGTACAGTTTTCTCTAACAGCTGAGAACAGCAGTTTTCCATTCACCGCTAAGATAAAACCTTGCTAACGGAAGCATCTGTGCCACTCCGTTTTGTGGGGAACAAAAATTGTGTTACTCAAGATTTTCCCTATCCACTTGTCTTTTAATACTTTCTCTAGTGTGGCCCGCATTCGGGAGTTCCGGGTGCGATTCTCATGACCGACCTGAAGGAAGGAATTCTTCTTTTGCGGAGGTGTTCAGAGCTGTAGAATTAGACTTATACATGTAGCGCATTGCACATTTAGACCCACATAGTTCCATTGTGGCTATCATCTTCTAGGAGGAAAGGATGAAGTAAAAGAACCTTATGAGACTAGGTGCGTGGAATTCTTAAAATGGTTCTAAATTCGAAGATCCTCCCACTTCTATAGCTGCCTAAGTAGGGCGTTGAATGACGTATTGACCAAGCGGTTCTCTAGTTACCATGAGGAACACCTTTTCACTTTAACAAGCATCTACGCCATCTGTCTTGCATTGCCCCACGTCACGAATCCTGAAAGTATAAAATAAAAAAATTAAATAAAATAAAATCTGCATATCTTAATAACCCGGCTTCTGGAATCTATACCACGCCTTATGCAAACTTCTTTTTTAACTTTATTCATCTTAATCAAATTACACAAAACAATTTACAAATTTTACTTGCTACCTTAACGAACAGACTGAACCTACAGTTTACTGGATTCCAGTAACCTTACAAATCTGCTCATCTAATCTATCTAAAACAGTCATTCTTGTACTTTACTTCTACACCAACAATATAAATCAAATCTACATTGCTACTACAGCTTCAATTGTTATAGCAAACTACGAAAGACTGTTTCCTACAATTTTAAAATTTTCTCTTCTGCACCTGGTATCCAAAGCTTCCTCCTAGTGGTATCCATATCCTAAAGGGACTGGCATCAGTAGATGGAGCTGGTTCATCAGTTCCAGATACCCGGGTTATCATCTTTCCTCTTCTGTATAATCAGTTGTATCTGTCTGCTCTGATACTCTCCATATATCTCCTCTGGCGCTCCTGGGATTCTCTTTTCTTCTATGTTTTCTGCTCTTCTTTCCGATAGCCATAACTGGCGTGTTCTACTTATCGGTTGTGTGTTTTAAATTAGGTCCCCAAGTCTGGTAATCTGTATCTCCAGTTTCTCTTGGTCCTATTTCCCTCGGACGATCTCTTAAGTAATATTCTCTTCTCGTAGATTGAAATGTTCCTACATTTCTTTCTTGAAGTCTTTTGTGGCGGGTCATATATTCGTCTATCGTCTTAGCGAATATTATCTGAGACATTTTCTAAATGTGAGTAATCTTCTGCTTCTCTTACGATGTTCCATAAACATTTTCCTTGAAGTTTCCTTCAACCGTCTTCTACTAGTTCGGTATATTTATTGCACTCAAAAATAACATGTTCAGGCGAATCTAATCAGTTACATTGCTCACATGAATCTGAGTTCTTCGTCCCTATTCTTTTTAAAGATACATTATATGGGCCATGTCCCGTAACAAAGGAAAAAATGATTTTCTTGGTTTTATGTGTTCCAATATTAGGCTCTGTAACGGGATTATATTTTCGTTCATCTTCAACTAATAAGAATCACGCCAACTTCTTTGTAATATCCAAGTCAAGTTTTAATCTAATAAGAGTCATGAGATCTTTCTAAGGTGTGGACGCGGATTTTTGGTGAAAATAAAATTTAGATGAGTCCAATTTTGTTATATATTATTTAATTATATAATATAAACTACGATTCACTCTTTTATATTATAAATATTGAATAACACTTTTCGAATCTTATTAATTTTTCTTTACAATTATAATGATCGTAACATCTTAAGTCAACTTCCTCGTTCTCCAGCAAGACACAAGATTCTAACACTTTTCTAGATTATTGATTTTCTTGTCCCCATAGTAATTCCCACTTTATTTTGTGATTGGCCGATTCACTGACACGTCATCACACCACGTGATACCACGTCACACCACTACTACTTCGGCCAATCACACAACTACATACATTTTTATATATTTATTATTCCTTCGAACATTACTAAACAAAAATACTGTTACAAATGCCCCTCTTCGAAATATATGGAAAATAACCAAATAAAGGAATTAACAATCTGTTTCCATATATTTCGAAGAACAGCCCCAATTAACAATTTCGTTTACACCAATATTACACAACACCAATACAACATACATAAAATATAATAATATACATACATTGGATGAAATATAATAAATGAACATTTAACAACAATAAATTAACATTAATTAAAATACAACAATATATTGATGTTTAACAATGTTTTATTTTTATTATTATTTAACACACACATAGTATATATTCAATATTGTTTCAATTACTGTCAAGGCTTTTATGTGTATAGGGATCAGTATCATTCACTTTAAATGTGTGTGTGTATTTGTTACACAGTCCAGGTTTTGAACTAAAGGCTTTTCTATTCTTTAATATACACAATTTCAACTGTTCTTTTCTCGCTTGGTCTAAATTGTATGTGTTTTCTAACTTTACTTGTAATATTCTCTGGAATTCTATTTCTTCTTCCACTTGGCTTCCGCCGTTCTTATCTTGTATTGTATATAATTGGCAACAATGCTTTTCAAGGTCAGTTACATTATTTTGCAATCCATCAATAATTAAATTCTTCCCACAATTTTCATTTTCATCGTATTCAATATTACCATTTTCTTGCAAAAGTATATCTTCCACAAAAAACCTTTCATTATTTATATTATCCCTGTTCTCTTCTTTTCTTCCATCTTCTTCCAATAATTTTATTACTAATAAATCATTTTCTGTCTTAACCTTCGTTTCATGCATTTCGAAATTCAATACACTTTGCCATTCATATAATAAATCATTACCCACAATTACATCTCTTGCCAAATGTGGAATTACCAACGCAATGAAATTGAAATTCCATTCACCTATTCGGCCCTTAATTAATACTTTCATTTTTGGTTAGGTTGGTGCTATCGTTTATATTCGCATCATTCTCCGTGCTTTGTGTATTTTCGACTCTTTCATTTTGATTACTTCTTTCAAATCTCACACCCCTAAAATCTCTTTGATTTGCACTAAATAAACTAGTACCTCTACCCCTATTAAAATTACTTATTCGCTGATTATTTCCTCGATAAAATCTTACATGGTTTATTTGATCATTTCTTCCAATTCTCGTCGACTGATTGTTATGATAATTCCTTTGCACATTATTTTGAACTCCACTTCCTGTTCCGGGAATTACAGATTCATAAGTTCGTCTAGGATCATAACCTCTTCCTTCAAATCTTTGATTTCTCACGGGTGCCCCGCCCCAATTTAAACTCGTCCTATTATTCCTATTATTTGTAGGTTGTGATTCCTGTCGATTTCTTCCTCGCTCAATATGGACGTTATTATAGTTACCATCACAGGATGTAGTATCATTAATGAGGTTATGTGCTTCAAATTCGGATAATAATTCAATCATATCAGAGAAATCGATAGGCTTAGCCACAATTAAATGATTTCTGATATGTGGTGGATAATGACGTATTAGCATGTTGACAATTTCTGTCTCAGAAATTTCGGGATTGATCAACTTACTTTTGTTTGCTAATTTTAAGAAATATTCAGTCATAGAAATCCCTTTTTTAAACTCAAACCTACCCGTTGCTAACTCAACTTTTATTCTTCTTTGTCTCTCAGGTCCCCAAAATCTATTTATAAACAGATTTCTGAAAGTACTGTATGTTTCATGTGAAGCCAAAGTTAACCTTAACCACTCAAGAGCATTTTTCTTCAAACAGCGTTTTACTATTACCATCCGAAATTCATTGGGAATTCTCTTAATACGGAAATATTCTTCCAATTCCCTAAGAAATACTTTTGGATTATCACCTGATTCCTCATCAAAACTTGGTGGACTAATATCATTCAGTGGATAATGTACACATTCATTTTGACCTAGACTGTGGAGTTGTGTGTGTGAGGACATGTTCTGTGTGTTTCTGTGATAATTAATATCATTATCTGGACTCACAAAATCACTACATTCACTTACTACATCACTAGACTTCTGATGATTGCTTAATTCACCTGGTAAGTCACAATCGTTTATATTTGTAATTCTAGACATTTCTTTCCCGTTATTTACTTTTCTAGCCTGTAATGCAATTACAACTTGTGTCAATTTTCCTAAGTTATCCTTTTCTTTTTCAAAATGTTCTTTTACCTCTTTAATTTGCAAAATTACTTCTTCTTTTGCTTTACTTATCTCATCAATTTGTAACTTTATTTCCTCTTGGTGTATCTTACTTTCATCATGTTGTAATTGCATTTCAGAACAAATTACATTGATTCTTTGTTCTACTTTATCTCCTAATTCTTCTCTTTGTTTTTGTGTTATTTCTGCCTGTTGTATCCTAAATGTTTCTAACTCTTTGTTTAATTCCATTCTTATTTCTTGTTTCACAATGTCCTGACCTAACCTAGTTTCCTGAATTATCTCTCTCAACTCATTGACTTCCTTTCTATTCTCATCCTTATTAATCTCTATGATCTGCATGAGCCTTTCCATACTATCCCTACACTCTTTTCTCCCTTCTCTAATCTCCTGTGAAATTTCAGATTTTAATTCCTGTTTTAGCTTCTGTAATAAATTAATTTCTAAGTTACTCACATTTTGTGCTAGTTCCTGTCTTACTCCTACATCTAAATCATTCATTTTCTTAGTTAAATCATTTACATTTTGTTCTATTTTAGAATCTAAATTACTCATTTCTGATTTTACATCTTTCATTCTAGAATCTAAATTACTCATTTCAAATTTAACATCTCCTATTTCTGATTTTACATCTCTCATTCTAAAATCTAAATTCTTTGCATTTTGTTCTATTTTAGAATCTAAATTACTCATTTCAGATTTAACATCTCCTATTTCTGATTTTAAATCATTTGCATTTTGTTCTATTTTAGAATCTAAATTACTTAACATTCTTGTTATTCTTTCCAACATTGACTCATTATCTATACTTAATCTTGCATCCTCCCTATTCATTCCTACACTATCAGTAACTTCTCCTTCCACTATTATTTCTTTTCTACTCGCCATCTTTTTAACTATTTTCTGATTTCTTAACAACATAAATCTACTACTACTATTATTTTTTTTTTTTTTTTTTAATTTCACTCACTTAAACCAGTTCTCGTTTTCTTCTTTCTTCTCTCTTCTTTCTTCTTTCCTTTTAAATTCCCACGGAGCTGCACGATGCTTTAATCTCCTCTTCTTTATCCTATTCGAGCCCCACACGTTGCTGCGCCATTTGTAACGGGAATGTTTTCTTTCTCCATTATGGCGGTCGGTATAATACTTTCTTTCACTCCAGAATCATGATTTTCCATCGCTCTTTCTATGCTAGTCGCCATGTTTCTCCCATAAGACAGCACTAACGGCGCAGTTACTCGAATATAGTTAATTTAATCAATTTTTTTTTCTATCAAAAGTAATACTGGCTAGCGCCAAATGATAGATTCACAGATTAAGACAAAATGATATATAATTTTCTTGGAGATTTTATAATCATCGTAACATCTTAGCAAATGCTCTCAAGCAAGACACAAGATTCTAACACTTTTCTAGATTATTGATTTTCTTGTCCCCATTGTAATTCCCACTTTATTTTGTGATTGGCCGATTCACTGACACGTCATCACACCACGTGATACCACGTCACACCACTACTACTTCGGCCAATCACACAACTACATACATTTTTATATATTTATTATTCCTTCGAACATTACTAAACAAAAATACTGTTACAGCTCTCATTAATGTCTGTAAGTAAATCATGTACTCTTCTTCCTACGTGTGCATTATTACTCTTTGCCATTCCTGTAATAAATACTTTTTCACATCTTTCTTAGTACTGCATCTTTTCCCCATAATTTTAAAAACATTCCCACACTCTTCCTTCTTTAACCAGTAATCCTAAAAGTACGCTAAAATATATGCAGGAGGCAGAATGAAGGGAAAATGATAGAAAGGAAAATAAGAAGCCACCTGAGCAAACACCTGCCGACCAGGGAAAGCTAGGAAAAAATTCAAGATCAGCATTAGCAATAAACGGGAATCGAATCTTGGAGCACACACTGCCGCGGGGTTTCAAGGGACTCAAGGCAAGATTCTGATGAAATCTAAACATGTTTTTTTTTGGGGGGGGGGTGAAATACATAACTTCTCTTACCTAATACAGAAATGTGGCAAAAAAGAAAGTAAAAAATCGAATGCATTAAACGGTGGGTTATAAAACACGGTACATTGCAATGCATAACAGAAATGCATGGACTATTGTGTACGAGTAACACAATTAAATATTCCATTCATATTGCTAAGTTTGATTATAGCATATAATTGTTATCCATGTTCACCTACCTAAAACTTTTCCTGCTTTTGTCTACGGCAGTACTTCTGTTGTGATGGGATTCTCTTCTCCGGTTTTGGATATACCTACATACGTACTCGAAACCCTCCATAGCTTACATATGAACTGCGATTGCCTCTTGGCCCAGTTCTTCATATTTGCAGCACTTGTCAGTGCACCAACCACACTTTTCACATACCGCGATACGGATGAATGTGCAGCTCATCTGCTTGAACTTGGCCACAGCTGCTGTTCATGTGGCAACTGTAACATTCCAATCATGAGTAAAATACTTTTGGATGCAACAGTGTTGCATAAAATTGGTCCAACTTAAGACACTATGTAAGGAAAATATGTGTCTTATCTGAGAAACACATCGTTGTATATTGCGATCCATATAAACCGAAACCATTTCAATAAGCCATAATTTTTTAATCAATAATAATAGGATACACGTGCAACTTCGGGAGAACACAATTTGGAGATTAAATTACACTATTTACATCTCAGAGAAAACGTTTAAAGTGTCCTGCACTAGTAATCTATACATGTTTGCACTCGTCTCAATATATTCGCTGAAGTTTTACGGAGAGTATCCTCGCCAATGTTACATATTTCGGTTCGAATGGATTCCTTGAGAACATCAGTTGTCCGTGGCCTATTTTTGTATACTCTAGTTTTAGATAACCCCACAAGAAAACATCCGGTGAGGTTAGGTCAGGTGATCTGGAGGCCTACAGACCTTTTGAGATTATTCGATTATCAAAGAAACTGGTTACAAGTTCCATGGTGTCAACAGATGTATGGCACGTTGCTCCATCTTGCTGGAAATAACCTTCTCTCAATTCCATTATCATCCAGCTGCAAAAATGTATGAAGATAGCCAGATAAACCTCAGTGTCTACAGTCATATAAAGAAAATTAAGACATTTAAGACTGACAACGATCAACAATTGTCAATGTATGCAATTCTCCCAGAGCCACTGAGATCATTAAAACAAATTTATATCGACATTCTACGAGCTTTCAAAGGGAAATCAGGGCCTATTGAAATGGTTCAGGTTTATATGAATCGCACTGTATTACTCGGTACAACATGGGCAGTGCATATGTGCAATTGATGTGCAACTGCTAGATTTCAGGAAACTAATTGGTTTTTATGTACAAATATCAGAGAAAATTTGTGTGTAGAAACGAAATCATTAAACGTATTCATTAGCACAGTTTAAAGAAAAAATCTTAACTGCTACGTTCACAGGATATTTTCTACCCATTCTTCGAATTATTCATACAAAGGTTTGTTATATCTACTTCATGTTAATCAGGTTAAACATGTCTGGCTATGCTTATTTCATATTCCCTTGTAGGTGCTAGGGGGTAATTAGGTTTTAACAGTCAAATATTTTGAGGGGACTACGTAATTGGCTAAAATTCAATTTCAAAGTTTCATCCGAAATGTATATTGAGCGCCCCAGAACTCTTTCTGTTTCTTTCTTTCTTTTCTTTCTTTTCTTTCTTTTCTTTCTTTCTTTCTTTCTTTCTTTCTTTCTTTCTTTCTTTCTTTCTTTCTTTCTTTCTTTCTTTCTTTCTTTCTTTCTTTCTTTCTTTCTTTCTTTCTTTCTTTCTTTCTTTCTTTCTTTCTTTCTTTCTTTCTTTCTTTCTTTCTTTCTTTCTTTCTTTCTTTCTTTCTTTCTTTCTTTCTTTCTTTCTTTCTTTCTTTCTTTCTTTCTTTCTTTCTTTCTTTCTTTCTTTCTTTCTTTCTTTCTTTCTTTCTTTCTTTCTTTCTTTCTTTCTTTCTTTCTTTCTTTCTTTCTTTCTTTCTTTCTTTCTTTCTTTCTTTCTTTCTTTCTTTCTTTCTTTCTTTCTTTCTTTCCTTCCTTCTTTCTTTCTCTCTCTCTCTTTCTTTCTTTCTTTTCCCCACTCTCTCTGGGTGTGTGTGCGCGCGTGCTTGCATGGAACACCATAATCAAGATGTCATAAATCGGATAGATTCTAACTTTGAGATTCAAGTACTCCAACTTTTAAGAATGCCACAAGATTTTTTTTAAGGTGGGACATATGCAAATATTCAGGGTCTTACATAAATAGCCATAACATACAAAGTTATCAAGTTAGAGAAGTGAAACTTAGTATACTCATTTAAGATAATACAGTTAATATGTACAATTTTTTTTCATAATTTTCCATTGTTTATAACCAATGCTACATATTTTTTTTATATGCAGAAATATTTACAAACTTAAGCCCCCCCCTTTTTTTTTTTTTCAAAATTCACATATGCTATCTTTCTGAAATTTGATATGTTATTTTAAAACACACTAAAAATGAATTTGTTGGTTTTAAATGCCTTATTGAAGCTGTATAGAATTAAAAAAATGTTAATCATATGCATCCTTTAAAAATTAAAATAATTTCATATATTTTGTATCATTACATTCCATGTAGAGCTTAATCTTAAATTCTAGAACCAACAAAATGTTCATTGTGGGATAAGAAAGCTGTGTGCTAAATTGCATCACTGTAGATGCAATTGTAGATGCACTGTAGATCACTGTAGATGAAGTAGTTTGAGAGAAAAATGGGTTGAAGTTGTAGAAAATGCAAACTACGGGGAAAGGCAGTTCAAAATACAGTAAGTATTATTCAGTTTGCCTTTTAATTTTAAGTCAGATCTTCCCACATCCATAGTCTGTATCCTCATTCTGATCTTCTTCAGCCTTTCTTTTTAAATTCCTTTTCTGTCTTGCTTCTTTCTGCATTAATTTCATAGCTCTTTCTGCACCAGCGATGCGAATGTTGTCGATACTCTGCAAAATTGTTTCCAATAACACACCAGGTTGATACCCTAATTGGTGCATAACTTTCTTTTTGCCAACATTCCCATCATTAAACACTATTGCAGCATCAAATGTAGCAATTTGCACCACTATGGAAGACACAAATGATGTTTTGGGATACCTTTTCCATATCAAACTGTTGAGCCTTTCATTTGGGTTTTGTGTCTCTCCATAGAGACATTTTTAGCAAGTCTGGGTGTGCTAAGAATTGGTAGGTGGGCTTTATAGATTCCAAGACAGCTGATGGAAGACTGTGTGTTGCTAGTATGCAACACTAGGGCATTTAATTTATTAAAGGTACATAGAGACCGCGTACAGTCATAATATTTTGGTGTTTGATAGCTAACACTATATACTATTTTACAAAACAATTAAAAAAATAGATTTTGAACATTTTCTAGTACGTTGCCCCTTAAAGAAAATCATCCAACTTTATCTATTTAACTATCTGCTTACGATTTATATCGTATACGATACGTTTAAGAAACTTTCATGATACATAAAATATGTTGAGTTTTCTGGGAATGCCCTCTGAGGTCCTCTTCATTCTGATAGAGCAGCGTGACTCATAAATCATAAGAGATGTACAATTATTTTATTATACAGAGTAGATGACCGTATGCCCCGTTTATATGAAGCACTTGTTTGTAAAGTTAACCGTTTCGAATATATTACCCTTCTGAACTCGGCATATTTATGTTTGTACTCATTTTCTGCCAATGATCACATTACAACAGCTATTAAAGCTATATATTTTGTATGAATAACGTAGTTTGAAGTGACGTTTTGGAACCCCTGTCTACGTACGTTGGTTTATCGTTATGCCATATCGTTTTAGATATTTCATGTCATGAACGAATTCGTTATCACTGTGGTAACATTCACATAAATTAACGAGTAGACAAGTAGTGAAATTTACTGCCTTTTCTAGCACTGTCACTTGTCAACAAATGGGGCAGATGGAGGGGCGGGGGGTGCTAAGCTTAATTATGCGTTGGCGTTTTCGCTTTCATTCCGCTGGATTTTTATATTCTAAGTGTGCCAAATATGTGTGTAATGGAAGATGTGGAAATGTTGTAGCTAAATGGAAATAGTGCAGAATCGTAAAAACTGATCTGATATATCCTTCCTTTATCAATTTCCTTTAACTATGGATTTATTGAAAACTAATTTCCAAGGCAACTTATATTTTCATCTTGTTTCTTCTGAAGGGTGCTTAATCATTATTTCTCTTTATTTTAGCTTCCACATATTCCTTTATTCTCCTTACTTTCTCATTGTACTTAAAGTATGAGATGCAGTACTGTAAACAAAAATTTTGGCACCGTTATTTCACCAGAAATATAAATGTTCAGCTCCTGAAATTAAAAAAGGGAATGTGTGAGTGTATGTGTGTGTGCGATCGAGAGGAAGAATGAGAGAACGGGAGGGAACTGCATATCTAAAAACGAAAACCCAGTTAGACGCTATGTTTAGTGCCCACCTCGTAGGTGGTAGTGTCTGCTTCAGGTTTATGAGGTCGCGAGTTTGAACCTGCTTCAGAATGTCTGAATAGGGGTTCTTCTCCGGGGTTTTCCCTTATCCTAAAAGACGTAGTCGAGTAGCTCTAAGTTCTATGGACCTGGGCTCATTCGGGCACCCTTTCATTCACTTCATTCATCGTCTGATGTGACTTAGCGTTGGAGGACGTAAACTTAAAATAAAATACCATACACCATGCATACCGTCTGTCCACCACAAGAAGGCAAGCGGGGAGTGAAACATTTGTCTGCTCTGTTGCTGGATTTTTTGTTTGTTTGTAATTTACGTCATAATTTAAATAATATCGGACGATGAATGAAATGGGTGAAATGATGATCAAATGAGTCCGGGGTCCATGGAGATTACCCAACATTAGTCTATCAGGATAAGGGAAAACCCCGGAGAAAAGATTATCCAAGTAGCTCTCCCTAGATTTGAACTCGGGACCTCTTGAACTTGAGGCAGACATGCTACCATCTACGCTACCGAGGCGGGCGTTAGTGGATGTGTTTACTAGGAAATGAGTGCATGAGTCACCCATGATGCCAGATCTAATGACCGTTTCAGTAATTGCAGTGGTAGAAATGTATGGGTGAGGTATATGACAACACTGTATATTTTACATGAACCTAGCATTCATATCATATTCGGATTGAATATGATATAAAGTGATGGAGTTACACATTCCTCTGCCTTGCCTTCTTGTGGTGGGCAGGCAGTACCTACTCCGGTTCAGGAACTTCCAGGCCTGCGATCCAATTTCAACAAAATCCTCCACCCTGAACTTCTTTTCCATTGAACATTTTTACCTTTCACCATGTTAGATATTAGAAAAGCGGCTCTAACGATTTGTTTGTAATACCATATGCATAAAATATCTGGACGTTTCTGGGAATGGCTGGTGAAGCCCCATTTATTCTGAATGGCTTTATTGTAATTACTAAATCGAAGTAATTATTATACAAGAAATGTAGACCTCCTTCAGGCACAGATTTTACCTCGCCGAATTAAATATTTATGGCATAAACCTTTTCCGGGATAATTTTTGTCATAGGTTGGACTTTTGAAGTGCTCTCGATTGCAAATAGCTATTCCATAGAAAAGATTTGAGCATTGCTTTATCTTGTTTTATCTCTTTCCCTCTGTTTAACTTCTTTGGTAATATAGAGGACTTTGGCTTGAGAAACAACCTTAGGTGGAGGGCTTCTTAATGTTGATTTGTATCATTGGAACATTAAATGCACACTCGCTTCCTCTCTCTCTCTCTCTCTCTCTCTCTCTCTCTCTCTCTCTCTCTCTCTCTCTCTCTCTCTCTCTCTCTCTCTCTCTCTCTCTCTCTCTCTCTCTCTCTCTCTCTCACACACATGCACGCACGCACACACGCACACTGAGTCTTGTTATATCTATAGCAAAATGTCTAAATTGGCCAGAAAAGCCCTCCTCGGTAACGTAAATGGTATGTTGGCCACACGCTCAAGAGGTCCCGAGCTCGAATCTCGGTCAGGGTGGGTTACCTAGATAAGGTTTTTTCCGCGGTTTTCCCTTACCCTGAAAGACGAATGTCAGATAACTATAAGCTATAAGAAACTCTCATTTAAGCATTATTTCACCCGTTTTATTCATCCTGCGATTTCACTTAGCGTTTGAAGATTTAAAAATTTAAGAGAAAGTAGACAAAGATTTATCTGTATTAAAAGATAAAATAAAAATTAGGTAGAGGACTTAGCATCTATAAGAATACTTGGTAAATTAGTGAGTAGAGAAGGTCATGTGAATGAAACACAAGAGAATTTTTGTCCCCTTCTTAAATTCTTTATCTCCCATTTTGTAGGATTTTGTGCTAATATTTTAATCGCTCTTTTTGACGATTCTGTGCCACTATATTAATATTCTTTTTATGGCGAGTTCTTTTCAGCCTGGCGACGGCTCCATTATTGTTCTACCTCCGCAGTAATAATTTTATCCAGGACTGCCGCCCGCATTCATTCAACCGTAGAATGAAGTTACCTGGAAATTAACACCATGCGTACATTTACAATCTTGTTTTATTTTTAACACCGTACCACGAATCATCATCCACCACGGACAAAATCCGATTGACTTGCGTATAATAAAAGCTTTGATAAGCTAATATAGATATTTTAGTGTTTTTATTGAGAGCTTATCGTGATATTTCTCTGCATTTCCTAGTAAAGGTACAATGGATGTAGCGGGTAGCAGTATTCGACGTGTTTTGTTATACGTGATCTGTTTGTTACATCTGGTATTAATGCAATACGTCCATGGTTGTGCATTAATACTTAGATGCGTACTCTACCAACAAATCAGGAATAAAAATGGAAAATAAAGGACACTTACTTTCCAGAGAAAAACGAGAATGCATGTTCCATGCAGATTTGTGATAGGTATGTACACAGTAGGTGGGATCAATCTTCGGCAATTTTAAAGGAATTAAAAATGAATGGAAAGCGTATATATTAACTTGACGTTTTACACCTATTATGGATTATTTCTAAATAATTACGAGAAACTAATGCTAGAGAAATTTGTTTTCTTAATTTCTGTTAATCGAAATAAAATATTTTGTAGTATATCTCTCTGTGATATTAGCTGGTTGATCTTTTATGCTTTATTAGGCGGTTTACGTGCAGTAGCATAAATAATTTTTTTTATTTTTATGTTTACCTTTATGTAGGTAATGTTTGATTTGTTTCTTGTCTTGCTGCAACTAAGTGGTATAGTTATTTCACTGCACATGCTAATCAGATCTAGAATAGATGGTTGGACGTCATTATACGTAGTATAAAGTTAAACCCGTACAGTCAGTATCGGATCAGGGCCTCCCAACCCGACTGCCGGCCTCACGCCCACATAGACAAGGTAGAGGTGGGCGATCATTCAACCGATACGGGGAGGAGATGTGGTCAGCATCTCGCACCTCCAACCGCAAAAGTTGGCTTTCATGACCAGGATCGCTGACCTATCGTAAGCTCCTCAATTTGCTCACGATGCTGAGTGGGCACCGGTTCTATACCCGAGACTTAAAATCCGCACCCAGGGAGGGGGGATCGAACCCGGGCCTCATTTTGTGGCTGGAAACTAAAGCATAGTGTCTTAGCCACGGCTTAGGTCGTCGTTATGGTATGCTGGTCTTGAAATATCTACACTCTTTCCACGCCATCGCATAAAATAATTGTATAGTGACGGCAGTTCGATAAAATGTTTGATGTATTGAAAAATTCAAGCCAGTAATAACATATCTCCAAAATGGGTAACACCAGTGAAAAAGTAATTTGTAGAACATTGTGTGTTTTAAAACACATGAATATTGCCTTTTTTCTTTATCTTACGTTTTACCACTAATACATAATTATGTAAAACATTTCCCGATTGACTTCACAAGTTATTCTGAGGTCCCGAGTTCGAATCTCGGTCAGGGTGAGCTACCTGGATAAGGTCTTTTCTGGGATTTTCCCTTATTCTGAAAGACGAATGTCGGGTAACTGTAAACTCTATGAACCCCGGGCTCATTTGAGCATCATTTCACCCATCCCATTCATCGTCCGATATGACTTTACGTTGCAGGACGTAAACTAAAAAAAAAAAGTTATTCTGAGAAAAGTAAAGATATAAATTTGGACGTAAATGTCTTAAATATATTGGTTTTTCAATCAAGGCTTTTAGTGGCTGTTGGAAGTATCTATAATGTTAGTTGGATTGCTGAAAAGCTTCATTTTGCATCTTTTGAAGATACTGAGATAAATACTAAGTGAGGTGGTCATCCAGCATTTTGGTTTTATGTCATACTATTCAGAGGTCCTGAAAACACATTTCTTTTTCCTGGGGTAATCTTGAAATTTAATTATTGGAAGGCGGTGCTTCTCTTACGTATTATATGTAAGTAGCAAGGAATGTAAAGAGAGGTAGGTTTTAACGTTTAACATTCAGGGAATGTTGTAGCACATGGAGGCACTGCAGTTAGCATGTGCTAAACATTGCACAAGGCTGCAACATTGTTACTGGCAGGGGCGGTTCTTTCTTAATGCGTTTAAATCGCCGAGTCACCTACTTGTTTTTGAGTAACTTACACGGTTATGTTTTATATTCTAGCATATCATTTTTCTTTACAAAAGTTCTCAAAGTTATATTTTGTAATGGAACGGCTCTCTTGACGCTCGCCTGTCGATAATGCAGCTGGCTTACTTCCCAACTAGTGATTCGTTATTAAAAGGCCAAGGTGACCGTAACACATGTGATGAGTGAGGAGAGTTTGGAAAGGCAGAATGCATTGCTGGTTACCATGGCTACGGATTCGATTCATTGAAGCCGTATATTCCGCACCAACTCGTGTTGTTAACACAATACAGGAGCTTCTTCCTACTTTTTCATTTATTTGAAAAGAAATTTGTTGGTAGGAGTGGTAACCCGCTTGAAGCGAGCCCAGCGTGTCATGTGCTACTGTTTGGCACCCGTGTAAAAATGTAATTTTTAAGTGATCACTGATTACTGTCTGATATGTAGTTTTTCATTTTTAAGGAATTTACAATGAATCCAACACCCGACTTGGTGTGTCTCCGAAGACCCTTTTCTTTATGGAAAAATGATAAACGTCGTGGTAAATGTCCGTAGGCCAACACCAGTGCTATGTTTCGAAAAACTTTGCAGCGGAGCATCTTCAAAATACACCAGGAAATTTAAGACTCGGTGTTAGGAACATGCATGTGTCGGATTGAAGGAGCTGAGAAAAAACACTAACAAAATTGCTGACACTCTTCGGGAAAGCTCGCGTCTATGCATATATTGTAAAATACAGTGAGAACGTTAAGCTTAACAGGCTTTTCCTCTAATATTCCATTAGGAAAGTAGTCAAGATTGATATGACATTCCGTGGACATAATGAAGGCGACGACTCTTTATTTAAAGGCAATTTTAAGAAGCTTTTGGATTCATATACATAGAAAAGCCCCATGGAAATTCAAAAGCACTATTCCAGTATAAATTCGTTTTTGCGATGTTGATTTTGCGAACTTAGGTTGGCTAATTTTCCGAGTCACATAATCAATTCGCCCTGGTAAAGTTGTTAAACACACAAGATAATTTTGGAATTCGTTTTCAGACTTCCTTTCATGCGAGCTTAAAGTGAGCAGTGAACTCCTTCCATTCTGCATAAGTATAAATTAAGAACAGGGGAAAACAGTCGAGAGTACCACATGGAAAGGCGTGTGACAGAATTGCCACCATTACTCAGCCAGTTATCTAGAACTTCTAAGGAATAATTATATCCAGAAACAAAGAAGTGTTGACAGGAAGTAAAAAACAATAGCGCAGTTCACAGTACTGCTAGCAGAAGAAGAAAAAACGAAATGCTGTTGCAAAGGAGATAACGTTTGTGTTTGTGAAATAGAGATGAAAGCAAATAAAAACTGATGGAGTATCAGAGCATAGTTTCTTGTAATGTTACACAAGTGTGTACACCATTAGTTTGGTACGTACTTGATACAGATGAAGAAAGAAGATTTCGCTATGCGCTTATGAAATGTGTAATGTATACTATTTTGTACGCCTTGGTAGCGTGGTGGTAGCATTTCTGCCTCACGTTCAAGAGGTCCCGAGTTCGAATCTCGGTCAGGGTGAGTAACCTGGATAAGGTTTTTTCTGGAGTTTCCCTTATCCTGAAAGACGAATGTCGGGTAATTCTAAGCTCTATGGACCCCGGGCTCATTTGAGCATCATTTCACCCATTCCATTCATCTTTCGATATGACTTAACGTTGGAGGACGTAAATTACAAAAAAGGTTATTTATGTAAAGTTGTATATTTATTGAGGTATTACATTGTTGCTACATTTTAGAGGTTGATTTGCCTATATATGTTGGTATGAGATATTTTCACTTACCGTTAGTGCGGGAATGTCAACTTCCGGTGCATAGCAACAATACTGTTAAGTACCTACTGCAGGTTAATTACTCCATGAAAAAAAATCGTATTACTTTCTGTTTTATTCCAGTAAGAGAAGTATTAATATCGAGATTTCACCAAAAATAATAAGGCTTCCTGAGCCCCAGATAAATATTTTTAGGACAAGTTCCGTGTGTGTCGGTTAAATTAAATTTAATGTAATGAACAGACATCGGGGCCCCTACACCTTTAAAGGGTAAGTTTACGAGTCTCGCAGTATATAACTGCTGACGTCAGTCCCGAGGACAACACGCAGGGATGTTCGCAGCCCTTAGCTTTAGCGTCATTACAACTACTGCTCGCCACGCAGGTAGATCTGCCTTCCAGGGAGTGCAAAGTGTTGGACATATTGTGTTAATAGCATTACTTTCACAATTATTGCACAATCTTCATTTTATAAATCAAAAGTTTTGGATATTATCAACCATTAAACAGCTTGAAAAATGTACTTTCGGCTGTCTAAAAGCAGTCGACGAGGTGTCTGCAAAAAATCAACAATATAGAGAATGCACCACCTACCAAACGAACAAAAAATGAATTGCCTAGTATTCAACACGAACATATTGGTTTTTCAAGGCTGCGTAATATAAGAAATAAACTAAGTCTCGGATAAACATGTGAAAATTATTTGTAACACTCATATGCACCATTAACGTCATGTGACGTTAAACGAACTTTCTCCCAATATTTTTATATTGTTTCAGTGAGAGGCGCAGAAATTTCACATTCGACAATTTACGAATGAACATGGTTGTTCACTGTAATTCCTGCATCGAAAGCAACGAGGAAGATGGCATGTTGTAACGTAGCTTACACTTTGTATCCGTACCGGAGTGTAAGACACAGCGCTTCTGTGTACTTGTTGCCACGGACGTTTGTTGATGTCGCGCCTGACCTTGTATAGTACCTGTGCGCGTACATTGATTGTCAAGGTGTACGGGATCCGATGTCTGGTAATGATTTAACTATTTTGATTAAATTACCATGTATTTAAGATATTTTCATGGCAAATGACGTGGGTTTCTTGAATTTTATGGGAATAGCGTCTAATGTCCTCTTTATTTTAGATATTTTTGCAGACTTAAATTATAAGAGACAAAGTCCTATTCCACAAAAAGTATAGGTTAACTACAAATTTATGTCAAATGTATGTTTTCTTCAGTTAATCCTTTCGGAGAGATTCTTTGTTATCAGTTTAAATTTTTCAGTATTTATACTTATGTGAAACACAATCATTATTTTTGATTATATAAATGGAGAGGAATGAAGTGTATATATTGTTTTATATTGCACATTGCGCATTTATATGAGCAAAAAAGGTCACGTGAGTTCAACACATCTCTTTCTTTTTTTCTTTTGGAGACGAGATACAAAACTGAGGCTGCTTGAATGCCCAGCGTTTGATATTTATTAAAACATCCATTGGACGTTACACTAGTAGTTGACGACGACAGGTTCAAATGTGTAGGATGGAATACCCAGCGACGAAAACAGTCTGATTCAGAATGTTTAAAAAAAGTGAACGGTGTTCACCCACGTATCCACGACAGCTAAATCCAGCAACTGTGTCACTCGGAGCGGAACTCGGGCTCATAACATAGGCAGGTGAATTGCTGCCAAGGGTAGCCGGCACATGCATGCCGAAGGGGAAGTACATATTTTGGAGAAGTGTCAAGTGGAACTGGAATTAGCTGATGTGGCGACCTTCCAGCTACGATTTGTTTTGCGTCATGGGATGCTCGTTATTTAATTAGAGTTGTGCCGAGGCGTAGGGCTGCAACACGAAATATGGCGAGCTAGAGGATTCCTACGAGTACAATATCACGATGCAAGCAAGCTGTGTATTTTATTGATGTATTATTCTGGCTTTAACTGCACAACTAGACACGCTACTTTATTTAATCATAGCTACCCGTGCGAAATGTCTCCGCAGTAATTTTGTCATTTTTCACGTATGCTTTTGTCTTATGGTGGTGCTGGACAACTGGCGCGGATGCTTAATTTTCTGTAACATTTTGCCCTAAATGTTAAATTTGCTTACCGAGTGCTAAGCGTTTCATTATATTTATATCTTCTACTTTCATACTCCGCTTTCAGTATGCATATAACTGATATATTTGTGACCTAAGGCAGTGATTTAAGTATCCATCTGCAAGGCTTTTGTGTTATATCTGAATTTTCAAGATACATTTTACTGTCAACATATATATACTTGATCTTTTGCAGCTGAACTAATAAGTATTCTAAAAATGACCGACTCATTTTGTCTTAATTGCTTTGTGATGCTGTAACTACATATTGAGCATGGTACCTGTAAATCATCATGAGAAGCATTTTGATTAGTTATACCAGGTGGCACAACTGCCCCGTCTTTCAGTAAGCAGATATCTTTTCGTGGGTTAAAAGAGTTACAGAACGAAACGGGGCATTTAGATGTAAACACACGGTGGTGACGAGCGAAATTGATTCTGCTCCGAACAAGAGGCAGTTCCCAGGATTCAACTACACAGTGTAGTGCGCTCACACCACTGCCGTGCGTTTCACTGCAATTTCCGCGGTGCGTTCTGCAACTGTTTTAACGCACGAAGGGATTTCTGTTTATGCGAAGGATGTGGTAGTTGGGCCACCTTGTAGATTTACCGATTGAAGTTAATATCTCAATAAAGCTTGCAGATGAAGATTTCAAATTTGGGTTGTGCTGTAATCACCAAAGGTCATTGACCGTAAAGTTTGAAGCAGACAGGTTTAGAATAATCGTAGGATTTTCACAGATGGGCTGCCTTTAAGGAAAAATTAGTTTCTGTTGACATTAACGGACTGTTTGGTCTACGAGCCGTTCATCACATCTGTTATTGGATGGGTCTTTGAGACTGGATTTGTTAAGGAATCCGCGCGTCTCCCTGACTAATGTGCCTGTTCCTTATTTCCTTCGCTACATCCCTTCCTCTTGGAGAATGGTAGCCACAATACATCTACGAGTATGTCTGTACGCTACATTGCATGAGGTTTCCCCCTTCCTTGTACAACCTATACCTGCAATTCTAAGCGGCTGACAAACGCTCAGGAATTAAATACCTTTCGGTACTTAACCGACTTGTTTTTATAAATTTATGAGAGAGATATCCTTAGTACGCAATATTTCTAACGATATTGCATATTTCTTCCTTTATTTATTGGACATTGAAAAATCTAGGAATTTGGGCATTATACGCGAGGACTAATTTCTCTGTCGAACTCTATGAGCTCCACGAATGTGTGTGTGTGCGTGCGTGCGTGCGGGCTTATAAAATGGTGTTGCAAAGATCCAGAAATTAGTTAATAGGGCCTTGTAAAAATTCACAGGTTTTAAGCAATCTGCAGATAGGGAGCACAAGATATACATAACACACGTTCATTCCCACATTTAAAATGTATTAGAAATCCCAGGAAAAATCGACGATGGATTCATATTTTAGATTAGCGTTGTATGTATGTAGTCGCAATGCTACATACAAGGCTTCCAGGATTAGTTCTTTCAGCATTTCAAAACTGTGTAAAATCAATGCTGGGTTTAGTTCCATATTTTTAAAGTAATACTGGAAATAATATATTATTTCAGTGCACGTGATACTTAGTGTTAAGATCGGAGGTAAAGTAACATCAGATCAATTTTTGACTTACGTATTCTTTCAATATCTTCACGGATAACGTGGTATTGTCAACAACCGTATGGAAGCGGTGCTTGTGAAGGAGCAATATCGGAATACTAAGCAATGCCCGAGGTACAGCCAGTGCTTGGGTACCTTTCCTTTATGTTCCTTCGTTTAATAATGTTACTCTAATTAACATTTTTTCACAAGCAGAACAGAGTAATCTTACTCCAGTTAAATCATCAATGACTAATCATCTAACCAGTGATTGGCTCGTTTAAGGTTTGGTCGTGTATTTGCATATCTGAAGCGAACTGAATTTGAAGAAATTGCATATAAAATGGTACCAAAATCAAGATCTAACCTTGGTATTATGGCAACAACTTAACCAAAATTTCTGCGGTTCATAACGTTTGCGAAGAGAAGAGAAAATATTTTCACAGTTTGGGAAGGAAAAGCATTGAGTTTTTGAAGAACCCTCATGAATCCAGAAATTGTGAACTTCAAATATATCATGAAGTGTAAGTGAAACAAGTTAGCGTTAGACCATTATATATTTGATAAGTTTTTAATAGACCGTACATGAGATTCTACTTCTCTATGCTTCAAAGATGCCTTGCTATTTGGGGACCTTATTTTCAAACTACAACCCCCAGTCAAAGCTGGTGTAACCGAAGTTTATACTATTAACCTAAGATCACGCATAAAGGAGGTGAGGACCCGAGCTCGTAGAAAATACTCTTAGTCCTAGAAAACCGCGCATTATTTTGAAAGCGAATGCACAACCACCGAACCCAAAATATTAGCTTTCATGAGAATCGGTAAGAGAAACATATGTAAATTTACTAAGGTGTGACACATAAATTCAATCTAAATATCTAAAATCCAAATGCAGTCTATTGTATATTCTCAACAGGGAAAGTTAACTGAGATTTGACTCAAGTGGTAGTTAGAGGAAAGCGTTGAAACAAGACCAGCAACGCTAGAGCCACCAAGGATAACATCAAGGAACTAGATACAATCGACCTACTACCACACCCAGCGTACAGCCCTGACCTTGTACCTTCGTATCCTCTACTCCGTGACCCATTTCTTTCTTACAGTAAAGTTCCAAACTTTGATGCCTTGAAGTTGGTAGCCCTGAGATTTCCTATCAAAAGACGGGTCCACTATGGATTCATGGCGGTGAGTGAATGGACTACTCTAGACCATAGAGTCTAGCAATCGATTCTGAGATTATCGTCTGCATATTTGTATTTAGCTTCAAAATTGCAAATGACAATCAAGAATAATTTATCGATATAAAATCAAAATCAAACTTACATTCATCTAATGATTAACACAAAGTATTAAACATCAGTAACTGAAGAGAAAGCTGTAGAGTGTGTTACAACTATCCAGCTATCCACCAATATGGTACTTTTTTATGTTTAGGAAATGTTTATAACACTAGGGAAATACTGGGTGAGATTACAGACGCTAAGTTAGTCAGGTTAGTGTTGTTTGAATTTTATAAAGGTATAACCAAGGTTATGACAATTTTGCACGATATTAAGTCTGTATAGACAAAAGTTAGAAAAGTGATATGCATGATAATAAGTGGTTCAAATTCAAAGTTGCCTTTGGGTTTTGGTCGAAAATATTAAGCGTGGTATAAACGGACTAATACAAATATGTAATATATTTCGTATCAATGGTTAGACCTAGGAAGTGATGTTTGGAAAATATTTGAAGGCGGAACGGGCAAGTTATTGTTTATACCGTAAAGGAGGAAGAAGAAGAAAATTAAATATATTTTGTGCAGGAATATGTTTTGATAAAGAAAGTATTTATACTCAGTTATGAATATAAATAATTAAACACACAATTTGATGTGCCCTGAAGAAATAGAAACACATATTGATGGTCAGCATTGCTCAAAAACCGACTTATAAATGCTAAATTCGGGATTCGACATAGGCATTCTTGCTTTCATTAGAAGTTCCACTGAAAATAAATTAATTATCTTGGGAATTCTACTCATCCAGCTGTAGAACTGATACGGAGTTCTAATGTGATGCAGTCGTCACATTACCCCGAAGTGCAAATAACCTCATTCACTTGCAACGGAAACGCACACTTGCGAAGCTGTAAAGAAGTTGGTGTACGCATCGACAATCTCTTTTAATTTAACAGATGACACCGAGACCGCTTCTAAACAGTAAACACTCAAGGTAAAGTTGAAATTGTACCTTCCTCATTAAAATTGCCCTCTTCTACACTGAGCCGCACCCGCACGGATACAGGACTTGGCACATGCATAGTGCTGAAGCATTAAGGGTTATAGTTGGGTAGCTGTTTTAAGCTATAACATGAAAACTTACTACGTTTAGAGCGATAATTTAAACGGCATTAATTATGAATAATAGAAGGAATAACGGATTTTTTTTGTTTTGTTTTGTATTTATTCCTCTTCATTTCATGGCACAGTCAATCAAGTGCCTGTTCCGCCTCCAACGCCCTCCAGCCATCGTTTCCTTGGTCTGCCCACGGATCTCCTTCCTTTAGGATAATGTTGCGTTATTTGTGTAGTAAGTCTGGCATTCTTTCAACATGTTCTTTGCCCTTTTCTTTATATTACAAATTTCTATCTTTTCTCTAATACTTTCATTTGTTTGGTTTTTCTTCATACATCCCTTCTCACTTCTTAAGAATTTCATTTCTTAAATTTGTATTTGACTCCATTGCTTTTTAGTTAGTACCTCACTTGTGTGTGCTAGTATAGGTAAGCCATAAATTTATAAAGTTTACAGCTTTTTGTTCTAATTGTTGTATCATTAGATTAATTTAAAGAATGGTTTCTGAACAGAATCTTGAACTATGTAGACGAATATACAATAAATGATAATGACCCTTATCGTTGGAATATTGAAAACGAACTACAAAACCCGGTCAGAACAAAGAATCAAATTTTTGAGTTGGTGCAAAAAGGGAGTTTGGATTTTCGGCAACATAAACCAAAGGTGTGTTATTGCAACGAGTACATTCGATCAAATAACAGGAAAAAGTGTAAACTTTTAAACCGGCTGACTTCGAAGGACTCATTCGAAGGAATTGACGTGGTAGCACAAGACTGGATCATTATGCATTTCCAAGACTCAGACGATGAAAGAAGTAAAAATGACGAATTAGCTGTTGACGTAAGTAATGACTTATTCGGATGAGCCACTTACCTATTTCCATTAGATTAAAAAAAAAAAAAGAGGTAATTCATAAGCCATTGGTGTATAGCATTTAAGGATTGCGAATATGCATGTCTCAAATGTGAAATCAAAATAGGGTAACAAGGTGATAACGCTATGTAGGCTAAGGCATCTGATTCGTTGGAGCGCAGAACTCTTCTAAAAAAAAAAGTGCTTCCATTTTTTTCACTAGATCGTCACTGTAAATACTAAAAGGTATAGGTGATAAAGTACACCCTTGTCTGACACTGATTAGTAATAATTTTTCCGGAATTTTTACCTTTGTTCCTGAAATTTAGTTTTGTTTGAAAGTAGAAGCTTTGCATCATTCTTTATAAGTTCTTGGGGGGATTCTTTTTCCTCCAGTATTTGCCACATTTTACATCGGTATACTCTAACGAGGCCTTTTCAAAATCGATAAACGCCGTAACCGTTTTTTTTATTAAATTCCCTATGTTTTTCAATTATTTTTTATTTTATTTACTAGTCTTTTAATTGTAAAAACTTTCTGTGTTAGCTGAGTGTTCACAGTTTTCCTGTTCTCTCTTTTAACACCGTAAACCAAGATATCTGGCATGGTTGAGTATAATGAATGGGCTCCTTACGAGAAATAGTATGTTGCGTTAATGTAGACTGTTTGGTTACCTTGCGGCTCGTCTGCTAATGGATATCGTAGCGTGCAAATGCTAACCAAGGTAATGTTGAAACCTCAGCTAGCTGATTTGGCCTGCCATCCATTATACTCGGCACATAGGAAGAGAAAAGGTGTCGACGGAGCTGTCTAGACAGGGGGTAAGTCGGGGATTACAAGGGATAAAATTAATTGCACTCAAGGAAACTGTTATCTTCCAGGAATTACGAAGTCGTGGTTTTCTCTAAAGGAAGATTAGTACCAGGGTAATTCTGATTAACTGCTTCATATACTATCGTGCTTTATTCATGTGCATATTTTCATAACATCTCTAGGTTTTCATGCCGGGCCAGTAAATGAACTTACGCCACACAGTGTTGAAGTAAGCCTCTGTGATGTAATGGTTTTTGAACCCAGAGCTTACGACTTCTATTCTCGGCTAAAGAATAACTCTAGTCCTCCCCAGAGACTATAAATGTGAACGTGGGACTAAATGTATATTTTAGAGTAAATAGTAATGAAAACGAACATCGGGAAACCTATAGTTCACTGAATGAAAATATCCTAGGTACCTTCTCAACATATCTATGAATGTAGAATTGTAAGAAGGATAAAAAAATAAAAAGAATTAAATAGCATTATATCTAGCTATTCTACTCGTCACGAATATAGCATTTTACTTACATTATATATATATATATATATATATATATATATATATATATATATATATATATATATATATATATATATATATATATATTGTGACTGTGGGTTCGTAGAATTAAAAGTCCAATTTGCAGAAATTCAAAATGTTCTTTATTTCCGTAGAAATGCAGTTTGGTCAAGCCTTACAGCAGCAGCATTATGTCACATACACGGTTACAATATCTCAGTTCATCTGCCACTCCCACAAACAAAGTTCACTTTCAAAATACAGCTGCACGATTATCAAGTTCCATTTCGACTCTGTTTACAGCTCTCGTCACGACTTTTCCTCCAACTAACAGCAGCTTCTTTTCCTAGAGCCATTTATGATTCCAGACGGTTGTGGAATGTTCTTTATCAATCAAGATGTCACTAGAAGTTTCCAGTTATCTAACTTTATTTGTTTCGGCAAGCCTTTTATCTCCGCGCTATATTTATCTGTTTCGGCAAGCTCTTTATCTCCGCAGTGCCCTGTCTGTCCGTTATCTCTCCGCGCCGAATCCTTTGTGCGCTGGGCCCCAACAATGCTCGCGACAATATTATATTTGGCAAATAAGTATCTTAAACATACAGAATTTTAATCAAAATTGTCAGAACAAATGTTGAGAAAATCAAAGTTATGAGGCATTGTTCATGCGAAGTGTAATTTATGGGATTTTCTTAAGAAACTTCGTGTGCATCCTTGCATGAGCTGAACATCAAACTTGGTTTTTAACAAATTTAGCAATTTCGAGATGCGGTGCCCGCGCGTTTTTACATACCCGGAACTTTTTCGAGATTTTTTTATTCAAACATATTTTTGGTGAAATTTTCACATGCTATTTTTGACGGAATATCTACCACGTGTAGTGCGGAAAGTAAAAATTGTAACGAAGTAATAAAATTCGACATTAAGTGAAATCTATTATCATATATTAAAAGATAAAAGCAGGTTTAATACGCGGTTGCCAAAATCATATTACGCGAGATAAACGTGTAACAGTTACATTCCTGTTTTGGCAAAACGGTTTAAATATAATTCCAGTCTGAAAGAAATGTGGGTCTAACGTATCAAGTTAGTTCACAAAAATGTATCTAACAAATATTTCAGATCTGTTTGTTCGCTCCGGAGATGCTACTTAAGCTTTTTCTTTCTATTATGTCAAAGGTAGTTCTGTAGGTAATTAAAACGGTTCGTTCCTTCTGTAAGCTGCACCAGATTAACATTTGAATTGTTGATTGAAATTGGCGAGGAAATGAATTCAACGGCGTGCACTAAAAGCTATTTGGTGTAAAGAAAATTAAGGACAGTGCATGAACTTAATAGCAAATTTAAATTTAGGCATAAATCGTTTTGGGGAAAAAATTAGAATTTCTCTGAGGTGTGTATTCTCTGGAATATGCACGAGTATGTGTTACGCTTTCCTAAGTACCTCAGTAGCGTAGCCAACTCCAATAAACCGCTAGTAACCGTTGGGAAAACTGCTTAAAGTAATTGATTACCCTTATTACGTTAACATTGGCACCTCATACGCTGCCTGAGGTGTTGCTGGCAATGTTTTGTTGCTACGGTTTGCTCTTCTCAGTGCAAAGAAGTATGCCCGGCTGTTTAAGATACCTATGAAAAGAATCGTTGTAATGGGGGACTCCACGTGTACGTGTAAGCTATAAATAAAAGCAACGATTGGCTAAGGAAAGGGAGTTTTGAAAGGAAAATTATCTGCAACTACAAGGACTAACTTGATTATCGTGGCAAATTATGTACAGCGGCGTTGCACATGTTAGTGTGTGTAGTGTGTTGGCGCGCGTGCACGTGGAATTGCCCTTTCAGATGAGCCTTATGTAGGGCAA